>OX465592.1:6827509-7147576 GCA_950022655.1 Alentia gelatinosa | reverse complement strand
TCTAGACAGACCTCTCCGGATCAGTAAGTCTGCCACTTACGACTCAGTCTGCCACTTAACTAAGTCTGCCACTTACAAGCAGTATCTCGTACTGTGCAGCGAGGAGATGACCAAAAACTGCCTCCGAGTTCGATGTAGTTCTGGAAGATTTTACAAAATAAAGAGGAACCATTTCTCCTTCGAGAAATTGTTTTTTCTCTGGATGATTTCTACTTTTCTATTCTTTCTATGATTGTACGGTGCTGGTGTATGCCTTGATATAGTGACCCTCATAACTCTTAATTCATAACGGAGAATAAGGAATTGATAAAAAAATTCTATGATGCCTGATGAGTTATTTTCTGGAAAAACCTATTTCTATATCTCTTTCTAGAAGATCTCTACTATGAAACTCTTAAATGTGGTTTCCTATACCTATTGACACAATTTGGGGTTGTGAGCAGTGATTTATTCAAGGTAGCATCACTGTTGGGAATAGGTCAAATTTAAAGCCGCTTCATCATTTACAAAAAGGAATTAATAGCCTGCCCGCTTTTCGATTATTTTCTCAGTATTCCATTTGGCCTACAGTACAATGCTGCCATCTGATGAGAACAAAATGAACTACAATACTGATAAGGCTGGTAGAGTTTCCTAAAAAAAAAAAAAAGAACTGCACATTGCACTGGGCCAGCCTGGGATACACCGTCGACGGACTTTGGGTAAGATCTCAGTCTAAAAAGCATTTTTCTCTGGCCGACTATTCGCCACCGATCTGCAGTCGGGAACCACCAACACAAAATAGGTGAATGGAAACAGACATGCAGAGAAGTGTTCACCAATTAATTGTGCATAGATTATGCAATAAGGCCACCGCTAACTGACTTGGCCGTGACTGACAGAATCAAAGAGGTTTGAAATTATCGGTGATGTGTTTGGAGGACATTTCTGTCGGTATGGACCTGTTAAATGTGGCAGAAACAAGGCATACACAGTACTCTCACCGATTTATAGATACCGACGGAAGATAACTTAATGACCACCGATTATGACATTTAGCACCACCGACCAACGATTTTTCTCTCCAACATGATTCAATATGGCACCACCAACCGACTTTTGAGGCCACCGACGAAATCAACCTAGGTTGAATTAATCGGTGGCTGTGACCGAAATGCATTTAGTGACCACCTCCATTTCCGTCCCAAAACAGTGGGGTTTTTTCACCACCACCGATTTCTTCAGGCTTGTCAGGTCTTATACATTTTGAATAATCAGCGTGCATGGAATACATGATCGGTCGCCGGTTAGAAACAGAGTGTGTACTTTGGGGTCAACGATTATTACCACAGATAAAGTCTCAATGAGGCCTACTGACCGATTGTTGTACAGGGTGCACATAATCGGTGGGGTTTTCGTCGGCAGCTGGAAACGCCACATATTCAGCGAATCGGCGACTTTATGATGCGAGTATTAGACACATGTGGCCAGAGGCAGCCTGTCGCGTCCGACGGTAGACGGCAGCACTGCTCGGCGCATACATACACAATATTTTCTGGACAGGGAGCATGTAGATATCAGTTTTAGTTATGAATTATTTTTCTGTATGCACTATTTTTCCGTATGCGCCCCCGGAACATACAACATCCGTATGCGCCAGGTATGTCCATACACACTCCCTATGTGTTTTCTATGGACACTTTGTATTAGGCTGATAATAAAAACGGGAATAAGACTGAACAGTTCTTTTTCCAGAAAATCCGGAAATATCGGCCAGGGGGTTGGGGGCTGCTTGGGCCTACCGGCCGATATATCGGGCTTTTGGACTAAGAGAGTTAAAGACATGCCCAGCTGATTGGTGTATGTTCCTTGCTTACATAAGTATTGAATAAATACACAATATTGACTGGTTTCAGATACAAGCGGCCGTATGCTCCTAGGAGTTGACGCGTAGTAATATCCGAGCGTATGCGAGTCAACTCCGAGGAGCATACGGCCACTTTTATCTGAAACCAGTCTATATTGTATTTATCATCCACCTTTTCTGGACAAGTGGCATGTCGATATCAGTTTGTTTTAGTTATGCACTATTTTTCCAAACGCACTATTTTTCCGTATGCGCCGCCTGGAGCATACAACATATCTGTATACGCCGGGTATGTCCATACAAACTCCCTATGTGTTTTCTATGGACACTTTGTATTAGGTGGATAATAAAAGCTAAATCAACCAACATACTCCTTTGCTACACACATACTGAATATATTCTTCCTCACACCTCTGTTTCTCTCCCTTCCTCTCTCCTCATTAGTGAGTTGCATACCGTGGAGCCCCCACCCCCTCCCCATCCTCGCCTCTACATTTCGCTGTGGGGTTGTGTATTTGCCTTTATTATCAATCATATACAGAGACCGTATTGAGAATATAAGGGGACTACTACTCATTGTTTAAAAACTGTCAGATATCATAAATGTTATATACAGATTTCAAATCCATTGTATAGGGGCCATCCATAAAGTATGCGCACAGAATTTCCGAAATGTTGGACCCCCTCCCGATCTTAAACGCAATAGTACAAGGAAGGAACATACTAGAATCTCCGAAATTCTTTACCCCCCATCCCACCTCCCCTCAGTACTTTATGGGTGATCTCTATGACATTAGTTACGGGAAAATAGGAGATTCGTCTATCCGTATTCTCAGTGGCGGTCTCTAGACCTAACTTAGGCTCAGAAATGTTGGAAGAGTAGACCACAAACCGAACACCAATCAGAATTTATCCTTGGATGTGACAACTATGTCAAATGGGAATTTGCATGAAGAGTGTTTGAACTCTCTCTCTCTCTATATATATATGTATATATGTCTACAGATATATATATTCTAGAGACAATCAAAGCTACTAACATGC
The DNA here is from genome assembly GCA_950022655.1 of Alentia gelatinosa. Taxonomy (NCBI): domain Eukaryota; kingdom Metazoa; phylum Annelida; class Polychaeta; order Phyllodocida; family Polynoidae; genus Alentia; species Alentia gelatinosa. The sequence continues at coordinate 7,144,686 of OX465592.1, read as the reverse complement.
ATTGTTGCCTTATGATTTGTTCAGAATGGCAGCACGCTATCATTGATATACCATTAACTCAGATCAGTAATTATCTTTATGTAACGCTCAATATTTTTTTAGACATGAATTTTCAACGGAGGTTGGTAATGGTTATACCACTCCATGCATCCTTTCATAGAAGCTCTACAATTTTCGCTCTATTTTAACATGATCTTCTTTATTCATGCTCAATATTTTGTTGGTTTATGTTGAAAAGAAGAGCACAGATTTATATCTAAAGAAGATATGTAAGCATAGAGCATATACCTTGGAATTCACACAACTGGTTTATTTAATATATCCTTGAGTATATCAGTCTCATTGGTTTAATTGATTAGCTTATGTCAACCTACAGCATTAAGCCAGTCTAAAGCGCGGTTATCTGAGCGGCGTAAAGCAGGCCTGTAGTAGAGACACCTGATGTGTAACGGAGGTCTCATGAGGCTAAGAGCTAATTAAACACAGACTATAGACTGGGCACTGATAGCGACCACACACACACCTCCACCCCGCCGCACGCTGCAGTCATGGCCGACCCACTGCTCCAGCTTCTCAACATGGCCTCAAACAAGCCGCATGGGGATGACCCCACCAAGATAAGGAGGTAAGCTTTGATCTAATACACAACTGTTACTGATATTACGTAGGTGGTGTATCAGTAGGTATGATAGTTTTGTTCTAATACGCGACGATTATATGTGTGTTTATGTTGGTTGTGTTATCCGGCGGCGTAGGTGGTGTATCAGTAGGTATGATAGTTTTGTTCTAAAACAGAACTATTACGTACGTGTATGCTCTTTGTATTATCCGGCTGCGTAAGTGGTGTATCAGTAGGTATGACAGTTTTGTTCTAATACAGAACGATTACGTGTGTGTATGTTGGTTGTACTATCCGGGTGCGTAGATGGTGTATCAGTAGGTATGACAGTTTTGTTCTAATATGTGACTATTATGTGTGTGTAAGCTGGTTGAGTTATCCGACTGCGTGGGTGGTAAAAGCTTTTTTCAATTCACAACTATTACATGTATGTATGCTAGTTGAGTTATCCAGCTGCATATATGGTGTATCAGTAGGTATGACAGTTTTGTTATAATTCAAAACTATTTCGTGTCTAGATTATCTGGCTGCGTAGGTGGTTTAAGATTTATTCTAATTCAAAACTATTATGTGTATATGTACTGGTTGTGCTATCCGCTTGCAGAGGTGGTGTAAGCTTTGTTCTAATACACAATTATTATGTGTGTATTCTGTTTGTGTTATCTGGCTGAGTAGGTGGTGTATCAGCAGGTATGTTAGCTTTATCTAATTCAGCACTATTATATGTATGTATGCTGCTTGTGTATTATGGCTGCAGAGATGGTGTAAGCTTTGTTTTAATTGAGAACTTGCTAAGAAAAACTGGGAAATTGGTAAGAATAACCGGAAAAAATCAGCAGGGGGTTAAGGCGCCACCCAAAACCCTCAACTGAACCCAGGGCCAGGGGGGGGGGGGGGGGGGGTGCCCTGAAGGTTTCTGCAATTTGGATATTCTAAGTGAATTCCTCGCCTAAGCCGAAAAAGAATCGTTTAGATATTACTCCCCATGTTCAAGGTTTTCATTTTGATCTCCCATCTTCGATCCCATATATTATTTTCTCCTCCGTTTTACACTGACAGGAATGTCAGTTGCGGTTAGGAAAAAAGTGTAAATATTTGTTTTGTGGAATTTACTGCCTCAAAGAGACCGATATAACACATGGAAAGCACTTTGGTGTCGGACATAACATGGGACTGAGGTTCTGTGGGGAGGTTCAAACCAATGTTTATTGCTGTGAATGAGGCTCAGCTAATATTTTCTTTGTTTTACACAAAGAAAAAAAAAGTATCCTGAAAATGAAAAAGTGGATTTCCATATAAAAATGTAAAACTGACATCTCTGGACTAATTTTTTTTAAATTACCTCTCTTTCCTACCACAAATAAAACGTGTAAATTTGTCGGATCCGCTTGGAGTTTCTCCTGCACATACAGACAGAGTGAGCTAGACCTAGGCTTGGAGACTGAAGCGCCATGAGAGTGAGAATCTCGTAGACAGACAAGCTCTAAACTGCTGTTGTTATTTTTTACCTAGCCTACTCAGCTGTACCTTTTATCTCAAGCTTTATTTCTAGCCATGCTGAAAACGTAATTTAGAACTGTAGTTTTCTGATCTCCTTACCATGAAAGAAAGCAATGAGATTTTAATGATTTCGCTGTTCCTATTTAACATGTCAGGTCATACCAAAGACTTACACAAAAATGGTACCCACTGCCCATTTGGTTTAACACCCGCCATTAGAATGAGGAGTAGGGGCAAGGGCCCGAATGGAAGAACGGCTCAATAGCCGAATTCGGTGATTGTACACACAATATTCCCTGATAAAAATTACCAAAAAAAAAGTTTCAGACGCCGATGACAAGCTAGCGTGCCTGTGTTGCAGAAAACAGTATCCCATTTGTGTCTTTTGGCTAGTGATGGAAACAAAATCTGTGAAAATGCCATGCCTGAATACGTGACCTGGGTCAGGCTGCAGCACTTGATGAGTGACGTGCGCTGGTCATGATAGTGTGGGGGAAGCACTCGTCAACGGTATCTCACATTGTCCCCTTTATCTCAGATAACAACCAGGGGATCGTTTAATAATCTAGAATCGTACATGAAGAACCTTTTCTGTACCTCGTACAATGGTTATCGTTTATTGATTTTTAGTCTGTTCGATATGACAGTATTAGCCATCCATAAGATCGTCCATAAGTGTTGAATAAAGTTGATCCACATTGTCCCTGGGTCTCTATGGCATACAGAAAAGGGTCTACATGTAGGTGCCTAGATTATTAAACTAGGGATGATACTCCACATCTGTATCGCGGTATAACTTTAAATAACGATTAAAAACACCTCATTAAACATGGTGCCCACCTACTACGACGCACCCCAACGTGCTATGATAGACATCCCGACGCATGCCGACGCAAATTGGCTGTATCGTAGCGTGTCGTAAAATGTTTCTAGGTGATCATGGTCCCGATGCAATGCACCAGGCAAAAGGAACTGTGCTGGTAGAATCAGCCCTTAACACGAAGGGAAAAAGTCATTTCTTGGACGTTGGAGAAGAAGGTATTTTATCAGGACATATTTGATGTTGGGAGTGTTCTACTGATTGTGCTTCCTAGTGGAGAATGATAAACAAATATCTTAGCGTTGAATCATCTGACAATTCAAATGGGATTGAAGATATATATTTGAATAGAATCTACTGAATTAACTACCTATATTTGGCGTCTAATTGCCATTCATTGAAAATACTTGTGTGTAAAATGCATGGCTTACATGGGATAGGACAAAAACGTTACAAAATGAATCAGTGATAGGCCCCCTAGTGGATGACAAGGACATTAACACTAGCCTGAGGAAGCTTGGTAAGAATACTGGACACCACGCTCGGTAGTCAGCACACTTGAGACGCCTCGCTTCATAAATTGGACACCACACTTGGTTTTCGGGACGGAACAATCTCACACTTGCAGCGAACCATGTAACAAACAATGACAAATACTCATATATTGCCTATCATGAATCAAAATATAAACCCAAAAACTGTATTTCGCATGGCTTTAGCTATCTATTGATCTTTATTCGAAGTTCCTGTGTCAATTATTGACAAAATTCTGACATAGATTTAAAAAGAAGCGTAGAGTCCGTCCGTCACCCGCTGAAAACCGAGGTGTGCTGGCTACGAAGCGGGGCGTCCAGATACCATTGGTAACAACCTAAATAGACCTTTTTCCACAGGCCAGTGTCGCACCTTATCTACTTGGTTATGCAATCCCTACAGCCAAACAAACACATGACAACGTATTCTTTAGCATTGGATGACTGAGTGTATGAGCGTCATACGTTTATAATACCTGTATATGTGATTTCCAGAGAAATTGCAGCGATGGCATCATATTCAATAATTATTCAAACTACAATTTGATGTGTCATATATGCCACCTCAATAATACTTTAGATATGCCTTATAAAACACAGGAACACAGAAATTGGATACACAATAATGCATTGGCAGGCTTAGCTATCTTTAGCTAATCTTTTCCAAGTTAAAACTAAAGCAATTATCAACTCTGAGGCTAAGACATTCAAGACTCGTTAACCCTTTAAGGACGGGTGCTTGCGGCCGAGCTACCCCCTTAAGGATGGGTGCTGGTGTCAGTATACCGCTAGGGGACAGGTACATAGCCATTGAAACCCATAATTTGGGGGTATAATTATGGGATATGAAACATAATCGTAAATATTTTGTTTCTTTCGAATAGAAATACTAATTATGGTGTTACACCTATGCTCAGTGAATTTTATTTTCCATTAATATTGCTCTATTATTTCATTGTTAAAGACAATTTTATATAATTTTGAGAAATAATGCCTCAAAGCATCATTTGCCCTAAAAGGGTTAAATACAATATCCTAGTTTGTTCCAACAATTTAATGTAAAAAAAGACAACACTCCTGCAATCACACCCACCGTTCACTAGGTGTTATTACTGTATGTCTCTATAGGCATGAGGCCGGACTCGGCCGTGTTTGTCCGAGCAACGGCCTAACTAAGGAACTCACCGTTAGGTGGCGTTAAACGGCAACACCGGTATTGGCAACCACCTCTGTCTCTGAATTGGAGGTTGGTGAGGTACTATCGCTTTCTTGGCCAAAGAGCTTGATACAAAGCATTATTTAGAATCTGATTGATTATACACTGTTAATACTCACTACAAAACATCATTAACTTAGCTAATTGATGACATAGTCTAACTTCCTGGCCTCTTTAAATTAAAATAAAATACACAAAAAAAGAAAATAACATGAATGAATAGCTTCGAGAGTACTGCACTCTCCATCCAAGTACTACAAAATATCCGCTGGGAGAATGAGCCACATAATTCTTTCTTCTAGCAGATATTATGATTCAGGTATTAAGAATATCAGCTGGGAGAGTGGCAGTCAAGGTGGCCGCAGATAGTACTGCAGAGCTAAACTGAGTGTGCTCTGGGGGCCAGTGTAGGTAACAGCCAACCTAGGTTTGCCCTATTTAACAGCGCGGGTCTCAACTCCCTTTGGAATGTCTCCCGCACATAGAGACAGAGTGAACCAAGCATGGAGACTGATGAGCCCCGAGAGTGGGATTCTCGTACAGTACTTAACTGAACCCTGCTGATTTTTTTTGTGGTTCTCTACACAGATGTATTTCTATCCTTAAGATTTGTTTCTAGCTGTACTGAAAACATAATTTAGAATTGTACTTCTCTGATCTCCTTTCCTTGGGAGAATGCAATGAGATCACATTTCGCTGGTAGTCGGTAAAATAGGTGTCACATGAAATGAAGGCTGGGAACTAATTGATAGTTTCAGGTATTAATTGTAGGGGGCGCCACCAAGTCCTCACCCTCTCAAGTACGACGCGACGAATTCAATTATGTATCCTCAAAGCTTGTAACTTACCCTGGACTCTTCACTCGGACAGCGGAACTCGTCCTCCATCATTCTCTAAAAAATAGAGAGCAGATTGCGTGAGGGATGGCATGGGAATCGGAAATCTGCATAAATTGTACCAAGGTTGGGGGGGGGGGGGGTGAATGACCTGTAATTTTACCTGTTTTTAGTGAATTTCTGTCCTCAGATGCGAGCTAAAATGGCCTTTTTTATCATGTTAATTTATTTTCTCCTCGGATTTGCATTGATCTCAAGAATGAACCTGGTGATTAGAAAATATGGAAATCCAGTAAATTTATCTTTGTATTTCCATAGGGATACACTTTTTATGAGGATTTTATGTGGGGACTCAACTCTTTGGATTTCTTTTTGGAACACATATTTCCTGGGGGGGGGGGGGGGGGGGGTCCATATTGGGGACTTTTGTTTGCAATTTCCATTGGTATTTCAGTGGGGGCCCAATTTATTCATTTATTTTTTTAGGGGGAGGGGCATTTTAAAAAAATATTATTTCTGGAGGAGGCAATCATCATTTCCATTGTGGAGGAGGGGAGGGATCTAACTTCTTTTCTTTTTTTGTAGGTGGGAGGGGGGATTCCAGGTTGGTGACCCTTTTCAGTATTTCCCAAGGGAGAATATTTGGTTTTGATTTCCGTAGGGGGCCAAACAATTCTTTGGTATTTCAGCGGGGGAGGGAAATCTGACTCTTTCTTTTACGGGGTTGGGGGGTTGGTGTCAGCTATTCAAGGGTTTAGGATGGGACTATTTCAGTTTATCAAAGGGGGAAATCTGTATTCAATTTCTAGTTCAAGGATGGGGAAAATTTAAAATGATACCGTCATCATATCGTATTTAAATCAACCACCAGACTCATAAAATATCGTCCCCATTTACTAACCATACTAGTAAAGGGTAATAAGCCCCTGATCTAGGAGATTGATGAGGATTTGGAAGAATCATCAAAAGCACTGTAATGTCCTTTTTTGTTTGTTTGTTTGGGTAGTTTAACGTCTAATATGTTCAATTAGACTTACAAATTCGTCTAGAAGCGAACCACAGTATATTGGATTAAGACAGGCCACCGAGCCTAAACAATTCCAGGTAAGATAAACGAATAAAAAAAAATATATATATTTGGTATTTCCATGGGAGCTAAGGGAATATCTAATTCTAAATGGAAGACCCCCTTCTCATGGCAATCCTGGATTTCAACTGGCGTCTTAAGTGATCCATTTCCCTGAACTGTGCTATGTGAGTCCTAGCACCGAAGGCGCTACTTCAAATTTTAAAACAAGTAGAGTTCTCCTTCTCTACACTGCTAGACAGACAGAGCCCTAGACTTGCTCAAGTCTTTGATTATGAACATTCATTAAATGATTAAAGAAAATCGGAATAAAATTCATTATAGTATGTGTCCTTCTCTGAGTGGTCCATGAATCAAAGACTTGTCCACTCTGACCAGAATCTCCTGTTTATGACCCCAACCCACTCCCTGTAACTCTATACCTCCTCCTACCCCTCCCCCCTCCAGTTCCCTGTCCGCCTGTGTTGTCATAGCAATGAATTTAGCCTGCTCCTGACTGTGACCCGATTTAGATCAAAATAGAGGGTATCATTCTGTGTTGTCATAGCAATACATGTCGCCTGTTCCTGACTGTGACTCTAGTAAAGCACGCTGGGGGTATCAATCTCCCAGCAGATATTCTTACCAGTATTTCAGGACCTCTGCCTGGGGAGTGTGGCGCAAAATCGCGCCAGTCTACGCGGCCGATTACGGATGAGACCGGTCCCTGTGTCACTCAGAAGGGGTGGAGGGGTTGGATACAGGGACTGAGGCCAGTCTTACAGAGCCCCTCGGACTAAGTTCTCCTTTGTACTGACGTCTGAGTTTTCTGGTACCGTTTCAGAAAAGCATGGGCCGAGTTCATGGCGTCCATTACTATATGAGTATTAGTTAGACGTTGCCCGACTCTGTCATTATAATGTTCAAGGCGTCCAAGGCTCAAATCATCCTGGGTTCAACAAGATGTGCGTTTGTTGCACTAGCACTGTGGGGGACCCACTGTGGCAGGTTAGTCAGTACTGGCACTGCCAGGAGGCGCGTCTCATCTTGTCCTGCAGCAGTGGGCGATAATACACGAACCATAACAAAACTTACGGCTTCCGACTTATCTATGCCATTTAATCCTAGGCAGAGTGACAGAATATGATCAGGGCTTCTATCAACTAGTAAAATGTCACATGAAAATGCCCGAGAAGGGTGAAATTTTGTACAAGGCTTTCCTCACCTATTTTGAACTTGGGCGGCAGGAAATCAAGTTTGTTTAGGCATTCAGCAGTACCGACTATCATACCATCTGGTTGGCCAATTTAAATATGTGTTATTATATCGTGTTATCAATTGAACTGCAATTACAGAAGACATCTATTGGTTTAGTAAACAAAAAGTCAATACATCCCATCGATATTATAACAGTGGTTTTCTTTAAGTATTTTGTAATGCGGATGATTACGATGGTCTGGAAACCAGCTAGCGTTGCTGCATTTCGCTGCGGTCCTGCATATTTCAATGTTTTGGGTGTTGACAGGTGAAGGTGTGTTGTGCAGCTAAAGTAAATTTAGGTATGTGCATCCTTTGCATTCATATAGTACAAGGTAAATGAACTATAGAGTGATTGGCATCACAAAATGTGGCCCCTTGAATGTGTTCTTGTTTCTCTCTGAGATGAGATCTAAGTGATGTATGACTAAGCCGGGACGCGTGTTGTGTGGCCTTGGCCCTTGCCAGTTCTTGTACTACGAGTACGAGTACGAGTACTGGAAATGGTGAAATCAGTCTAGGTCTAGCCAGTGTAACCAGCCCTGTTCACAAGTGGAGTTGAGGGGTGAATGTTTTACCAACTCTAGATCTTCAGTAATGGAGAGTGTATTATCGGCATTTGTTATGAAATATATTGAACGATATCCGTGCATCTACTATAATTTAATTGCAAGATAATTATGCAGATGTTCAATAAGGTATCACCTCAAATGCTGAAGGGAACAGTCTGTTTTATAATTTTATATAGGTAGCTATAGTTTTTATGCTAGTCAGACTGATCAGACCCTATACTTTAGTTTTAGGATCCAAATACTGTGAAACAACGAAGAAGAAATGAAATTGAAAGCAAATCATATACATTTTTTTTTTTTAAAGAAAAAAAACTTTTCATATAATCTCTCTTAAAAGGTCATCTGTATTAAAATGATGTCATGTAGCAGGGCGAGGGCCTTTGGGTTTGTACACTATACACATATTTGGCAGGCGCCTAATGGTATCAAATTTTAGTCACTCTAGTCTAGTGGACTGTAGTCGTGCTACCGTGACGGTTACTGTTTAGCACACTGTTGTGGATTTCCCATGTTCAATTTCAGTAAGATTCCGAGTTGCTCTTTGAAGATGTTCACTTATTTAAAGAACATTCATGACATGACTAGATCATTCTCTTCGTGAGCTACATACTCTCAAATACATATTACTCCTTTAAGCCTTGTTCCATAAACCCCAATTGGGTCCACAGGTTTCTGATGAATATTGTTGTGATTGTGACTGTTGATAACTACTTTGGTGCAAGATCGTGTTGTATCACTTGTACTTACACAGTTATTGTATCAAATGGTAATTAGCATAATGTTTACACACTGCACAAGAAATTGCAAGCTAGGTCATGAAAATCAACCGCTTGTACTTTTGAAACTCAACCCGCTTTGTTGACTTTTCCACAAGGGGCACTCTCACCTCGGTAAATGTGTAGGGGTGAGATTTCTACCTAAATTCATTACGTAGATTCGATCACCACCCTTGTGGTGTAAAAGAACCTTGAGATAGTCTGGTAAGAACCTGTAATGGTTAACTGGACGTTAAATCAAACCAACCAACCACAAGGGGCCATCCAATTACATCTTTTGCTTGTTGTTTTGGTCGGAAGTATTCGCCTCATTCTTCAAACTCTGTGAATATTTCTGACCAAAGCAACTTGGAACAGATTCCATTAAGTCACACAAACCATATCTCCATATAATATTTCTTTCCTAATCAAAAGTTGAGAAAGAAATTGGAGGGTGGAATCTAGGTGGAGCAGCATTTGCTTGCCCAGCTCTGGTCTAGTATCGTGAAGTTGTCTCAGTTGTTGGGTATCACAAGCTTGACGTGTCACAGTCATCAACTCGTCCTCCCTCCTCATGAAGATGCTCGGTAGACATGGTGTCACTGTCATAATCCACCAAATCCTACTCTGCACTTTAAAACAAACTCTTCTCCCTGCCATCTACAACCATGCTCATGGTTTACCTCATCCAGGCTTTATCTTACCCAGCCCACAAATAACTGTGAACAGCCGTTTAATTCGCGCTGCCAAGAATCACTGACATATGACAGCTGACACACTGACCTATGGGTGAGTTTAGCCTTCTCTATGCCTTCTTCTCTATGCCTTCTTGATATCCACCCATTACAGAGTCTCCATACTCAGGGGTGCTAGCTTGGAACAGAGTCCATTCAGTCACGCTAACCATCTCCATATAAAATTCCTCTCCTGATCGAACTTGATAAAATAATTGGAGGAGAAAAAGAATCTAGGTGGAGCAGCATATGCTTGCTTAGCTCTGGTCCTGTATTGTGAAGTTATATCATGCACAGAATCACTCGCTTTACGTGTCTCATTCATCAACTCGTCCTCCCTCCTCGTAAAGATGCTCGGTGTCGCTGTTGTAATCCACCAAATCCTACTCTGCACTTTAAACAAACTCTTTTCCCTGCCGTCTACAACCATGTTCATGGTTTACCTCATCTAGGCTTTGGCTTACCGAGCCCTCAAATAAGTGCGAGCAGACGAGAAACAGACATATGGCAGCTGACACGCTGACCTACGGGTGGGTTAACCCTTCTCTCTATCTTTTTTATATCCACCCATTACAGAGTCTCCATATTCAGGGAGTTTTCCATCTTTCTGTGGAAATTCACTTTTCCTTTTTCACTATGTAATTTTTTTGTTTGTTTGTTCAAAAGTGACAGGAAGTTGTCATTATCAAGGTAGCATCGGCTCGCCATAGGTGTTATTGCCACGTCTCCTTAATCTCTTTTTCACTATGTAATTTATTTTTCTTGTGTAAAACAGAGATTTATTAATCTAACCACTTTCACTACTATGATAGAGTGTTTTGAACCTCCCATCAAAGCCTCAGTTAAGCACCGTGGCTAACACAGACTTGTGTTCCACGTTTTCCATGGTCTCTCAAATTCCACATGTCATGGTCTTGACATGTGCGACAGACCAGAATGGACACTCAACCGGAAGAATTTGGTCATCTCCTATTGGCTGTTGGTACAACAGCCAATGAGAGCACAGAGCTCACAGATGCCAAGCCTATCACTCCTGGCGAGGCTTGGTAATCCTTATAGGAATGAGAAAAGGAAAGAATAATCAAGGTTTCGTTCAAATAGTCTCATCAGGCATAAATTTTTCTGTTCTAAGATATTACATTAGATTAGAGTACTGAATGTGCATCTGGACAGCGAGTGAATATTCACCCAGTGTGCCTTCAAGGTGACTGTGAAACCCCTATACTTTAAAATCTTTATTGTCGTCATGTTCTGTTGGACCACAATTTGAATACATAGAAGGTTAACGTATCAAATTTCATGTATAAACTTGGTGTGTTGACTGTCTCAACGAAATGATGTAATCATTGTGGATTTCCCCATGTAAGGCATTGCCATGAAAATCAATTTTATGTGCAAATTGAGGCAATTACCCCTTTATTTGAGTCAAAACTGGATTTGACCTCTATTTATCAGGGGTGTCAGTTTTCCTTATTTCCGCGGAAATCTGTGTTTTCATTTCTGAAATGTGAAATCCCTTTTCTTGTGAAAAATGAACATATAACAACACAAGAGTAGAGAGATATAACTACTATATTACTCATATCAGTAAAAAGCCTTGATCCCCAACTCTACCTACCCACAGAATCTTCAAAGAAGCATATATGTTTAGTAATAATAACATTACTTATATCCATTTCTGGTGTTTTTGGTGTATACATGTGAGGTTTAAACTCTGAATTGTCATGGGAAATATTTCCTTGTTTTTTTTCTGACCCCAACTGACATCCCTGATTTATGGATGGTTGTAAGTGGAAATTGGACTCAATAAAGAAACTGCTAAAAAAAAAAAAATCAAAAAAAAAATCAAAAAAAAATCTAGCTTTATGAAATATTAATAAGACAGTAAACTGATGATTCTGTGTGGTTTCAGAAGCGGCATCATGTCGGCGGACCTGGTCGCGGAGTGGGACGTAGCCCTCAGTGATGGCAAACACAAAGTTCAGTTTGAGCACGGCACCACGTCAGGAAAACGAGTCATTCGCGTGGACGGTCGAGTAAGTCGTCAACTTTCTCATACTCAACACTCAGTATTTACTTGGACAACGTAAGATGGACTGTGCAAGATCCACAATAGTCTTTTAGGTGTATGTACATTGTATATACAAAATATAGTATTTTACTGCTGGTTACTGTATGTATATTACACGAGAGAGTCTTTCACTGCTGGTCCCATTTCTCTGGAGGTTTAAATATCGTTCTAACGAATTTGGTTTAATCCTTTGGTGAAACAGGTTCGGAAACATGAAGATTACTCCATAGGAATACAGTTTCTCTATATTACTCGCTGGAGTCTTTTTCTGCTAATTTCCAAGGAAATCCTTGTTTCTATTTACAGTTTCTACAATTCCTATTCCTTGTGTAAAACAAAGAGAGAATAAATTTGGCTTTATTCAAACCAATGAACAGTGGCTCAAGCTTCCCCACATACCCCATTCCATGGCCAAAACAATGTGTTCTTCATGTTTTCTCAGTCTCTCTGAGACAGTAAATTACATATTTTTCATGACCCTAATTGACACAAAGTCTCTTACTGCTGATTCCTGTATGCATAGTTCATCCCGCTCGGTACATTGCCAGTTTTCATCACATACTTCATCTCTTTTTGTTTTCATTAGTATATATTTAGTTTTCATTAGTATACTATTATTGTAACATATTCATATTTGTAGAATAATGTCAAGTAGTATATAATATATATTGGTGAGAGTATTGAAAATTCTGGTTCTAGTTTACATGTTGTTTTACGTGAAAATACTGATTGCTTTCAGGATGTGAAAAGGGAGGAGTGGATGTTCAAGTTGGTCGGCCGAGAAACCTTTGAAATTGGAAAGGCAAAAGCTTGTATAGCGATCGAGGCTGTCAGTGGCTTCGCCTATGAATACTCCCTGGAAATAAATGGAAAACCGCTCAAGAAATTCCGCGAAAACCAAAGTAAAATCATGAAAACTTGGACAATGACACTCGCGGGCGAAAAATACCGAGTGGTTCTTGGTAAGAGTATTTGATTTGTATTTCTTAGTTAGTTTCTGTATACTACTATGAATCATGGACTCTATTGTGACTCAGGTTAAATTTGGCAGGATGAAAACAATTTAGTATCCTACCCCTGATAGAAAAACACCATAGGCTTAACATTGGGCCACTGTATTCGGGCGAGGGTGCAATAAAGTGTTATTTATTACATGGGGGTGATTAAATAAAAGACTAATAAGCGGCCAGAATGTGAGTGACGTCACACTAATGCGGTATATGAATTGGTGACAACCTTTGGCCCTACTTGGCAATGCAGCAGCCACAACCTTCACCTGCTCGAGTAACTTGGAGGAGCTAAAGTGGCTAAAATTGTGGAGACGGGGTAGGATAAATACTAAACTGAACTCGAGTTAGTAGTGTGACCGGAAACTTTTCAATGAAAGTTGTTTCTCAGGTTAGTGTGTAGAGAATCAAATAAAATGAGACAAAATACATTAGGGGCCATCCATAAAGTACGTACGCACTGAGGGGGGGGGGGGGGGGGGGGGTAAAAGATTTTGGAAATTGTGCGTATCCTCATTCGTTGTTCTATTATGTATATAACTTGAATAATGTTTGGGAATTAACATTTTCTGTACTTTCCCTAAATGTGACAATGTAATATGCCTTGATACAGCCAAACATTAAGATGTCTGTAGAGTCCAGTCTGGATGAAGCCTTGATCTCCCACCCACACTGTTTATCGTTTTTGACAGTTCATGTAACCAGAAATGCGTTGCGTTACTTTGCACGCCCACAACATTATTGTGAAGGGTAGTTGTTATGGTGCATTGTTCTTTAGGACACTGCTTACTTGGAAATATCAAAGCAACAGTTTGGATCTGACAGGTAATTGTCATTCTCAAGATAGCATATGTTGGAGACAGAAGTATAACTTGCCACGTATTCTAAATCTGTGTTGGATGTCTTTGTGTTTGTAGAGAAGGACTCCCTGGATGTCTGGGTGAATGGCAGTGTGGTCGAGACGACGGTAAGAGACACTTATATCATTATTGATACGAACCTGTCATTATAAATATATAGGCAGGGATGACAGTTTGTATCTACATGTAGGATTTTCATTTTAGTCTAAGATGTATATGAAAATTTCAAGAAATTTTATGTTTTGAGATAAATATAGACACCAGTTTACCTTGAATATAAATCTTCGATAAAATTGTTCTGTAATCTTTCAAAATTTTGAATTAAGCTACCCCAGCACACTAAGTTAGAGGGCTTATAATTCAAACTGCTCCAACCTAGAGCTGTAGGATGGTGGGATTCCCCTACGAAATGCTCCTACAGACAAGAGCAAACTAGAATGTTGACATCTGATTGGCTTAAAATATGTCATGTGAGTTATTGAAAAATGTGTAAAAAAAAATCAAAGGAATGCCCAATGAATTTGTAAAGATATTTTTCAGAATATAGAACATGTAATGGATATAGATGAATTCCCAGAAACTCCTAATGAGCAAGCTGAATGCAGACACCTAAAATCCAATGTGGACTTTATGATTAAAGATATTTTTATTTTTATTTTTTATGATAAAAAAGATGTTTTTGAAAAAAAAAATTATGATAGAAGAGATGCTTGATAATGTCTCTTCTCTTCGCAGGGTGAGTTCACTGATGAAGGCACAGAGACACACTTCATGATCAACATACACGAGGCATATATCCGAGCGGTCAGCAGCGGGCGGCGGCGTGATGGCATCATCCACACTCTGGTTGTCGAAAACAACGAGATACCAGTCGCTACAGAGTAACCAGTCTCATCTCTGAATCTTCAAACATCATTACTTCTTTCCTTTTTCTTTTGGAGAGTGTGGACCGGATCTGGGATCCGTTTCCACGGTTGCTCGCCACATTGTGTGATCCAGAACAATAGTTCACCTGGAGACTCTGTAGCAACTTGATTTGAACTGACAGCAGGGATGCCAGTCTGTAGGATTTTGCCTACATGTAGGATTTTCATTTTAGTCTCAAAGAGTTGAAAATTTCAAGATATTGTATGCTGTGAGAACAATACACACTCCAGGTTCCCTAAAATCTAAATCTTAGATAAACCTGTTCTGTAATCTTTCAAAATTTTGAGTTCAGCTACCCCCAGCACACTCAGTTACAGGGCTTATGGATCCCAATTCTCCAACCTACAGCTGTAGGATGGTCGGATTCTTGTGGGAAATGCTCCTACGGATAAGGGCAAACTTGTATACTGACATCTGATTGGCTTAAAATATGTCCTGTGAGAATAGCATTATTAAAGCATTACCAAGTCTAAAAGAAAATATCAGAGGAATGCCTAATGAACTTGTTAAGATATTCTGCAGAATATAAAACTTACAGTGTGTGGTAATCTTTCTTAAATGATTTTCTTTCAAGAGTATCCCATTTAGTGCAGAACTACACATGTACCCACTCTCATAGCAGACACCTAGATATCCTATACTGCCAGTCTATATCCAAGAATCTGCTAGGAGAGTATACCCAATAATCTGCTAGGAGAGTGATGGGGATTCCCCACACACCATGTGCGTTTTAGGTGATACACAGACTGGCCTCAATCCCCATGTAGGAATTTTTCCTGACCCCCACTGGCATCCCTGTGACAGGAAGTTGTCGTTAACAAGGTAGCATCGGCTTTTTACAGAGGTGTCTATTGCCACGTCTCAAATACTTGAATATCATTACTGACTGTAAGTTGTCACTGGTTCGCTGATGCATTCTTACTTGCGCTAGGGACTACTTTCTCCGTAGCCCTAGTGCAACTGGGAGATAGTACCGTGAGTAATCAGCCCTGTTACCCTAGGGCACTCAGTAGTGTCCCTAGGCTCACAAGAACCTTAATTCTCCTTCATACTTTTACCAAAGGTAAGTAATCGGATAATTACCCATTATACATGCGGTGAGTAGTGGACAGTGGTATGATCGCATCATTGACACTGTCAACAAAGAGGAGATTCCAGTCACTATTAAAGACATATCGGACAATTTACTTTGAAAAGTAAAACCCAAGTCAATTTCCTAGGAATTGAATATGTTCATCTCCAAGTGTTATAGAAGACATGACTAGTTTAAAAACGGGGGTCAACGTGCTAGTATTTTTTTTATTTAGAGATCAATATTATATTATAATAAAATATATAGAAATTCTAAAAATTGGGTTTTTTACATAGTAAAATAAAAAGAAATCTCCAGATTTTTACAGAATATTGTACATGTATAGTACTACATATCTAAATTTAATAATTCACTGTCATTGTTTTTGAGGAAAAAAACGTATTTTTTTAGTAAATTTCCTGTATAAATTGAGCAAATATAAATAGGTCTATTTTGTCATAACCGATTGGGTTATGACAAACTGAAAAAAACTTGATATAATAGTTATTTGGCATCAGAATAGGTAACAAGGAACCAGTCTGATCAAAAGATTATCAATATCTGAAAATCATCAGGTGGCGCTACTGCGAATTGTAAGATATGCCTTCAAGTATTTAGTGTCGCTTATCCACAAATCTTTGAACGTTATCACTGATGACTGATCTCACATTCATTAAGAAGTTTAGTTAACCCTTCTGCTCCCTTAGACTTATAACAGGGGTAACCTAAACAAATCTAGTGTTCTCACAAAAATATGTTCACAGTTAAAGTGTAGAACCACGTTCCTGTTTGGAGTGTGCTGAATCGTCTGCAGGATTTCAGATGGAAATAAGCGACACCAAACGGGGACGGGGAGAACTACAGGCGTTTGTGTCTCGAAGAACAGAATTTTTTTATCATTATTTTTTGTTTATATTTTCATCAGCTTCGTCCAAAAATGAAAAGAACAGAATATAGTAAACATTGTCACCATGCAGATATTCATATACAGAAATGTCTCAGAAAAAAAAAACAACTGCAGAGAGAGAATCCATCCGGATTCAGATTCTGCCGAGTGTAATTACCCAAATTTTCACTTTCCCATCAGCATATTCTCCAACATTTTCCTAGAATTAACTCTAAATGCATCATGTATCACTTCATGTCAGAGATGGAATATGTAACCAGTGTGAACCTTGTGACCCAACACGCATTTAATCATCATTGTCATCTGGATACTAAACCTCTCTCTCTAAGTTCTTCATATATTTTGTCTATCTGTGTTTCATACCTGCTGTATACCGTATTTCATTTGGCTGGCCTGTAATCTCTCAATATGATCGAAAGCTATGAATAATAAGAGAAAATGTGGTTACTGAGCCTGTTTGGGATGGCCGTTCGAGGTCTTTTGTCCCATAAAATATAGTCACTACCTGACTGGTCATGTATAGTGATAAATATGGTTCATAGTTTGTGTTACACGGGTCTACTGTCAAAACCTGGATGGCAGTAAATATGGTTGTAATATGCATGCCTATTGTCGCTACCTGATTTGTTCTCGTTAGCGGTGAATTTGGTTCATAGGTTGTATTACATGTACCTATTGTTGCTACCTGACTTGTTCTGTATAGCGATAAATATGGTTTGCAGGTTGTAATACGCATGCCTATTGTCGTTATCTGATTTGTCCTGGATAGCGGTAATTATGGGTTGTGGGTTATAATACGCATGCCTATTGTCACTACCTGACCTATTCTGGATACCAGTGAATATGGTTCGCAGGTTGTAATACGCATGGATATTGTTTCTACCTGACTTGTACTGTATAGCGATAAATTGGTTCACATTTTGTGTTATGCCTTCCCATTGTCGCTACCTAATTTGTTTTGGATAGTGGTAAATATGGTTCGCAGGTTGTAAAATGCATACATATTGTCGCTATCTGATTTGTCCTGGATAGCGGTAAATATGGGTTGCGGGTTGTAATACGCATGCCTTTTGTCACTACCTGACTTGTTCTGTATAGCGATAAATATGGTTCGCAGGTTTTAAAAGCATACCTATTGTCACTACCTAACTTGTTCTGTATAGTGATAAATATGGTTCGCAGGTTGTGTTGCACACAAACCTGTATTGTTACAAACTGACTTGTTCTGGATGGTGGCAAATATAGTCCGAGGTTGCGGTGTTAACACTTGAACCGACAAAGGTACAGTAAAAATAGCAAAAGGTAAAAGGGACATTGTTAACATTCGTAGAACTTTCTTTCATTGCTTTCTCATCGGTCAAAGATTTATCGTTATCTACACATGTATGAATGTTTCACACTGACTGTATGGATTCCAGGGTGACGAAATGAATATAATTCGTCCCTCCATACCACATGACTGTCATTCCAAACTGTCAGTGATAAAATTGTGTTTTTAAGGATAGTCAGGTATAAAATAGAGACAAATTGAGGGTGTTTGAATGAAATCTATGCATCATTATTTTGGTGTGTTTAGATATACCTGGTTCTTCAAATAAATCTGAACACACCAAATCAACTGAGAACAGATTTCATTCACATGGGGGCGTCCACCAACCACAACAAGGCTACAACAATGGCTTCCCGACAAGGTCCATGATTGGCCTATGATTAGAGGCCTTGTCGTGGCTGTGGAGTTCCCGACAAGAGCCATGATTGGAAGCTTATCTGGAGCCTTCCAACAAGGCTACGACAATATCGAACATGTTCGATTTTTCCCACAACTGGACCCTTGTTGTGGAGTGTCATGGCGTGTTGGGAGTGTGTCGCAGAGGTCTATGATAGGAAATTTTGGTGGAGCATGCAATTCCCGACACCTCCCGACAACGCTGTCGTAAAGCCCCCCTTTTTACAACACGGCTGCGACAAGCGCAGATTGGAACTTTCTTGTCTGTGCTTGTCGTAGCCTTGTCCTGGTTGGTGGACGCCACCCTGTACCCGCCGTATGTTTAATATTCCAATCATCAGCTGCCTCTGTGAGGACTGTGGCTCGATATTTATGGAATGTAAAGTCAAACCAGTGCTGCTGAAAGATGATCAATTCTTATTACCTGTTTGTGTCTCAAACTATAAGACAATCTACAAGAGGCCTTAATTCATCTGAAGCATCATTTAGAGTTTTCATATTTCTGAGGTACATCCTCAGGCATCCTATAAGGCAACAACTATTGCTGTGTATCTATAATGCTACATACACACTATTGTTGTGTCTATAGTATTGCATACACACTATTGCTGTGTGCCTATAGTGTTGCATGCACACCATTTCTCTGTGTGAAATGCTGTATACACACTATTGTTGTGAAGGAATGGCGCTGTAGACGTATTATTGCTGTGTGTCTATAGTGCTGTACACACACTATTGCTGTGTGTAAATGTGGCGCTGCATACACACTAATGCTGTATGTGTTTAGTGCTGTATGTACACAATATTGCTGTGTGTGTAGTGATCTGAACACACTATTGCTGTATGTGTGTAGTGCTGTATACACACAAATGCTGTATCTTTGTAGTGCTGTATACACACTTTTGCTGTGTGTCAGTGTAGTGCTCTACACACTCTGGTCACCTGTGCGTTCCGTCCTCTGACGTCATCAATGTGACGTATAAACATTGTATGACGTCACCCGTCCATGACCCATGCTCCCTGACGTGATAAATGTTTCTGTATTATCATTTTGATAGGAATATTATGCATAGAAGTGAGTGATAATAGAGTTAGATGGCCACTCTATGGTCTTTTCTATGCAAAACGATACTTAACGAATGTTTATAAAGTTTGAGTGTGTAAGTAAGTAATTGTCCATACTGCACTACCTGAGTCATGCAGGGCCGGTGTGATGCGAGAATTGGTTACCCTGCGAAAATTGGTTATTATCGCCCACTTAATAAGCGTATGTGTCTGCACACGCTCTTCCGTTCAGATTTCACTGACTATTGGACGTACTATTATTTTAATGTGATTTGAATGTAAATAACTGAAAAAGATAGTATTTCATCTTGAGAATTACATGTCGTTATATGTCGTAAAATGCTTAATTTCGGCAAATTTTTCACTCTCCAATCGTGGACTTCAACACTGTGCATGTTTGCGCATGCACACCAGATACTACTGGGCGATAACCAATTCTCGCATCACACCGGCAGGGTTTGTTTATTTTAAAAGTGGAGACCCAAAGCATGGTGTCAGTGACATAATTGGGTTTCTGAGTCCTATTGCTCAGTGTCAAGTATAGAACAGTGTTATACCTATAGCTTGATGTCACAGACCTATAGATCAGTGCCAGACCTATAGGGCACATAGCTATTGTACTATGGAGACAGCCATCTTGCCCCCGATGCCATCCAAAACACCAGGTGGCGGAACCAATTATCAATGGATTTTATCAAAATATTTTTAGGGGGCTTGCCATGGAGGAATTTTGGCCTCGTCTCAATATTATCTATAGATTATAACAACTGATAACAATGCTTGCCCCCCGACTACAATGGCGCTATCTTACACTATCCTGGTGGATGATGGCAGAACTAGCAATCACTATGTGCCCTATAGCTTGGTGGTAGAGAGCATTGAGTCGCATGGCTGCTACAAGGGCCCAGCCACACCTCCCACATGCCGAGAGGTAAGTTCTGATGTACTTTACTGGAAGCAAATTGAGTTTGGATTTTGATATATCCACTTGAACCAAGTTATCTGGCCTACGTTGCATAGATCTGTTGGGGCCGAATGTAAGACATCTCATACAACGTGAGAAGAGATTACTATGGCGTATTGATGGTATAAACCTGTATGATGACCATAGAATTACTTCATACACATGTTTTGTAGGGTTTCAGATTGTCTTGTTGCTCATTAGTAAAATGATTCTGTAGTTATCTGTATTCATGTTTCTACATTCCCAACTCCGTCCACTGTTTTTTTATTGTGATAGATACTGAATAAATATATTAATGAACTTTATCTGGGTTGTCATTGACGAGGTCCGGAGTCCTGTGTCACCACCACAAATAACCTTCATTGAAATCACTTTGTTTTTATATTTATACTGAATTAGTCCCCTTCTCCTGGTGAACCTAATCGTGAAGAGTGTTTCCCAAAGATGGCATTGTAGCAGTCGCGGGGTTAGGTTAGTTTACTTACTTTCAGACATTAAAACTTATTCAAATTAAAGAATATTTGTAGTAGAGGATTATATATGTATGCCATGCCTATATCCCGAATTTTATAATTTTCCTGTCGTTATTTCGATCGTGGGCAACATTTTGCCAAATAACCTTTAATCTACTTCAAGAGAATCATTTCACTGAAGCAAGTGACAAATGATGACACTGCAACACCCAGCTGGCTGGTTTATAGCCTACTGCAGCGCTCAATTCAAAGTTGGAAAGTGGCTTCTTCATAATTCCGATCTGATCTGACTGATAGATACACTAGTACTTTACCAAATAAAACCGTATTTTCAGTCAAGATTTCTCTATAGCTGTTACACCTATATCTTGAATTGATTATTTTCAGTTCAGTATAATCTGGTAACTGGTAGATGAATGGCCATAAAAACAGTGGTTGGTTTGAATTGATCGCTATAAAGCGGGTGTTCCATTTGGGCGATTGCACGACCACAAAGGAGGATCCAACGATGAGAGGGTTATTTTGGCCCACTACATTCAGGTCAACTATAGACTGTAGAACTGTCCCAAGGTGCTATCATTACTATGTAAAGAGGTCAGGGTGAAGGTCGTGGTTTCCTGTGAATGTAGCCATCGGCTGGGTCTATTGTATTACTACTAAGGTGGTAATTAGAAGGAAACCCACAAGATGAAAATAGCTTGGTCCGTACTCCATTGAGTTTGACTGCAGAGTAATTCACTTAGCTTTGATTCATGAATTACTCTGCGGTCAAACGAGGTGGAGTGCGAACCAAGATATTTTCCTCAAGTAGATTTCTGATTTTATCTCACCACCTATAACATTACTTATTGATAAAATGAATCACCAAATTAGCCATTGAGTATTGAGTACAAGAACTTCACGGCCGTAGAGTACGAGTTCCTAATGTAAAGCCTATGGAGAAAAATACCAGGGTGAGATAAAGGCAGAGGGACAACTCCATGCGCATGGTCTTTTTTGACTATCTATGTGGTGGAGGAGGCAAAACGCTCTCTGGCAGCGGCCATACGGCAGTGTAACAGGCGACAGGTAAACAACCTCATAAATAGACTTTTGTCTAGGACCTGCATGCGCCACCCACATGGGGGCCATGCTCTGCCTTTGAAGTCCCCTGTAAGTTTGTACACAGGGTGCCCATAGCACAGAGAAGACAGGGGAAATGCCAAGAACAGGGAAAACAAGGAATTTGATAAATTTCCAAAAACATTTAGGAAAATACTCTGGGGACATCTATAAAGTATGTATGCAGATTTTCCCTCCTATTACCCCCCCCCCCCCCCACCAACACCACCACCACCTTATTGTGTATGTTTCTGGAATCCCCATCAATCTCCTAGCAGATCCTTGGGCATGGACTGGCAGTATAGGATAGCTAGATATCTGCTATGAGAATGGGTATAAGTGTAGTTCTGCACTAAATAGGGTACTCTTCAAAGAAAATCACTTAAGAAAGATTACCACACACTATCAGTTCCATATTCTGCAAATTATCTTAACAAGTTCATTAGGCATTCCTCTGATATTTTCTTTTAGACTTGGTAATGCTTTAATAACTATTCTTACATGACACATTTTTAACCAATCAGATGTTAGCATTCAAGTTTGCCCTTGTCTGTAGGAGCATTTCCTACAGGAATCCTCCCATCCTACAGCTGTAGGTTGGAGCACTGGGATCCATAGGTCCTCTAAAACTGAGTGTCCTAAGAGGAGCTGAATTCAGAAATTTGAAAGATTGTAGAACAAGTTTATCTAAGATCTAGATTTTAGGGCACCTGGAGTCTATATTGTTCTCAAAACATACAATTTCTTGAAATTTTCATATCTTTGAGACTAAAATGAAAATCCTACATGTGAGCAAAATCCTACAAACTGGCATCCCTGTAAAGGGATCTCCTTTCCCCCAGGAGTCAGAAAATTTGAACGCCATCATTTCCAAATAACTTGACCTCAAATCTATGTACAAGCAACAAATATCATTAAATACCACCTTAAATTGAAAATCAGGAGTTGTTTTGTGATATATTATATACAATTTTATTTTAAAAAACCCACCAGTTTTCAGCACAAAAAGCCTCCAGAATAACACTTCACACTGGACTAATGATGAGAACGACATGGACTTCTTTAAATCATTTTATTCACACAATTTGCATCTAGACCATCATCAGATCCAAACGCTTGTGTCCTGTAGATGACAAAACACAAATAAAAACTCACTTTAACAAAGTAATACTGATGAACAAAACCATTATCATACATAATAATACTGACTGCATAATCATTAACAACGAAGATATATTATTAGCTTCATCCCTTGAAATCATTAAAAGGTGAATTCATTATTCTAATGAAAATAAAATCAATTCAATGTTATCTGCATATTTTTGATTGTATGTACATGATACGATAGCACTATGACCCACAAAAATATAGACAGATTTGGACAACTAAAAACAATTCACACAAGACAAAATGTAAGGTTACACACCCGTCCCTAGATTCATTATAATCATTAGATATTTACATGTATGTTGTCCTTAAGGTACATCCCAGATAGTTCCACTTGTTCTACACGTACGTGGACGGATTTTGAAGGACAACATTTGTTTTTGATTCAAAATTGCATAAAAGTCTGCCTCTGTACAATTGAGAGTTGGTGCAGAGCGGGTGGCAGACAAAACACAAATAGATATCACAGGCGGCTTATAAATGTTTGTTACCGTGTACTAAGCTATCACTGTTTTCACACTTCCATAAACTGACAATCTACTAACAGAAATAAAAGGATATTCGCTGATTTGAATTGTAAAGCACGAACAAGTAACTTGGGAGAGTATTTGGTGTTTGTTTTCATGATGGTCAAGCATATAAGATGCACTTTAGCTACTTTCACAGATCTCTTTGGTTTAGGAGTATTTTACGTCCGTTCTGAAAGAAACCTTTGAGGGAGGGAGAGTCGACCAGAAAAATCGACTTGAGAATGACATTCTGTTTTAGCAAAGTGTCGATGTAGCGTCTGCAGTGTCTACGTAGCGTCCCCACAGCGTCTACGCAGCGTCTACATGGTATATAACGAGAATTGACAAGCAATGCAGAACATGAACCTGCAAAATAGTGTCGCCTGCGAAATAGTGTTACACCTTTTCTTACACATGCCAGGTGGTATACATGTGTTTCCTCTCAAATAGCGACCTGCGAAATCCTGTGATTTGCGTCAAAAAGATTCAAACACAATTATTTCATGAATGGAAGAAAAGACAGTACACTATAAGTAATGATGATATTATTTAGATATAAATTGCATGTTAGATGCAGTGCCAATACCGATTTTCGTAGTTTGATCATCACTCTCCAAGCATAGATTGAACGTGACGGAACTGTTGCACACGCACGCGCATGCTCAGTAGTATACTTCCTCCGGAAGGTGACAGTATTTCACAGGCGGCAGTATTTCGCACGACACCATAGCAGTTCTTCTTTCGGGATCCATATGGACGAAATCGAAAGTCATCCCCAAGCAAAGAAGTTTCCTCCTTACTGCATTTTCAATGCATATTGATGATAAAACTAGAGTCTTAACTAGGTTCTTATAACGCCTGGTTTTCTAATTGATGACTAATAAACGTTTGTCCTTATCACAGTGGTTTCAGAGAGGCCACCACCACCCACACATAGCCTGGAAGCCTGGCCTATATATACTGGCTCACATATTAGGCCAGGTATGGGACGCACATTTTCTAGTGCATTGCGGGATTGCATAGAGCTGGTACCCGACCAATACTTGTTGTATTTTACGCTGGTTCCCGCTAGAGGACGCGACGAAATATATACGTTTTTAGAGAAACATTCCAATAAGTTATCTTTTTTTTTAAAGTGTTGCCATTCTTTTATTATATATTAGGGAGAAGGTTGTGCTGGTTTTCCCTGCTGCCTCAAATGAGCGGGGAACCAGGGTAAGAGTTCAAGGTCGTTTCAAATCATACCATACCTGTCCCATTATTTGATTGGACTAAAAATTATAACAAAAAAAATCAATTGGACAGGGAACCAGTCTACACCCAGACACTGCGGTGTGGTGGTGGTAGGTGGTTGGTGCTCCGTTCACGAGACGAGCGGGGTGGTAGGTGGTAGGTGTGCCATTCACGAGACGAGCGGGGTGCCTCTCAACACCTGCGCGTTGAGCCCGCCGATGAAGGCGTGCTTCTTGCCGTTCACGATGTTTTCCCGCAGGTCCGGGTTTGTCTCCGGGAAGTTGTTGTGGAATCTCCGCCGAGCCTCCGACTTGGAGAAGCTGTCCTGGAGGACGATGAGGTCAGACTGGGGCCGGGGCCGTCCACAGCCGGGTTCCCAGCTGAAGCGGGCGTCACGTTTGAAGGACATGTCCACGTGGTTGTTGCCGGGGTAGAGCTCGCTGAACGCCGTCGGCTTGCTCCAGGAGCGGTGCGTCGCTGGTGTCACGTTCGACGACTTGGAGGCGAACATATCACCCGGAAGTCGCTCCGAGCCCCTGCGTGCGCCCTCCAGACTCACCGGAAGTGACGTGTATAGATCCCCATGCTGCTGCCTTCCCGGTGTGCAGTTGGCAGCAGGAACGCGGCTTACCCCGCCGTCTGTCGCTGCTCGCGTCGTCCGCACCGGAACTCCACTCGACGTTTCCGGTCTGAGCGCTGTTGACACACGTGCCTGTTTGGGGCTGTTGATGGGTGCTGACGTCAGACGCAGGGGCTCGGCACCAGCGCCGGTGGCGACAGTGACGTCAGCGCTAAATTGAACGCCACGAGCGGTCCGGGGCACGGCTGTCTGCCGCGTCCGACGCAGGTCCTGGTTCTCCCCAGACATCAACAGCAATGGCTCCTTGCGTGCCTCCGCTGGGAGAGCGTTCTCCTGCAGGAACTTGGGTGTGTTGAAGCTCCCCCCATAGGTGGTCTCCACCAGGACAGTCCCCTTCTCCTGCGTACCCACGTCCACGGCGGGTGGCGCCGGATGCAGGTAGTCTGTCTGGATGGCACGCAGTTTGTTGTAGGAAGAGAAGGCCTCATGCGGCGCGGGCTGGTCGTGCAGTTGCGGCACACTACCCGGATCCCCGAGTGTGCGACCCGCGCGCATCGCCGTCCCCATGTCGCCACCGAGCGCCAGCGGCTCGTTCAGCGCGTCCACGTGCGAGTCCATGGTGTAGAAGAGCTCAGAGCCGGCCTTCTTGTCCTTGGTCATGGAGTGCTGCAGGCTGTAGGGGTCGTACGAGGTCTTGTAGAGCCCTGCCCGTTCCCGGTTGTACCTCCCCTCGTGCCGGTAGAACGCCTCAGGCTGACTCTTGTCCACCTGCATGTCCACTTTGCGCTGACGGGCGGTGAGGTTACGGGCCGCCGACTGCGACTCCAACTCCTTCCACCTGAAAGGCACAAAATACAACATCTCAATTTATATTTGAAGACCTATTACCTATAGATGTACAGTAGAACCCCACCTAATGGACACCCCATGTAAAATACATATTGGTATGAAACACTTGTATATTGGCATGGAGGAAACTTGAAAACCCTGCGTAAGCGGACACCCCGCTGAAGCGGACACTTTGCCCCGGAACGAAGGGTGGTCGCTTACGCTGGGTTTTACTGTATTACTAGGAACAAATGCTATGTTAATCATTGATCACTGGCCAGCTTGATTATTGATTATTGACATTGTCTAAGAACTAGGATTAACGGAAAATACATGGTATCCTTTTGGAGGGCATGGTAGAACACTCAATAAGCAGTATCTTTATCAACTTTATCATCCCTGAAAGGATGTCACAAGATATTATGAGGACAATAATTTGCTAGTTCATATCAGCCGCTTCATCTGAGGCCCACAAAGCAGTGGAAAAGTCGCAAGTAGTATACTAAAAGGGTGCTTAGTCGGTATATACAGTAGAACCCCCGCCTAACGGATACCCCGCGTTCTGTACGTCAATCTCTGAGTAATATAATAAAATGGTGTCTAGTCAATGTATACCCATTCTGGACCTCAATCTTTGAGTTAGTAATATACTAAAACAGTGTCTAGTATACTTATTCTGGACCTAAATCTCTGAGTTAGATATGTTATAAAATGTTATAAAAAAAGCGCGTAGGCTAGGTCCTTCCTGGGGGCCCGGTGGCTGCAGAGTGACCGAGCCAGGTGGCTTGGGGTGCTTGCAGCGACCCCAGCCGAACCTCAGGTGGCGCCCCCTCACATCAATACCATTAACTAAGGGTAGTTCATAACCATAATGAAATGGTGTCTAGAAGCTGAATACCTATTCTGGGCCTCAATCTCTGAGTTAGTAGTATAATGAAATGGTGTCTAGGAGGTGAATACCTATTCTGGGACTCAATCTCTGAGTTAGTAGTTTAACAAAATGGTGTCTAGGAGGTGAATACCTATTCTGGGCCTCAATCTCTGAGGTTAGTAGTATAACAAAATGGTGTCTAGGAGGTGAATGCCTATTCTGGGACTCAATCTCTGAGTTAGTAGTATAACAAAATGGTGTCTAGGAGGTGAATACCTATTCTGGGCCTCAATCTCTGAGTTAGTAGTATAACAAAATGGTGTCTAGGAGGTGAATACCTATTCTGGGACTCAATCTCTGAGGTTAGTAGTATAACAAAATGGTGTCTTGGTGGAAGTACTTGATAATTTTGATTAAAAATACAGCATTGTATTTGTCTATCATGGAGGACATCCGACGAAAAACAGCATAGGTATATACCGTGGCTGAGATGATGTCCATTGTCTTTTATTGGCTGATGTTTCTTTTGTGACTTTCTAAGGAAAATGTACTATCTTATTTAACAATAAAATATCTTTACAAAAAAAGAGTATACCTGTTCTAAGCCTCAATCTCTAAGATAGTATTATAAAATGGTGTCCAGTTGGTGTATACCTGTTCTGGGCCCCAATCTCTGAGTTAGTAGTATACTAAAATGGTGTCTAGGAGGTGCATACCTTTTCTGGGCCTCATTCTCTGAGTTAGTAGTATAAAATGGTGTCTCATCAGTGTATACCTATTCTGGGCCTCATTCTCTGAGTTAGTATTATAAAATGGCGTCTCATCAGTGTATACCTGTTCTGGGCCTCGATCTGCTGGTGTTTGTCATGCTGCTCCGAGAGAAGCCCGTCTAGGTAGGTGCCCTCCGCTGCGGGTGGCTGGCCTGCGGGCACGTAGGGCACCTGGTCGGCGAGCGGGGCCTTCTTGAGGGCACCTTCGAGGGTGCGGAGTCCGGCATGCGGGTGGCCCTGGTCGTCTAACGTCCTCCACTGGAGATTCTCGTCGTGCGCTGGCAGCTGCACGTAGTCCTGGCCGTTCCACAGACGGTCCTCCTCCTTCTCAGTCAGTGTCATCTTCCTGTAATATCAACGTGCTATGTCAAATAAAGCCTACACAGATGCGGGGTACTTTTATTTTAATCATTCGATGTAAGATGGTACAATATCCAGCCTGGGCCCCGTTTAATAATCTAAGATCGTGCATGTGTATACAAACATGTGTACATACATGGAAGATCTGTATTACCAACAGAATGAAATAAAAAAAAAAAAAAAAAAACCTTTTCTGTTTGCTATGGAGACCCAGGGACGTTGTGGGTCAACTTTATTCAAGACTTATGGACGACTTCATGGACGGTTAATATGAACCGACTTAAATACTGTTATACAATAACCCTAGTAGGAGGTACAGAAAAGGGTCTTCATGTACGATCCTAGGATATTAAACAGGTTCCAGAACATGCAGCTCAGTACTGCCACCTAGTGACAAACCATGCAGCATAGTACTGCCACCTAGTGACAAAACATGCAGCTCAGTACTGCCACCTAGTGACAAACCATGCAGCTCAGTACTGCCACCTAGTGACAAACCATGCAGCTCAGTACTGACACCTAGTGACAAAACATGCAGCTCAGTACTGACACCTAGTGACAAAACATGCAGCTCAGTACTGACACCTAGTGACAAAACATGCAGCTCAGTACTGACACCTAGTGACAAAACATGCAGCTCAGTACTGACACCTAGTGACAAACCATGAAGCTCAGTACTGACACCTAGTGACAAAACATGCAGCTCAGTACTGACACCTAGTGACAAAAACCCAAAATATGCAGCTCACTGCTGTCACCTAGTGGCAAAACATGTACATGTAGATTGGCAACCAACCCGTCTCAGACTTAGGGGCTGGTTTGATCTGATCGCTTTCTGGCCAGAGAGCTAAAATATCTCGAAGCAAGGTACACTTTTAGGATATTGTGGAATATAAACTATGAATACTTACTAAAAATCATTATTAAGAGTAGGCAGGATCAGGGTTAACTGGGCAGTCGGGGTCAGGGTGGCTCACCTACAGTAGGCGGGGTCAGGGTTGAATGGGCAGTCGGGGAGGCTCACCTGCGATAGGCGGAATCAGGGTTAACTGGGCTGTCAGGGTCAGGGTGGCTCACCTGCGGTAGGCGGGGTCAGGGTTAACTGGGCAGTCAGGGTCAGGGTGGTTCACCTGCGGTAGGCGGGATCAGGGTTAACTGGGCAGTCAGGGTCAGGGTGGTTCACCTGCAGTAGGCGGGGTCAGGGTTAACTGGGCAGTCAGGGTCAGGGTGGTTCACCTGCAGTAGGCAGGGTCAGGGTTAACTGGGCAGTCAGAGTCAGGGTGGTTCACCTGCGGTAGGCGGGATCAGGGTTAACTGGGCAGTCAGGGTCAGGGTGGTTCACCTGCAGTAGGCGGGGTCAGGGTTAACTGGGCAGTCAGGGTCAGGGTGGTTCACCTGCGGTAGGCAGGATCAGGGTTAACTGGGCAGTCAGGGTCAGGGTGGTTCACCTGCGGTAGGCGGGATCAGGGTTAACTGGGCAGTCAGGGTCAGGGTGGTTCACCTGCAGTAGGCGGGGTCAGGGTTAACTGGGCAGTCAGGGTCAGGGTGGTTCACCTGCAGTAGGCGGGGTCAGGGTTAACTGGGCAGTCAGGGTCAGGGTGGTTCACCTGCAGTAGGCAGGGTCAGGGTTAACTGGGCAGTCAGGGTCAAGGTGGCTCACCTGCAGTAGGCGGGGTCAGGGTTAACTGGGCAGTCAGGGTCAGGGTGGTTCACCTGCAGTAGGCAGGGTCAGGGTTAACTGGGCAGTCAGAGTCAGGGTGGCTCACCTGCAGTAGGCGGGGTCAGGGTTAACTGGGCAGTCAGGGTCAGGGTGGTTCACCTGCAGTAGGCAGGGTCAGGGTTAACTGGGCAGTCAGGGTCAAGGTGGTTCACCTGCAGTAGGCAGGGTCAGGGTTAACTGGGCAGTCAGAGTCAGGGTGGTTCACCTGCAGTAGGCGGGGTCAGGGTTAACTGGGCAGTCAGGGTCAGGGTGGTTCACCTGCAGTAGGCAGGGTCAGGGTTAACTGGGCAGTCAGGGTCAGGGTGGTTCACCTGCGGTAGGCGGGATCAGGGTTAACTGGGCAGTCAGGGTCAGGGTGGTTCACCTGCGGTAGGCGGGGTCAGGGTTAACTGGGCAGTCAGGGTCAGGGTGGTTCACCTGCAGTAGGCGGGGTCAGGGTTAACTGGGCAGTCAGGGTCAGGGTGGTTCACCTGCAGTAGGCGGGGTCAGGGTTAACTGGGCAGTCAGGGTCAGGGTGGCTCACCTGCGGTAGGCGGGATCAGGGTTAACTGGGCAGTCAGGGTCAAGGTGGTTCACCTGTGGTAGGCGGGGTCAGGGTTAACTGGGCAGTCAGGGTCAGGGTGGTTCACCTGCGGTAGGCGGGATCAGGGTTAACTGGGCAGTCAGGGTCAAGGTGGTTCACCTGTGGTAGGCGGGGTCAGGGTTAACTGCGCAGTCAGGGTCAAGGTGGCTCACCTGCGGTAGGCGGGATCAGGGTTAACTGGGCAGTCAGGGTCAGGGTGGCTCACCTGCGGTAGGCGGGGTCAGGGTTAACTGGGCTGTCAGGGTCAGGGTGGCTCACCTGCGGTAGGCCGGGTCAGGGTTAACTGGGCAGTGAGGGTCAGGGTGGCTCACCTGCGGTAGGCGGGGTCCGATTCAGGGTTCGGCCAGCTGTCTGTCTGCGGGGCTGGCTTGGGGACGAGCGCGCGCGCGATCCTGCCCTCTACTGGTCGTGGTGGGTCGAAGGTGCGCACCTCGCGGACGTGCTGCGAACACAGAGAAACATCTTTTAACGTTATCAGTGACACAGAAATGATACCGATAAAGGCATATCATTGTCGACATATTACATGTTATATCGCTGAGTATCGTGATTGACTTATAACGCATAGTATGTATACCTACCTGTATCATATGCTATACTTATAAATACACATTAATAATCGATGGTGTTATCTACATGTGGTCATAAACCACGTGAAGTAATCCACAAGCATCAGCAAGTGTATTACAAAGTCAACCTCAAATTCTTAACAGAACAGCATGTCCATAGTTATCTGATGGTTTGTGAATAATGGGGACTTTGTAATGTGGATGCCGGCCATAATGGGGACTTTGTAGCTGATAGGTATTCAGGCTCCACCTGGTCAATAGTTATGTTGTCTGACAGTTTGTAAATAATATTGATTTTATAGCCGATTTCGTTGAGGTTCTTATTTTACCTGGAGTATAGGTTAGGCAACTAGTGCCTATCTACCACCCACTCCAGTGTATTGACTTTGTAATGTGGACGTTGACCCTAATGGGGACATTGTAGCCAATAGATAATCTGGCAGAGGTTTTCTGACAGTTTGTAAACAATGGGAACTTTGTAACGTGGATGCCGGTCATAATGAGGACTTTGTAGCCAATAGGTAATTAGGCAGAGCTGACCCACTAGGTCAGTGCCTATGTCTTCTTACAGTTTGTAAATAATGGTGACTTTGTAGCCGATAGGTGATTTGTTAATAATGGGGACTTTGTAATGTGGATGCCAGCCCTAATGGGGACTTTGTAGCTGCAAGGTAATTTGGAAGAGTTGAACCACCATGTCAGTGGTTATGTTATCTGACAGTTTGTGAATAATGGGGATTTTGTAACGTGGATGCTGGCCCTAATGGGGACTTTGTATCCGACAAGTAATCTGGCAGAGTAGACCAACCAGGTCAGTGGTTATGCTACCTGACAGTTTGTAAATAACGGGAACTTTTTAGAAGATAGTCATGTTATCTGACAGTTTGTAAATAATGAGGACTTTTTAGACCATAGTCATGTTATCTGACAGTTTGTAAATAATGAGGACTTTTTAGCCGATAGTTATGTCATCTGACAGTTTGTAAATAATGGGGAACTTTTTAGCTGATTGTCATGTTATCTGACAGTTTGTAAATAACGAGGACCTTTTAGCCGATAGTCATGTCATCTGACAGTTTGCAAATAATGGGGACTTTGTAGCCAATAGATGATTTGCGAATAACGGGGACTTTGACCCACCAGGTCGTCCTCGTCCTTGCCCGTGCCGACCACACGTTTGCGCTGCTCCTTGTCGTCGAGGTTGTCGAGCGCGTTGACGTTGGCGGGCCCGAGCCCCGTGTGCGCGCGGTCATATGTCGTCTGCCACTGGTCGCGCTCCACGTTTCGCGCGCCCGTCGCTGTGTACGCAGACACCTGCATGTTCCCGCCATCCAGCAGCTTGCCGTCGTCACGCTCGTCCAGGTTCGGGTTGAAGATCTTGGGCGGTGTCGGGTAGTAAGCCTGCTGGCCGCCCCATGGAGACTTCACCAGCTGTGGGGTGACAAGACGGGGGCAGTGTTAGGACAACTTAATAACTTTTCTTTTGGGTGTGTGTCTTTAAAAAAAATGTTTTGAGCAAATATCACAAGTTCTGGTCGTTTTACATTTGTTTATTTTACATGGTTTTAAAAGGACGCAGGTTGACTCTATCATAGGCCCGGGGGAGGGGGGCAGGTCAACTGTGTTATTGGCCCAGTGATGACAGGTTAAACCCATTATCCACCCACGGGAGGGCAAGTTAACTCTGTTATAGCCCTAGGCAGGGCCCTAGGGGAGGGCAGTAAATTCCTTTATTGGCCCGGAGGATGGCAGGTTGACTCAGTTATGGGCCCCGGGGGAGAGGGGCAGGTTGGCTCCATTATTGGCCCGGGGAGGGGGGCAGGTTGACTCAGTTATGGGCCCCGGGGGAGAGGGGCAGGTTGGCTCCATTATTGGCCCGGGGAGGGGGGCAGGTTGACTCCATTATGGGCCCGGGGGAGGGGGGCAGGTTGACTCCATTACGGGCCCAGGGGAGTGGGCAGGTTGACTCCATTATGGTGCTGGGGGAGGGAGCCAGATTGACTCCATTATGGGCCCGGGGGAGGGGGCAGGTTGACTCCATTATGGGCCCGGGGGAGGGGGGCAGGTTGACTCCATTACGGGCCCGGGGGAGGGGGCAGGTTGACTCCATTATGGGCCCGGGGGAGGGGGCAGGTTGACTCCATTATGGGCCCGGGGGGAGGGGGGCAGGTTGACTCCATTATAGTGCTGGGGGAGGGGGCAGGTTGACTCCATTATGGGCCCGGGGGAGGGGGCAGGTTGACTCCATTATGGGCCCGGGGGGAGGGGGGCAGGTTGACTCCATTATGGTGCTGGGGGAGGGGGCCAGATTGACTCCATAATGGTCCTGGGGGAGGGGGGCAGGTTGACTCCATTATGGGCCCGGGGGAGGGGGGCAGGTTTACTCCATTATGGGCCCGGGGGAGGGGGGCAGGTTGACTCCATTATGGGCCCGGGGGAGGGGGGCAGGTTGACTCCATTATGGGCCCGGGGGAGGGGGGCAGGTTGACCCCATTATGGGCCCGGGGGAGGGGGGCAGGTTGACTCCATTATGGGCCTGGGGGAGGGGGGCAGGTTAACTCCATTATGTGCCCAGAGGGTCGCTGCTCACAGAAATGTGAAAAAAGTGTTATACACCAGTAATATCGGACCGTATCGTGTAGTATCGTTATTTTGATGTTGAATCACTAGATGAAAGGGTCATTAGATTTTTAATTGGATATAGATGGCGACATAGTTAAGATGCGATCCGCAAAAAAATCTGGAGAAAAGATTTCGACCTCGGATCGGAATTTTGCGACAACCCCCTGGGGATGAAGGCAGGTTGACTCCATTATGGGCCCGGGGAGGGGGGCAGGTTGACTCCATTATGGGCCCGGGGAGAGAGGGGTAGGTTGAATCCATTATGGGCCCGGGGGAGTGGGCAGGTTGACTCCATTATGGGCCCAGGGGAGTGGGCAGGTTAACACCATTATGTTCCCGGGGGAGGGTGTAGGTTAACCTCGTTCCATATAGCACCCTGGAGGACACCTGCCTGGTCAAACTTGTCGCCGTCGTGCCAGTGGAGCGCCTTCTTCTGCGACTCAGAGGGCAGCGCCTGGTGCTCGTGGCGGAAGGCGTTACCTGCAAGTAGAAAATAACATTTATCTCCAGGGCCTGGTGTGTACAGATCGCCAACGAGCTGAACGAGCTCTATCCATATCTCCTAAATTGTTAAAGAGGGAACCTATGGAAGTTTACAGTCAGAGCTTGTATCCCATCAAGTTTGAATAGCGTAGTAATTCACAAGGCAAAACCGCATGAATTACGTAGCGATTCAAAAGAGATTGGATCGAGCTCTGACTGTAAACTTGAATAGGTTTCTGAATTCATCTCACCCTTCAGTTTGACTAATTGGCTAACATTTGTGACATAATCCCCCATTGGATATTTCTTCTAAATATCTCATGGGCGTTGGATACGAGTTCCCAATGCTAAGTCTATGGAGAAAAAATATCTGGGGTGAGATAAAGCATTATGACATCTTTCATGGTAAAGCAGCACAAATATTTCAAGAAAAGAAAGGCAACTCCAAATCATACCAACCCAATTATAGGGCTGAGGTCTAGGCCTCTTTGTTGAGTATAGCAAGGATGAATATGGACCAAAGACGATGTAAAACAAATCTATTGACTACTTTTAAAAAGCAATAGCCATTGACATTACTTACCGGAAGTAGTACATTGGCTAAGTAGAAATTCCCCCGTTGAAGAACTCCCACCAGATGAAACAATAAAAGGCTGACTTGACGAAAGTAAAAAGGAAACATTGACTCACCTTTGACCTTCCTGACGATTGTGACGTCATAGGGCTGTGACGGCATCTCGGCGTTCTTGGGCATCTGGTCACGTGCTGCGAAGCCTCGCTTTGGGTCTTCGGGCGAGTCAAACTTGGGGAAGACGGCGAATCGCGACATGTGAGAGGCGTACGGGTGTTCGGCCGGGAAGGGCTTCTGTATCATCACCTTCCTGAAGGTCACAAGGTCACAAGGTCACAAGGTCAGGCCACACACACTCAAGTCTGTAGTATTACAGTAGAGCCCCGCCTAATGGACAGCTCGCATAAGAGCCCACTCCGCGTTAACGGACCCGTGTAAGCGGACACCCCGCGTAAGGGGGGACTTTTGGTTTTCGTCATTATATGTTTTTTTCTTTTTAATTTGTTAATTGACCAGTTCACTTGGCATGAATCTACATTAACTGGTATTTTCTGTCAAAAGACATCGCGACATGTGGAGCTGGGCCTTTAGCGTGTCTCAGGCGAATTTTCATTGGGGGAGGGGGGGGGGGGGAGGAATTAACCAAAGACAACAAAAATACAGAAAATGAGAAAAAAACAGAGCAGACTCAAATGATTGTTAAGGGGCTATGAATTATTTATTGGCTGTGTAGAAAAACCTATCATTATCAACTATTGTGTCAATGGGTTATATATAGAGGAATGATAGGTTAATGAGTGCCATACTTGAGGTGTACATTTGAGACCATTCTCTAGGTGAAGTTTTAGGTCACGTGCATTGCAACAGAGAATACTTATTATGTTCTTGTTCTTCAGTTATTGTTCAACGATGGAGTGAACACTTGTCGCACTTTGGATATATAACTATAAGAAATTCCTATGCACCGTAGTTCTGATAAATAGAGACAAGCTCGCTTAAAATATCAAGCCAAAAAAAGACCTAGGCTAGAGATAGAGAAGATGGCAAGTTGGTGACGTCACACTTACCCCATTTCGCAGTCCTGTGGTCGCGGCAATCTGCAAGTATTTAACACACGTCTTCAAACATCTGACTGCAGTTACATAGTATTGAGCATGAAACATAACAGTAATAGTGCTAGGAGACCTGTATATAGTAAATGAATACACAATATTAACCTATTTCTGATACTAATGGAAGTATGCTCTGCGTAGTAATATCCGAGCAGGGGCGAGGATGTAGTGAAGAAACAAATACAAGGTTAGTATTGAATTCAAGTTATCATTGCAAATTTAAGTCATCACAGAAAAGACAAAATGGAGTTCGTATTCGGTGGATAATGAATACACAATACTGACTGGTTTCAGGTTCAAGCGGTCGTATACTCCAAAGAGTTATATAGGCAATTCTGAGGAGCATACAACCGCTTTTATCTGAAACCAGTCTACATAGTATTTATTATCTACCTTTTCTGGGCAAGTGGCATGTCGATATCAGTTTATTTTAGTTATGCACTATGTTTCTGTACGCACTATTTTTCCGTATGCGCCACCCGGAGCAAACAACATATCCGTATGCTCCGGGTATGTCCAGGGTATGTCCATACAAATTCCCTATGTCTTTTCTATGGACACTTTGTATGAGCTGGATAATAAAGCTGTTTATAATTGTGTATGCGCGGTAGACTAGGAAAACAGACCAGGCGTTTAATCTAATAATCGTTACGAACTCGTTACATCTGGTCTTGAGTAATCGTTCAGTGTTCGGCGAGGAGGTAGGTGGAGGGTTAAAGAATACGTATGTATACACTGCACGTATGGCGAATAACACTCTTAGTTAACGTTTGGAGGCGACCGCGTTGGGTTCTGCGCTTGTCCGTCTAAGACGGAACTATCTTTGCTCCTTGTTTTTAACAGTGCCACTTACAATTTAAAGGCATATCCTACAATTCACAATGGCGCCACCTGGTGATTTTCAAATATTGATATTATCAGTCCAAACTCTTTCGTTGTGATTCATTCTAATGCCAAAGGAGTCGAATATAACATTTTGTCTAGTTTACCACACCCAATAGGTAAAGTGGGCCCATTTTCATTTGGTTGCTTTATATAGGAAATGTAGTGAAAAATGTGGTTTTCTTCAATATTCTCGAAAACAAGGATGGTGACCTATAGCTTTTAAAACCTAAAGCTGTAGTAAAATACATTTATAATATCCTGTGGAGATTTGAAGAAAATGACATGGGTTTTAATATGCATAAAACTTTTTTAAATTCCTGTATATATACTTTTATGATATTATCTTAACATCAGTATCTAGCTCAAAAACAAGAACGGTGACCCCAAAGTCAGATATGGATTCTACAACACTTAGAAATCATTAGTTTAAACTTCCAGTTCTCCTAAAACCCCATTTCCATTGGCTGGCACCGACATCTACAGTCAGGAACCACCAACGGAACTTTTATCACTGGTGAGGCACAATGGAAATAAGCTATTAGGAGAACTAAAAAAATCTACACCGTTTTTGTCGGCCAATGGAAACGGGCCTATAGGGAATAGAGATAAGTATGAGACCGACGTGCACAGGTATACTAAAAGGTGTGTAGGTTGGCGGTGAGGGAGCTGCACCGTCCCTCATTGATTGTTCTACTCACAGCTGGTCGTTGAGGCGCACATTGCTCAGCTTCAGTTGTGTCAGTGTGTAATGCTGCTTCACGGGTTCTCCCCTGTAAAAAACGAAATATAATCAATATTAACGCTCAGTACTCTGTATCAACACGACTACCACCCGCCTGTTACTACAGAGGAAACCTATGAAAGTATAGTCACTATACTACACCATGTTTTACTGAAAATAAACTCTCCTTGAAACAAAAAAAGGAGAAAAAGTTTAGGGTCAGAGATTGTCTCCCATCGAGTTTGAAACGCGTAGTAATTCACGAGGCGAAGCTAGGTGAATTATTTACATAGCGATTCAATTTCTAGGAACCAAGTCAGTAGTCGGGCAGGGGTATGATCAGACTGAAATACTGGGCACCTGCCCATTTCACCAGGCCTTTATGGTTGGTGCATGGATAGTGAAGGGTTAGATTCTTTGCAGTAAGCTGAAAGCCTGTGTGAGCATTATAACCTTTAGGTGGCGGATATGAGCACATTTTCCCGCGCTCAAAATGAAAATATGTTTACACTGAATCCAATAGGGCATCTATTCTTGCTATTATAGTTCAACGTTTATTCGACAGGTGGCACACTCTACCCCTGCCAGGCTCTTTAATGTTCGTTAAAGGCAGGTCCTACAATTCAGTGGCGCCACCTGTTTTTTGCCCTTATATTGACATGTATCTATGCAAACCAGGGACCTGTTTCACTAGTCTCGTGACATGTCTATGACACCATACAGACATTGGGTTTGTCTAGTTTCGTGACACCACAAGTAGCTGCCCTTAGGAAATACAGACCCCAAACATAGAATTAGACAAATCTAGACACATCATGGACCTGTTTCACTAGTTCTGTGACAAAAGTGTTAGACAGATATGAAAAGCGGCACCAACAGTGCAAGCAAGAACGGACAAAACGAAGTCTAATGTCTAGTTCTTATGAAACCGGACACACCATCTAGACGCCATCTAGACATGTCACTGTCTAGTGAAACAGGTCCCAGATCCTTCCGGCGTATTCTAAATCTAAATGAATAAAACTTAACATTTTGCCCAGTCTGTCCTTACCCAATAGCTAAAATCGATCTATTTGCATTTACCTGATTTACATAGAAAATCAACAGAAATACATGGTTGTCTTCAATTCCTTTATGAAGAAGGTAGATGACCTGTAGTTTGTATTGCTTAAATGTATTGTACTAGACATTTATAATATTCTGTCAAAGTTGAAGACAATGACATGTATTTTTCCTATGTGAAAACCAACTTTTTACATTCTACATTTTCTACATTCTATGACAATCTTTACCTATAACCATACATTCAAGAGAATGTAAGGAAATATACTTTATAAACGTTTATATGTATACGTCATTATACTTGTCCTGTGGCGTCGTATCGCGTTCTGCCTGTGACACAAGCATGGACGATCGTTACTTAATATGAACGACCATTTATTGTCGGTAAAGTTTGTTTAATGAATAAAAAAATCAAAAAAATCAATTCTAATTCAAATAACACTGCTAGCACGGTAAACCCGGATTTAACAGAAACTCTAGCCTAGTTTTCCCTGCGGTTAGAACTTCATACGAGTCAGCACTACGTGTGGAGACGGCCAGCCCCCGCTAAGCACAGTATTCATTTCAATATTGAGCTGATCTGATCACGACTTGGCACCGACTCGGTGTGAGAGCGGGGTCCGGCAGAACTCTCCCGGGACCTCAGTGACTAGAGGTGTGTTAGGTAAGTGCTCAGTGGAGGTAAAAAGGTGCTTATATCATTATATACCTGTGCACGAATGTCTTACATTTACTGGTCAGCTGTACGGATATCGTTCGTCACAGTGCGACGAATTATGAATAATACTGCCCTCTGACTTTGTGGGACGATGAAAATAGGGCATTTTTAATGATTTCCAGGTATATAATAATAAAGGGACATACTGAGCGTGGCTGAATTTAAGCTGTTTTTTTTGTTTGTTTTTTTAATTTTTAAATTCTTATTTCATTCTTTACACTGCCTGCATTCAGCTTGTATGCTGGTTTGAATATGAAGACTGTTTAAATACATTGTAGACTATCTCTTACTGACCTGAGAATGACCTTAAGCTGACCTGTGTGTGACCTGAGACTGATATAAAACTGACCTAAGAGTGACCTCAGACTGACCTTTGTGTGACCTGTGACTGATATAAAACTGACCTAAGACTGATGTTAGACTCAACAGAGCATGACCCTAGAAAGACATGAGAGTTACTTGTGTGTAGCCTGAGACTAATCAGCACTTACAGAAGAAAAACAGTGTATATTTCAAAGGGATACTGATACTGAAAATACAAATTATGTGAAAAGGATTTCTCTATATCCCAATCAGATGAAAACATATTTTATTTTATGAAACAATCACCTGACCCAATGTGACAATCTGTCCAAATTCACCAATCCACCTTGCGTTAGTTGGTTGGAGATATTAATTTTGAACACCTCTCGAGTATAGGCAATTTCCCCCCAGAGGCTTAGATGCAGCCAATGCAGCCCGAAACCAGTATTGTCAGGGACTCTGCATGGAGAGTATGGTGTCTGAATATCTAAAGGACTTCCTCTTGAACACAATGTCGAGCATCACTGAATGTGTTGCAGGATCAATGTTGATGAATGTTTCACAATAATCTGAATAACGCAGACATAAGCATGTCAATACACTACACACCTCACTACCAGCATGTCAGTATTAATGTAGTTTCTACACACCTCACTACCAGCATGTCAGTATTAATGTAGTTTCTACACACCTCACAACCAGCATGTCAGTATTAATGTAGTTTCTACACACCTCACAACCAGCATGTCACTATTAATGTAATGTTACTGCACACCTCACTACCAGCATGTCAGTATTAATGTGGTCTCTACAAACCTCACTACCAGCATGTCAGTATTAATGTACTATCTACACACCTCACTACCAGCATGTCAGTATTAATGTAGTTTCTACACACCTCACAACCAGCATGTCAGTATTAATGTAGTATCTACACACCTCACTACCAGCATGTCAGTATTAATGTAGTATCTACACACCTCACTACCAGCATGTCAGTATTAATGTAGTATCTACACACCTCACAACCAGCATGTCAGTATTAATATAGTATCTACACACCTCACAACCAGCATGACAGTATTAATGTTGTGTTACTACACACCTCACTACCAGCATGTCAGTATTAATGTAGTTTCTACACACCTCACTACCAGCATGTCAGAATTAAGGTAGTTTCTACACACCTCACTACCAGCATGTCAGTATTAATGTAGTTTCTACACACCTCACTACCAGCATGTCAGTATTAATGTAGTTTCTACACACCTCACTACCAGCATGTCAGAATTAAGGTAGTTTCTACACACCTCACTACCAGCATGTCAGTATTAATGTAGTTTCTACACACCTCACTACCAGCATGTCAGTATTAATGTAGTTTCTACACACCTCACTACCAGCATGTCAGTATTAAGGTAGTTTCTACACACCTCACTACCAGCATGTCAGTAATGTAGTTTCTACACACCTCACAACCAGCATGTCAGTATTAATGTGGTGTCACACCTCACTACCAGCATGTCAGTATTAATGTAGAATCTACACACCTCACTACCAGCATGTCAGTATTAATGTAGTTTCTACACACCTCACTACCAGCATGTCAGTAATGTAGTTTCTACACACCTCACAACCAGCATGTCAGTATTAATGTGGTGTCACACCTCACTACCAGCATGTCAGTATTAATGTAGAATCTACACACCTCACTACCAGCATGTCAGTATTAAGGTAGTTTCTACACACCTCACTACCAGCATGTCAGTATTAATGTAGTTTCTACACACCTCACTACCAGCATGTCAGTATTAAGGTAGTTTCTACACACCTCACTACCAGCATGTCAGTATTAAGGTAGTTACTGCACACCTCACTACCAGCATGTCAGTATTAAGGTAGTTTCTACACACCTCACTACCAGCATGTCAGTATTAATGTAGAATCTACACACCTCACTACCAGCATGTCAGTATTAAGGTAGTTTCTACACACCTCACTACCAGCATGTCAGTATTAATGTAGTTTCTACACACCTCACTACCAGCATGTCAGTATTAAGGTAGTTTCTACACACCTCACTACCAGCATGTCAGTATTAATGTAGTTTCTACACACCTCACTACCAGCATGTCAGTATTAAGGTAGTTTCTACACACCTCACTACCAGCATGTCAGTGTTAATGTAGTTTCTACACACCTCACTACCAGCATGTCAGTATTAATGTAGTTTCTACACACCTCACTACCAGCATGTCAGTGTTAATGTGGTGTCACACCTCACTACCAGCATGTCAGTGTTAATGTAGTTTCTACACACCTCACTACCAGCATGTCAGTATTAAGGTAGTTTCTACACACCTCACTACCAGCATGTCAGTATTAATGTGGTGTCACACCTCACTACCAGCATGTCAGTATTAATGTAGTTTCTACACACCTCACTACCAGCATGTCAGTATTAATGTAGTTTCTACACACCTCACTACCAGCATGTCAGTGTTAATGTGGTGTCACACCTCACTACCAGCATGTCAGTGTTAATGTAGTTTCTACACACCTCACTACCAGCATGTCAGTATTAAGGTAGTTTCTACACACCTCACTACCAGCATGTCAGTATTAATGTGGTGTCACACCTCACTACCAGCATGTCAGTATTAATGTAGTTTCTACACACCTCACTACCAGCATGTCAGTATTAATGTGGTGTCACACCTCACTACCAGCATGTCAGTATTAATGTAGTTTCTACACACCTCACTACCAGCATGTCAGTATTAATGTGGTGTCACACCTCACTCTCCTCAACATGGTGGCATCGCAGTGTCCCCCTGTTTCGTTTCTTCCTAATCGCCTTTGGTCAGCGGTCTCACCAGGCTGGGTCCAGTTTATAGCATGCATGCCACCCTGACTTTATCTCACCACTGGTATTATCGTCCTATAGGCTTAAAATTGGGAACTCATTCTCCATGCCCCTACGAGTATTACATTCCATTATCCATGGTCTATATCCTGTGTGTTAAGTGTACAGGGGTAAGATAAATACAGAAAGCAACTCATTTTGGCCAAAGTCATTGTTCTCCAACTCGTTTGAATACTCTGTGATATTCACGCGGCCATCGCCTCGTTCATATCATTCCACATCAAACTCATGGAGAACAACTAAAAAATGTGTGGTTTCTTCTTTGGTTTTGTATCTTCCTAATCATCTTTTGTCAGCGGTCTCCCCTGGCTGGGTCCGATTTACAGCATGCATG
The DNA here is from genome assembly GCA_950022655.1 of Alentia gelatinosa. Taxonomy (NCBI): domain Eukaryota; kingdom Metazoa; phylum Annelida; class Polychaeta; order Phyllodocida; family Polynoidae; genus Alentia; species Alentia gelatinosa. Next base: position 7,101,678 of record OX465592.1, on the reverse strand, counting down.
CCAGCCTGACTGTCAGTCGCTAATACCCTGCATCTCAAATTAAAGAACTTTATCATTTACATGTATATAAAACTAGGACCAAATGGCATATTCATTATTGATGAATGAGTGTGGAAAAAGTGCTAAAGACGTATATATATGTCAATTGAACCAAAGATTCCTCTAATCTCAATGATGCCACCTAGCTGGAATACTGTGTGCCAGTGGATTCTTAAGGCTCTAAGCCTAGTTCGTTAAAAATTCTTCTACCATAGAGCGCAGTGAGAACCTTGTACAGATTACGACTTAGAGACTGTGAGATCTTATGAGTGGCATACACCCGTATCTCCTCTGAGACACTAGGATATTGGTCCTCTGCACCCTACGAATGCCACGGAGTTGGCAAGCAGATAGTAAAGGGCAAGCTCAAAGTCTATGTAGCCTCCCCGACCTCTCTAACCTTAAGTCGTTTCCCACACTCAACAATGGTAATCCTCAGCTGTTTTTTTTTCAATACAACTGAATCAAATTTGATAACAATCATTAATAGGATTAGTACATACCTGTGCTGTATATATACTGTAAATAGACACCGGTTCGACAAATAACGTAAAAATATTGTTCCACTGTTTCGTACTGCCTGTTCCGTACGTGTTGAATAAAGCATTCCTTGTTAGGCCCAATTTTTTTTTTTTTTTATCTATTTCAGGTATGTAGTAAATATGTAACGACCTACCATGCTTGTAGAAACTACAAAGCTCGAAGATATATGCAATTTACGGTTCGTACGGAACGAGGCATTTATGCTGAGTTCCTTACTAACCGCAAATTACCATCTCGTTTTGTAGCTTGCACAGCATGGTCAGGTCGTTCTATATAATTATTCCCATGAAGTAATATGATAACAATCCAGGCCACTGTTAAGTCAGATATACCCTGCATTAATAAATAAATGAATAATAGATCTGAAACCAATCCCATGACCGTTCACACATGAGTGCACACGGTATTAATATCCGCTTCCAGACCTCCATGACTGGGGTCTGTAGAGTGTGGGCGATGTTTAACCCTTTTAGGGCGGATAATGCCTTGAGGTATTCCCCATCATAGACTGGAAAATGCCTTGAGGCATTATTTATGAAATTTAGTAATATTTACCATTTCATTGTTTTATGGAGAAATAATCGATCAATAAATCTGAAACTTTCAGAGAATATACCTATGATATAGTATTCAATATTATTTAGTAAAACAAATAATACAAACTGGAAAATACCTTGAGGCATTCGCCAACATAGACTGGACAATGCCTTGAGGCATTCCCCAACATAGACTGGATAATGCCTTCAGGCATTCTTTTAGATGAAATTTAGTATTATTTACCATTTCATCGTTTTATGGAGAAATAATTGTTCAATAAATCTGAAACTTTCAGAGAATATACCTATGATATAGTATTTAATATCATTTAGTAAACCCAATAATACAAATAATATGTAATATGTGTAATATCACGTGATCAAATAATAGAATATGGGTTTAGACAAAAATTGACCCGTCCCCTGGAGTTATACCAGTCCCAAGTACCCGTCCCGACCAACAGGAATCTGCCACAGACCCCCGCATTTAAAGGGTTAATAATGAACTCCAAGCCCACCTCACAAAGCCTGCCCAGTGGTAATCCCCCTCGTAACCTCACCATTTCCGTTTGTTATAACGTTGTAATGTACAAGTCGCGGGCCGGATAGTTTTATGATCTTTAAGTACACACTGTGTTACACGACGTCTGGAACTCGAGCACTCCTCGACACTCCACTCGAGACCAGTCAGCTTCTTAATCTAACACTAGGGGGCCCTCCCCCAGCCTGCCAACCGCCAGGCAGCACGAAAACCCGTACGTAAACTCTACATACAGGATATCACAACTAAATACCTGTACAGCCATTCTCCATACAGGATAACACAACTAAATCCCTGTACAGGCATTCTACATGCAAGATAGTGGCACTAAATCCCCGTACAGTCATTCGACATACAGGATATCACAACTAAATACCTGTACAGTCATTCGATATACAAGATAGTGGCACTAAATCCCTGTACAGTCATTCTCCATATAAGATAACACAACTAAATCCCTAGACAGTACTTCTACATACAAGATAGTGGCACTAAATTCCTGTACAGTTATTCAACATATAAGATAACGGCACTGAATCCCCATACATTCACGCTACATACAGGATAACAGAACTAAATCCCTGTACAGTCATTCTCCATACAAGATAGCGGCACTAAATCCCTGTACAGTCATTCGACATATAAGATAGTGCTACTAAGCCCCCATACAGTACTTCTACATACAAGATAGTGGCACTAAATCCCTGTACAGTCATTCTCCATACAAGATGGTGGCACTAAATCCCTGTACATTCACTCTACATACAGGATAACAGAACTAAATCCCTGTACAGTCCTTCCACATACAAGATAGTGCTACCCAACCCCTATACAGTTATTCTCCATACAAGATAGCGGCACTAAAACCCACAAGTCTTTCTACATACAAGATAGTGGCACTAAATCCCTGTACATTCACTCTACATACAGGATAACAGAACTAAATCCCTGTACAGTCCTTCCACATACAAGATAGTGCTACCCAACCCCTATACAGTTATTCTCCATACAAGATAGCTGTACAGTCATTCTACATACAATATACTGATACTAAATCCCTATACAGTGATTCTACATACAGGATAGCGGCACTAAATCCCTGTACAGTCATTTGTCCCATGAAATATGTCCCTTCTCCATACAAGATAGCAGAACTAAAACCAATAACCCCATCCCATACAGGATGCATGATAATGACTGAGTAAATATCACGTAGCATTCAAATGAGTTCGAGAACGACTTATTTGACCAAAACGAGTTGCTTTCTGTATTTATCTCACCCCTGTACACACTAAAACAATGGGTGACACACAGGATATAGACCATGGAGAACGGACTCCAATACTTATAGGGGTATGGCGACCTAGTTACGGATGTTAAGCCTATTGGGGAAAAATACCAAGGGTGAGATAATTCTCCATATAAGATAGCAGAACTAAATCCCTGTACAGTCATTTGTCCCATGAAATACGTCCCTATGCTAGCGGCGTCGAGACATATTTCTTAGGACAAAAGACCTGGAACGGTCATCCCTACGTGCTCAGTAAACACATTTTCTTTTATTACAATGATTTTCCATGCAAATTCTGTTGGATTATATAACAAAATTGATATAGAATATACTATCATAAATGATAATTAAAAGATAAACCTCTTCTTCTGTATTGGCCTTGGCCTGCGACACTAACACCGTCTAGCATTAAATGCAGTGGAGCATGGTGTATAGTACACATAGCTTTTGTGTCATAGAGGCGGCCATCTTGCCCCCCGACGCCATCTAAAACACCAGGTGGCGGGACCAATTATAAATTGATTTGATCAGAAATATTTTGTTAGGCTTGCCATGGAGGAATTTTAGCTTCGTCTCAATATTATCTTTAGCTCATAACAGTAGAAAATAGTGGTTGCCCCCACTTGACTACAGTGGCGCTATCTTACAATTTCATGGCGGGTGATTTTAGAACTAGCAATCACTCTGTGTCCTATAAGAGAGCTGTTTATTTCACATTCCTTGTGGATGATGGCAGAACTAGCAATCGGTCTGTGCCCTATAAGTGAGCTATCTATCTCACATTCCTGGTGGATGATGGCAGAACTAGCAATCCCTCTGTGCCCTATAAACAAGCTGTTTATCTGACATTCCTGGTGGATGATGGCAGAACTAGCAACCACTCTGTGCCCTATAAGAGAGCTGTTTATCTCACATTCCTGGTGGATGTTGGCAGAACTAACAATCCCTCTGTGCCCTATAAGAGGACTGTTTATCTCACATTCCTGGCAGATGATGGCAGAACCACCAATCCCTCTGTGCCCTATAAGAGAGCTGTTTGTCTCACATTCCTGGTGGATGATGGCAGAACTAGCAATCCCTCTGTGCCCTATAAGCAAGCTCTTTATCTCACATTCCTGGCGGATGATGGCAGAACTAGCAATCCCTCTGTGCCCTATAAGCAAGCTCTTTATCTCACATTCCTGGCGGATGATGGCAGAACTAGCAATCCCTCTGTGCCCTATAAGAGAGCTCTTTATCTCACATTCCTGGCGGATGATGGCAGAACTAGCAATCCCTCTGTGCCCTATAAGAGAGCTGTTTATCTCACATTCCTGGCGGATGATGGCAGAACTAACAATCACTCTGTGCCCTATAAGAGAGCTGTTTATCTCACATTCCTGGCGGATGATGGCAGAACTAACAATCACTCTGTGCCCTATAAGAGAGCTGTTTATCTCACATTCCTGGCGGATGATGGCAGAACTAACAATCACTCTGTGCCCTATAAGCGAGCTGTTTATCTCACATTCCTGGTGGATGTTGGCAGAACTAGCAACCACTCTGTGCCCTATAAGAGACCTGTTTATCTCACGGACAGAGAATAGCGGACACTGTTCACCAAAGAGAGAAAGATTTCAGTGCGATTTAAGCATCACGGTTCATTGCGCACACTCAAACGCAGCCGCCTGGCGCAGAGGCTGCTGGGAGCCTTCATCCGGGTCCCCAGAGTGAAATAGCATGAATTTTACATCGACCTCCACCTGACGGCCCACGAGCCGAGAGCTGCTAGATAGAACAGCGGCACACCCAAGACACCCCCCGATACTTAATTATCGAGTATTCTGCTCAATAGAACTTGGTATCTTCTGAAAATTAGCGATGGAAACGTGTGAAAACTACTTAGTCATACTCCACCTAACAACAACAGTAACAATGTGTAGTACAACATGGGATATATTATTTGCATGAAGCAATTCATGAATATTTGCAATTGTTTTTCTTTTGTTTTTACCAAACGAGACCAGAGAACACTTCTAGGCACAAACAAAAGAATATTAACACCTGGATATGATAGCTATAAATCACCAACATCTAAAGTGGAATAATTAAGACATTAATATGATATGGAGGAAATTAATACAGACATGTTTTCATTAAGACCAGAATACATGAATACACACACTGACACACTAATTCATCCATCCATACACTTAGGCATGTATATGGACATAAACAATAACCAATGGTTTTGCGGACGGACTGGCATAAACAACGATGTGTTGACGCGGAGTAATAAAAGAGCAGACCGAAGTGAGTGACGTCATTAAAACTGATCTGTTTGTAGTTGTCACAATACTATTCCATTAGTATTGCTCATTGTATTTGATATTGACCTTAGACAACATTAAGCCAGTAATTCCAACATAGAATATACCAATGTTTAGAATCACATAATGTTGCTATGCTGAAACGATCACCCTAATATCCTTTCAATCTCCACCCATAGGTTCTGTGCTACGTATGTAAACTACATATATATATATATATATATATATATATATATATTGCAAAAATCTTGCCATTCAACTCTCATCTAAGGCCATGGATTTATTCAAAGGAGCCAAGACTCTCTGACAAGACCTAATTTATGAGGTTTTGCCAATTGCCATAAGGGAGCGTTCAAGAATTATAGCCGGGGGGGGGGGGGGCAACTTTTTTTTATGTATTCCAAGGGTAGGACCAATGTTTTTTTCAGTGTTCCAAGGGGGGGGGGGGGGTTGGGGGGGGGAACTTATTTTCGGTATTCCCTTGTGGGGGAGGGGGGGGGGGCAACTTTTTTTTACCACTCAGTGTTCCAAAATGTCTGCTCCCTGCCATACTTAATGAACGCTCCCTACCCACCTGACAAATGGTGGCTGTGCAGTGGCCGTAGGATGGTGTTTTGTGGTAGTGTAATCAGCCCAATTGAAGACCTCCTGTTAAAGTTTCATGTTGAAATTATTCACTTTTGCGTTTGTGTTACTTTTACGACATTGTCCGTTTACAGCGAACCTGCTCATGGCTAAATAAACCGACTTCTGGTACTTGTAACGCCACCCTCTGACGGATAAGCATACACACTCACTGGTGGCTGTTGACTTGTCAATTATAGCCTTATATTACAATGGTTTACAGTATTGTTGAGGAATATAGTTAATTTGTTAGAGCACGGACCTATATGTCATCCAAGTCCGAGTTTACAAAGGAAACTTATGAAAGTTTAGGGTCAGAGCTTGTATCACATCTCATTTGAATCGCTACGAAATTCACGTGCCTTCGCCTTCTGAATTACTACATGATTCAAACTCAATGGAATCAAACTCTGACCGTAAACTTGAATATGTTTCTGAATATATCTCACCCCTCACATTGACTACTGGGCTAACATTTGTGACATAATCCCCCGTTATGGTGTTGGATATTAGTTCCCAATGTTAATTCTATTCGAAAAATACCAGGGGTGAGATAATACAGTATTACTTAGGTATACAGCTGATACATTAGAGTTTACAGTATCACTGTACATTTTGTGGGTTATTGACCACTCTTTCCTAAATGAGTTTTTTTTTTCTTTAATGAGTATCTGATCCAAATAGAAGTTTCCCATATGCGGTAAATTCCTGAGTCGTTGAAGCCTGATGGATGCAGTCAGGTCGAGGGCCAGCAGGCCAGCCACCTCACGCACACGGCTCCGTACGGGGTTTTACATTCCCACGTTGATTAGCCTTCCTTCAATTATTCAGGCTAACCTTTCAATCTCAAGATACAGTTTTCCCACAGGGGCCTGTACCATGTTGTCCCATACTGACCACAAACAAGGCGCTTTATTTTGTAAAGGTTACTCCCAAGAAGATTCATATACTATTTTTTATCTTAGCCGGGTATAAACGTCTATAGGCTTATCATTAGGAACTCGTTCTCAATGGTCTTGCAAGTACGGTAACTCGTACTCAACGGGTGATAAACAGATGAATGTTTCCAGGGTAGGATAAGATCAGAAACATATTCGTGCTTGGCATGAGTACCTGTTCACAATCTCGTTTGGAGTGCTTTGGAATATTCACTCGGCTATCGCCTCGTCCATATTACCTCGCACTCCTAACTCAATGGCGAACGAGGACACAGACCAAACACTCATCCATTTCTTTCCTAATCCTACCCCTCATAGAAATCTCCACAGACTTATCATGATGTGAATGTATGCCACGGTGAATGTATGCCACATAAAGGGTATGTACGGTGGCGAAACCCAACAAATCATCAAAAAGCTATGGCAAAATGTTACTATCTTAAGGTATATAATAGAGGAATCCGGTCACATACCAACATTTATTATTGTATCTTATTAACATGTCTTTGTGTCACTCCTCGTTGTTAATTGGAGGTCTATTGTTTAAATGTTCCTATTTCGTTTTATTGTACTTTTTTAAATTCAACACTTTTCAATTTATCATCAATAACACCAAAGGGATTAGCTAATATGACTAGAATATTGCAATGTCATGTCTGACTACGAATGGATCTAAGATTGAATGAAACATGTAATCCCACTAGACAAGTGGAAGGCCATTATATGTACATGAACTGTATTGATAAACTAGGCGCAAATGGTATGTTCATCATTGATGAATGAGCGTGCAATTATAAATGAATAACAATTAAAAGGTTTGGATACATTCAGTCTATGGATTGTTTTCTGTCACCCACTTGCACCCAGTCAACTCGTCATTTCTCCAACTGCCTGAGTCTAGGATCCAAATATATCAAGCAGCAATGGGTCAATGAGGTATTTCGGTCTTGAGTAATTGGTCATGGTCAGCAGAGCATGCCTCTAAGACCCTGAGACACTGACACCCTGTCCCCTTCCCACTATCACAGTGAATAGGACGCAGATAGTGAATGGATAGTTTTTTCAGCAAGCTGGAAGTCTATATGTGACCACTCTAACATTTAAGCAACGTATATTCTTTTCAAGCACGCTCTAAAAAAAGGAAAAAGCATTTCAGGTAATTGCTGTCTCACAACACAAGCTGGTACCTTACTGCCAACCATCGTGAGCAATATGATAGTTTGTAATTGTATGATCTCACGATTTTAAAACAGGAAAATGAAATGCAAGAAGAAATCAATACGAAGTGAAATGAAACCAATTATCAAATCATATTCTGGAGAGCAGAGTCCATACACCTGAAGAAGATCTGAGTGATCTGTTTAAACTCCAGGTCGTCAGAGGTTAGTTTCATATCTCCGCCTGCCTTATACATAGCACACAGCATGGGTTTTAGTTCTATATCACTGCCTTACACACGGCACATGGAGTAAGGTTGTATTATATCATCTGTTGCTGTTTATCTATATCAATACCATGGCGGAGGACTAAGTGCCTACCCCCTGCACGCTATATGTGGTGCGTAGGTGCGGGTGAAAGAGCTTATAATATGCTTATACTTCCCACAAATCCCGGATTATTGGCTTCAGTGGCAGTGGGCTTTGTATGAGAGCATTGTGGTGTCCGTAAGAGCGCTTATTTTCAGCAGGTTATAAACTGGTATATGCAATCTGTATGTACACTGAGACAGTACCGATCTGTGTATGTACTGCCCTGTGTCAGTACCGCTCTGTGTCTTTACTATACACCCATGCCGAATATACTGTAAATACGCATCGTTTCGCCATATGGTAAAGATACCGTCCGGAACACTGTTACATACAGGAAAATATGGAACACTGTTCCATACATGTTGACTGAGATATTAGTTGTTAGGCCAAAATAAATCTGTGATCTTTCTTAATTTCGGGTATATAGTAAATATAGAACGACCTACAATGCTTGTACAAGCCACAAAACTCGATAATAATTTACGGTTTGAACGGAACTCAGCAAAAACGCCTCGTTCCATACAAACCGTAAATTATAAGCTCCTTTTGTAGCTTGTACAGCATTGTCGGGACGTTCTATATAAGTATATGCACTGCCTTGAGTCAGTACCGCCCTGTGTCTGTACCGCCCTGTGTCTATACCGCCCTGTGTCAGTACTGCCCTGTGTCTGTACTGCCCTGTGTCTGTACTGCCCTGTGTCAGTACCTCCCTGTGTCTGTACTGCCCTGTGTCTGTACGGCCCTGTGTCAGTACCACCCCGTGTTTGTACTGCCCTGTGTCTGTACGGCCCTGTGTCTGTACGGCCCTGTGTCTGTACCGCCCTGTGTCTGTACTGCCCTGTGTCTGTACCGCCCTGTGTCAGTCTGTACTGCCCTGTGTCTGTACCGCCCTGTGTCTGTACCGCCTGTGTCTGTACCGCCCTGTGTCAGTACCGCCCTGTGCCTTCTTCTCCACTTGGCTAGTTCTGCCTTGGGTGTAGCACCTTGGATAGTAAAAATCTTATGGGAAGATGTATTCAATTCTGACTGATAGGTTCATGCAAAAAAAATATAATGTACAAGAATTTGTATTTTTTCAAAACTTGTTTCAATTGATTAACCATTGATACACGTGTTATCAATATATGACATCAAAGCTGTCAGTGGGATCTGAACTATGGAAAACAATTCAGTTGAATAACTCCAAATTCAACTGTCGACATCCCTATATTGCAGTTTATATGACATTTGATCCATCTTGTTTTATATGTCTGGAGTTGCTTCTAGCAGTAGAGCAGTGTGTCTTAATACGACTCTAGAAATGTCGATAGAATATGTATTCATAACAAACCTGCCCTTGTCCCAATATACCTAATGACGTGTGCACGAGGCTTAGCCCCACTGCTGACCCCAAACGCTAAAAGAAATCAATATAACTAACGACAGAATGCATGCACATTCTAAACTCTTCATGATCTGACTCTCAGATAGACGGGATCCTAAATCTATTTATCATTCCTGAAATTCATTGGTCGTGTGTATATATATATATAAACACAGACTTATTCCCTGACATTTCCCTGACCTGTACACCCATGCTGCTGGACAGGGCACACTGTTGACATACACCGTAGTAGTTAACAAGTCCCGACGTCAATATTACGCTAACCCTCATGCTAAGAGCTTTGTCATCAACCCCAACGTTAATCCAATACACATTGAGAGTTACACATATATCAACTGTAGATCAGGTTCTGATGTTCATGTAGCTGTAGTTGGTGTGTTGAGATATTCATGTGGCTGTGGTTGGTGTATTGTATTTTCCATGTGGCTGGGGTTTGTGTGTTGGGTTTTTCATTGGGTTGTGGTTGGTGTGTTGTATTTTCCATTGGGTTGTGGTTGGTGTGTTGAGTTTTCCATGTGGTTGTTTTGGTGTGTTGTAATATTCATGTGGCTTATGGCTGACGTGTTGGAATATCTGTGTGTCTGTGATTAGTATGTTGTGATATATGTGTATCTGTGGTTGGTGTGTTATGGTATCTGTATGGCTGTGGGTGGTGTATTGTGATATTCATATGGCTGTGATTAGTATGTTGTGTTATATGTGTATCTGTGGTTGGTGTGTTATGGTATCTGTATGGCTGTGGATAGTGTGTTGTGTTATATGTGTATCTGTGATTAGTATGTTGTGATATATGTGTATCTGTGATTAGTATGTTGTGATATATGTGTATCTGTGGTTGGTGTGTTGTGATATCTGTATGGCTGTGGCTGGCGTATTGTGATATTCATATGGCTGTGATTAGTATGTTGTGTTATATGTGTATCTGTGGTTGGTGTGTTGTGGTATCTAAATGGCTGTGGTTGGTGTATTGTGATATTCATATGGCTGTGATTAGTGTGTTGTGATATATGTGTATCTGTGATTAGTATGTTCGTGCAGAGTGTGCCGTACTTACTTATCCGTATCTAATGATAACACTCAGCACCAGAGGAGGTGATATCTCCTAATCCAACATGTGATCTGGATCTAGACCATCTTATCTCAGCCATTAACCATGCATTACTGATAGCACAACAGAGTAATACCAGGGGACAGTTTACCAACACTCAGCCGGTAATCAAACAGTTTCTGACAATTGAGTTTTGGTGTATAATGTCTCTGCCCACTGACCCGGGTGAGCAGTCGGGTAATCAACATTTGACATGTGGTGTAGTAACAATTAATCGGTCCGGATTTAAAGCCACCTTAAGTACGTTATGTCATTACCGCTATAGAACTGGCTGACTGTCCATAGAGGCTATGTTCTTGGGTTAAACCATGCAAAGGTTTAATAGCCCTAATGGCAACTAAAATGTGGAAAGAAATGAATGGTCATGATGGTGGAAGAAATATGTCCATTTTCTAATTTGAGTAAAAAGAGAACTCTTCATTACTGCACATTATCATTTTGAAGCTGTGATTATTTCTGTTTTGAAATTATTCGTGTTTTTCCTGTATCTATAGTCATGTGCGTTTGGGTAGAAAATAGATTTATTGATTATTTGTGTGTATAAAATGAAACTATAGGCCTGTGTGAAAGATGAAGGTCAATACATATTGGAAAGCATATGAACATTTATTCATGTACCCTGTGTAACACAGTGTAAAGCCTTCAGCCTTACTTGACTGGAACTTTACAACAGGGTATTTATACGGAAACTGGCTTACTGTCTTTGTACATCAAACGTAAGCGGTGCAATTATTGATCAGACACATCCCGATGTCGAAGGCAGAGGGATGTATCAGATCATGGACAGTGTATCTCTTGAGTTTTATGCCCATGATCTGATTGATATTTTTACCTAGTATTTCGACATATAAAGACAATCAGCCTGCTTTTGTATTATTATACCTATAAATAGCAAAGTTTTACCTAGTCACATGATCACATACCCCATAAGTCATAGTGTGACGTATGACCATAAATCTGTCATGGGTAGCAGAGGGCAATATGTACAGGTGATAAGACCACAGGTATGTAATAATGTGAAAAACACTTATATTGCATACCTGGCAGATATATATTCATGCATACATAGGTTATAAGTATACCACTCACACACACATAGTAATGATAACAACTGTAGACATATGTAATGATACATATGTAATGATATACATATATATATATATATATATATATATATATATATATATATATATATATATATATATATATATTCTTTTTTTTTTTTTTTACATGATTTGCAGGTAAACGGAGGGTGATCCGTGTAACACCTCAGCAGAGATCAAGCCCAAGAGCAATCAGACTGACACTTAAACCACACACACATAGACGACAGACAGAACCATGTTTGGCCCCCGACTTACGTGTAGATCCATGTCGCCGCTTTTGGTGCCCACAGATTGACTTTGGGTTTCTCGGTGAGTTTCCCCGTGCCCCACTCGGGAGGCTCCGGCTGGTAAGCGCTCGGGTCCGAGTTCCGAAAAAGTTCAATGGAAGTCATGGCTGCGATGTGCAGAACTTGTCCGTATCAAATCAGACCCGAGTTGGGAGTCGGCGGGTGTATTACACGAGGGAGACCTTCCTGTAGCAGTGGGTTGACAATTGTCGGCTGACAATTCTTCGCGGGTGTTTCTCCGAGTCTTGCCCGCCTTAACCACACACACATACACGATCCCGGCTTGGACGGCAGACGCACATTGCCTTAGTGCTTGTCTCCATGGCCACGCCAGTTCCCGCAGCGCTCACCAGGTGCGTCAGTGTCGCCGTAGACGAGTTTGGAGCGGACACTGCGCCGCTCTGGTTTATTGCCCCACGGTATGAGTTGCCCTTTGGTTACTCTAGCGGTGCAGTGTGCTTGGAGCGTTCTTTGAGCGTTCCGAGGTGCGGACGCCGTACAGACGCCGTGCAGACGCCGCTCGGACGCGGATGTTTTCACGGGGAGTTTTCACAGCTCGCTCTGGTCATGTTCACAACGTGTCTGTAGTCTCCACGTGAGCTGAGAATGCAGTGGCACACACTCCTGCACAATCGGGTTGAGCGTGGGAGACGCGCTCAGATACGCTGCACAGGTTTAATTAATAGGGAGGAGTCAAAGAGAGCAGATGGGGCCTAGCTATTGTGTTATGGAAAGGGCCATCCTATTGTGTTATGGAAAGGCCTATAGAACAAGAGTTTCTAGCAAAATCAAACTGCAGCAAAAAAGACCGAAGCATGAAAAATATAGGAACAGTTCTTATTCTATCGGTTTACGCTTTTGGAATCTACTACCTGAGGGCATTCAAAGGGCTGCTACTAACGATGAGTTTAAAATGGCTGTAAAAATGATCTTGTTCGCATTTTTGTGGATAATAATCTGCAAACCATTGATTGATTTGTTGTCATCAGATATTTTTCTCGCATTTCCCGGTATAATGTTCTACAATATACTGAATGAATTGTTGTCATCAGATAACCTTTCTTTCTATTTATTTTTGTATATTTGTGTATATGAATGTTTGTCCTGTCTTTGTATTGTTCCGGACCACCCTGGGAAGAACGTCTTCGGAGGACAGCAGTGTCTTTGTATGTTTACGTGAATAAAAAAAAAAAAAAAATCTTGTCCCCGATTCCAAAAAATCTGCAGAGACACCTGGACAAAGAGCTATAACCCAACTAGCGACTTCGTCGTCATATTTGCCCCCCCCCCCCCCCCCACATACACACCCCTATTCTGTTCAAGGAACGTTCTGGTGCCCCCTACAAGGGTGGTTGTGGCCCCTAAGATTCGAGGTCAACTCTCGACTGCAGAGCCGTCCCAAGGCTCGAGAAAATATTATGTAAGGAGGTCAGGGTGAAGGTCGGGGTTTGCTGCGAATGCAGTCATTGGCTACTCGGTCTACTGTATTCCTTATATGGAATTAAGGTAATGGGACAACTCCATGGTGCTACTATTAATACCTCGAACTATCATTTATTTCCCAACCATCATTTCATGTGACACAGATTTTACCGACGACCAGCGAAATGTGATCTCATTGGTTTCTCACGAGAAAGGTAGATCAGAAAACTACTATACTAAACTTTGATTTCTGCATGGTTTGAAGTATATCATAAGAGAAAAAGTTTGTCTGTCTATCGATCTAGAAAAAAGAAGACCAGGTTCGAATTCAACACTACACGAGAATCTCACTCTCATGGCCCTTCAGTCTCCATTCCTAGGTCTGGTTCACTATGTCCCTATGTGCGGGAGAATCTCCAAGCGGATCTTACAGAAATTTACACGTTTTATATGTGGTAGGTAAGATGCGGAACTCCCGTGTTATTGCGTGATACTGCATTTACGGTGGCGCCACACGGTGTTTCATGTACGTGGGACTTGTCGAAAGTGCATGATATATAAGACCACTCAAAAAACCAGTTTCTCATCATCAAGCTATGAAAAATATGACGAGGGCTTTTTTTTATTGCTGGATCAAAGATGGATGTACTCTGGCCGCCAGAGCTACACTGACGTTAGCTCTGGTGGAATCCAATCTGAACAACCTTGACTTTCACTCGTCTAGCTGATCTTCTTACTACCAGAGTCAGAATCTCTGCTGGCAGAGTGAATCATTCTTCAAGCAGATCTTTTGTCTCTGACACAACAGGCTATTGTTGTTGGAGATTGTAGTATTCTCGAAGCCCCTTATCCATATTGTTAATTTTCTATTGTGTATTTTGATAAAGAGACCATGAAGTTAGACTTTTTTTTATCAATTAATCAAGTAATTATTTGTAGTAAGTATTCATAGTTTATATTTCACGATATCCCAAATTGTATTTTGTTTCAAGATCACTGGCCAGAAAGCGATCTGACCAAACCAACCCCTAAGTCAGAGACAGGGGTTGGTAACAAATCCGAGATGGATTTTGAAATAATAAGTACCATAGTCTATGTCTGACAATAGGTAGCAGCACAGAACTATTGTTATTGTAGGCAGTATGAAGAGAAATATGAATACCACAGTTTGGGGAATACTTCTATACATATAATACCACGTTGAATGCATCCCTGACATCAGCAGCCTTAATTTGATACCGATACACATATCTTTCATGATTTTAAAGTTCAACTTATTAAAAGAAAATCTTCCTAAAACCACGGACCTCCATACAAGTCCGTCTTAAAATGTTTTTTGCTGAAACGCGCGGTGATGTGAGACGGATTGCAGAATCATGACCCGAGGTAGAAATCGTTGTTCCAGATTCATTGCTGATCGCATCTAAACAGGCCGCCATCCATATCCAATTGAAATTCTGATGTACCTTTTACCTATCTAACTAAAAATGTGGAGTTGTACAAATGTAGCGATACAACATGAATATAGCCTACCCATCGACCTGCCTATCGATCTACCTGCCCACCCATCTACCTGCCTACCCATCTACCTGCCTACCCATCTACCTGCCTATCGATCTACCTGCCCACCCATCTACCTCCTACCCAACAACCAGTCTACCCATCAACCTGCCTACCCACCAACCTACCTGACCATCTCCCTGCCTACCAATCAACCTGCCTACCCACCAACCTACCTGACCATCTACCTGCCTACCCATCTACCTGCCTATCCACCAACCTACCTGACCATCTACCTGCCTACCCATCTACCTGCCTACCCATCAACCGGTCTAGCCATTAACCTGCCTACCCATCAACCTGCCTACCAATCAACCTGCCTACCCATCAACCTGCCTACCCATCAACTTGCCTACCCATCAACCTGCCTATCCATCTACCTGCCTACCCATCTGCCTACTTACCCAATAACCTGCCTACCCATCTGCCTACTTATCCATGAACCTGCCTACCCATGAACCTGCCTACCCATGAACCTGCCTACCCATCTACCTGCCTACCAATCAACCCATCTACCCATCAACCTGCCTACCCATCAGCCTGCCTACCCATCTTCCTGCCTAACAATCAACCCGTCTACCAATCAACCTGCTTACCTATCTACCTGCCTACTGATAAACCTGCCTACCCATCTACCTGCCTACCAATCAACCCATCTACCCATCAACCTGCCTACCCATCAGCCTGCCTACCCATCTTCCTGCCAAACAATCAACCCGTCTACCAATCAACCTGCCTACCTATCTACCTGCCTACAGATAAACCTGTCTACCCACTACTTGCCTACCTATCAACCTACCTACCCAATAACCTGCCTACCCATCTTTCTGTCTGCCCATCAACCTGCATACCCATCAACCTGCCTACCCATCTACCTGCCTACCCATCTATCCATTAACCAGCCTAACCATTAGTCTGTCTACCCATCTATCTGCCTACCCATCGACCTGCCTACCAATCTACCTGCCTACCCATCTACCTGCCTACCCATCTACCCATTAACCAGCCTAACCATTAGTCTGTCTACCCATCTATCTGCCTACCCATCGACCTGCCTACCCATCTACCTGCCTACCCATCTACCCATCAACCTGCCTACCCATCAACCTGCTTACCTATCAAACTATCTACCCATCTACCTGCCTACCCATCAACCTGCCTACCCATCAACCTGCCTACCCATCTACCTACCTTCCCATGATCAACCTGCCTAACCATCAACCTGCCTAGTCATCAACCTGTCTTTCCATCAACCTGCCTACCCATCAACCTGCCTACTCATCAACCTGCCTACGCGTCACCCTGTCTACCTATCTTCCTACCAAACCATCGTCCTACCTACCCATCAACCTACCTATTGTATGTATCTTTAGAATAGAACCAACATAAAGCTAAATTTCATTATCAATTTGTGAAGCCATCAATACTTCCTATTGAGTATTTCTGCTTTTAAAGTTTACATAGAACAAAACTACTTGGTTTGAGGCGAACACAAGGAGATACCTCATATGATTTAACCCGACCAACCGCTATGTCATAGCTCAGTGTAGACAGGGGTTGGTTGGTTGTCTAGCACAGACTGTCACTGTTAGTGTTTCAATATGACGCCGTTCAGGGAGCTATAGCACGGTGGCGCCCTCTTGTGTTTCTCCCAGTAAATATAATACCTAGTTTGGCAACTAACCCCTTCTACGATATAGGGGTTGGTCGGGTTAAATCACATACGGTAACGGTATCCCCTTGTGTTCGTCTCAAACCAAATACTTTTGTTAAATTCATGTTCTGAAAGTAATCTCAGTCTCAGTAGCCTAGTGGATGTGTGCCTGCAAGGGAAACCTAAGGTTGAGAGTTCAGAGGGTGATTGGTATAGTTCCATATTCTCTTGAATGTCTTTCGCTTTCAAATGTCTTAAAGCCTTCGGGATTTGCCAAGTTGATTGCTTTGCCCGATGTAATAAATGGCTATGTATGTTTTTTTGTTGTTTTTAATGCTCTTTATTTATCCTGCAGGGGTATCGGCGAGTGGCCGGTTTGACTTGCCCCTACAGCAATTATATACATTATGGTGTGAAAAGAATGATATACAACATGCATTTACAAAAATATGGTTTCCTCTTTTGACGAGGGTCGAATAGCATCTTAAATCTTATGCCAAGTCTAAGCTTGGTGAAAAGTTTTCAGTGTCAGTTCATTTTGACTAGCGTATCATAAGGATACTAGGTGGAGTTTCAATCCACTTATATTTGCAAGAGATTGTCTTTTTGGTGATGTTATCACCTTTCGCTGTCCGTAGGGTTGAGTCATTCATAGTATAATCAAGGGATACAGATCTTATACAAGTGTCTTTCCCCACTGGGAGGTATATCGCATTGCATATACATATGGTCAATGGCGCTCCTTTCCCCAATTTAAAAATGTCACTTTTAGCCACAAAATTATTCTCAGTAAATTATACATTTAATTTTATATGCCTAATATTCTAAAATTTCATTCAAAAGTCTTTGATGAGGATAGGTGTCCAATGCTGAAAGAATGAAATAATTCAGACAAATATGGAGCAGTCTCAGTTAGAAGCAGATAAATCCACGATTCTTTATTCTAAAACTTACAAACATACCAATGTACAACCTATATATACACATAGCATCAATCTCTACACTGTTAAGTATGGCACACCTTTATACACCTACATCTTCAAGTAATACACACATATCTGACTCCAGAAAGCCCATATATCTTATACATGTTACCCTAATATCAATCTGTATACCAAATACCATACTGGACTATTTTACTGTAGCATTATTTGATGACTGTTATTGAAGCAAGTGAAAATCGTCCAATTCTGCCAATGTAAAGAAATAATATATTTGGAATTCTTGGTAGATAACTGCTGGAATTCAATGTTTTCCTAGTAATAGCAGTACCCCTGAGTCAATTCAGAATGCAGCGAAGTTTTTATCTCAGCCCTGGTACAAGTTTATCCATAGGAATAACAATAGAAAAAAATACTCAACAATCACTCCCGTAAAGCAACAATACTACGCCACGGCCATAGCGTAGCGAATGTGACATGACATCATGTGGATTTACTAAGTATATTCTGATTATTCTGATACTCTGATGCTATTTAATGTCATATAAAGGGCTGAGATAAATCCAGAACCACACTCGAATTGTAAAATATACAATACTCCATTCGTTTGGATGTGCCGTAATCATCACTCAGCTTTGCCTCGATGATGATTGCAGCACATCCAAATGAATGGAGTATTGTCTATTTATACGATTCCCGATGCAATTCTATATAATTATTAATGCAACCAGTAATAACATAAAACAACAAGACCGAAGTCATTTGTATATATACAAGAATGAAGAGCAACTATTTTTGATAAGATATAAACAGAAATCTGCATGGTATACATTTAGAATCATAAGAGGGGGACAAAAATAGGGACAATTCTTTCATGGTTTACCAGGTGTACATTAGAATTAATTTGCTTTTTTATTCAGTATCACAAAAGCACAGAAATCATACAAAGCCTATTATTTGCTACTAGGCACATATTTTCTGTTTATATTATATATCAAGCACAGATATTATTCAGTTACATATATATGCCACATTGCTTTCCATACATATAGTGTTGCTCATGCACAGTTAAAATGACCAGAAGGGGCAAATGCATCTCCAGTTCTAAACGGCAATTCATCTATATAACCACACTGTCAGAATGTTAGATAGAATGACCTGACTTAAAGGGCAACTATTTTAGGTTTATCCTTTAGTGACACCAATATGGAGCAAAAGTGAAGGAAATAAGGCATCAGGGAATCCCCATCCAGCAAGTAATATATCCCCATGGAATCTGATGAACTTCTATTAAATAACCTCAGCCAGTAAAGCTTGGTGAATAAGGAAAACATGGTTTATTTTTTACAATAAAGATCACTACACATGATCGACAAACCCTATATAGCATGAATCATGTTAACAGCAGCAACTCTGCAGCCATTCAGAAGTCAACTTGAGTCTTCTGGAATAAAGGTAAGAAATTACAATGTCATTCAAAGGGCAAGTCTGAGTAGAGGTATCTCGATTAATCCAGAGAATTCTGAATGCCTTAAAGAAAACCTGACTGGTCCTGGATTACAAATTTTCTTCTTGAACATGAAGCAGACCTTCAAGGAAGCATTGGTAAGACAGAACATGCTTTGGCATTTTTATATTGATCTTATGCATCTATATGTGTCTGAAGAAATTACTTTATTACCCACCTAATATAGTTTCCATACTAAGCCTATGGAGCCTCCAGATCGCTATTGAGGAGAATACGGCTGTCCGTATTCTCCTTGAAGAATACAGCTTTTTCGGCCACCTGATGGGCATTATGGGAACTATTTTATGTAAACAATGCACAGTGATTACGTCGAATTTCTAATATTTACAAGATTTTCTCATGATGATTCTAAAGTCGAATGGTGAGTAATAAATACAACATTACCATGATTTCGATCTGTTTGGCCTTATTCTCTTGTAGTTGACGCTACGCAATACTCCTCACTATCGCTTGGAGTTTACTTCGTGTCAACTACGCAGAGAATATGGCCACTAAGATCGAAATCATGGTAATATTGTGTATATATACCTGTGGCCATATGACCTAAGTATGCCGCCCGCTCCTACCCATGTCGTATTCATGGCCGTACAACACATATGTGGTGCACAACGTATGTATGTGACATACGGGGTATATATGGCGTTGACACCCAACCAATCGTTGAAAAGCCAAGTTAAGAAATGGTTAGTTTAAGGTATAAATAATATGAAAACAGGCATACTGTGTCTGTACATGATAAATATCCGGTAAAATTGATGATAAAATGAACCTCTGCCGGCAGCATTGGTTAATTTTATCTTCAATTTTACTGCGTATTTAGCACGTACAGCCACAGTAACCCTGTTTCCGTACAGAACTATGAGCAGATGCAAACTCTGAGTATCTTTAGGGACATGTATGAAAGCATATATTCTAGCACTGGCAATTCACTCTAGACTCCAGGGCATATCCAGTAAAGCCAATATCAGAGTCCTTCTATCACTTCATCTAGACAGTAGAAAGTGAGGCTTTTGTGGATAAAAGATACAATTTCATCCAGATATTCAGTGGTGTAGAAAAACACAAAGTGCATTATCACTATAAAGAGTATCGCTATCATAGGGATGTCAGATCAGAAGGTTGCTTACATGGCTAAAAGTGTAACTGGACAAGTTGTAAATTAATCTAGTTATAGGCACAGTCAGGAGGAAGGACACCAGAGATCAGGACAGTGTAAAACATGCAGGCACATCTGAATTCTTTTCTTTGTAAGAAATATGAAGAAAAAAGACACCCTGCAGCAAACATTGTCATATGAAATATGTTGATAGATTACCCACTTTTATCATCTACCTATCATCCTACCTGGACATACCTCTAATTTTGGCTCTGAGTATATAACAGAACTATCCTTTGTATTTCTTCTTCTTTATGAATAATTATGTTAAACTCTGGCAGGTAATACACTGAGGCACAAGTCTCTTGGGTTGCTGCAGCATAACTTCCCTAGTATGTGGTTAATAGCCATTTAGTTTGATGAGAAAATGTACAAAGATTGCATGATTTTTAGATTAATTAAGCTAGAAAAGATGGCTATTATTCTTATACAAAGGTGAACAGTAATAAATATGAGCCATGTCAAACAGCAATACCTAGATAGTAAAGACCTGTGTTTTGGGTGATATCTATAATGAAATTTAACCTGAGTTTACAGAAAGTGAGATTCATAAAGGTATACACTTCGGACACAAGTAGATAAAAAGGTAAATTCCTGAATGCGATAAAAAGATAAACCCAACAAGATGCACTCAATGAGAAGACTCTAGATGCAAGGACGAATGATGTATTGATAGTCAAAGTTATCTATCTCTGTGTTAGATACAAACATATCCAGTTTCAGTCTCTCTATCACTAGGCACAATACCAATTCTACATTAGTGAAAAAATACCTTTCAAGCTGAAAGTCTACAAATACAATCTAGCTAAACAGGAATATTAAAGCTACATAGGAATGTACGATATGTTCTTTTGAATAATAAGTCACACTTGCGTAGTAAGCGAATACAAATTAGACCCTGTTTTACAATATGAGAATTCAATCTCTCTATTCATGTATTGGGTTGAGGGATTACGTCAGGCATAAATGGAAAATGGAGTATGAGAGGCCACAACCCCCTTTTGCAATATGGAGGGCCATTCCATCTTCTACCATCCCTCTCCAGACCAATTTCCAAAATATGGTTGTGCCAATGAATAAGCTTATATCTAATAACAAGAAGAACTAATGGGATCTCTATTGCTACAACATATGCATCCACAAATATGTATGAGGCCAGTATGCATGCAGTTACTTTATGAATAGTCCCTATTCATGCAGGTAGGATTCATGAACCCGTTATATAAACCATTATATAGACAAGTCCATCAGGAATACCAACTGACACAAGAAATAGAAATTAAACATTTTGTGGTGGAAGCCTGTTAGTAGTTGTTAATAGTGACTTTTCCTAATAGATATACAGCAACACTGTGCCGTCCTCGTATACATGTTAAAATGCAGGAGACATTGGGCGTGGATTTGACCTTTTGACCTCATGACCCGGAAGCTGAAAGATTTTGATGATTCCGCTGAGGTACTCACTGACTGCTAAACGTCCATTGTCTAGAAACACCACCGCAGCTGGGAATTGCAAGCCATGAGCGGAAGTCAGCAGCGGCTCTTTCCACTGACCACCAGGTGTCAGCACCTGCAGGCTATGGTTGCCATAGTCACACACCAAAATTTCCCCATTATCGCCAACAGCTGTGCCGTAAGGACTCTGTAGGCGTCCCTTACCATAACCCGGACTCCCGAACCGACCAATTGCACGTCCCGATACATCTAACATCTGAATGACGTCACTCGTGCGATCTGAGACAAGTATGACATCATCTGCACTGACAGTGATGCAATGAGGCCATTGTAACTGGTTCATCTCATCCTCTTTGCACCCGGTTCCCGGTACTGGCGTCCGGAAGTGTCTGATGGTGGTTTTCACAGCGGCTGCTTGTAAGGACACAACATGCACTGCTTTCCTACCCGTGTCACCCACCAGTAAGTCACCAGTCGAAGTGAAAGCAATCCCTGCTGGGCTCTTGAAGAGTTTTGGGATCACTGCAAGACATTGGCCTTGCATTGAGAAGACCTTAATGTCTCCGGCTTTGCGGTCGCACACAGCGATCTCACCGTCAGGGGTGACGGCCACGTAGGTGGGCGATCTGAGATCATCATGCATAATTTCCTGCACCAGCTCGCCCTTCTGTGTGAATATCTTAATCTTCTTGTTGTGTTTGTCTGGTATGATAAGATCTCCCGCTGGATTCACTGCCAGGGATATCGGGTGACATCTGGAGGCGTCTGTTGGGGTTCGTGTCTGAAAGGCACCCAGTAATTGCGGTCCAGGTGGAGTGTCTGCAGTGAGGCCAACCTCACCGCCACTCATGTTGAGATTCTCATCCATGTGGTCAGTGACATTCACCCTCACACTAACTATGGGCAGACTGGTAGGTTTGCCAACATTTTGATTCACCGCTAAGTGCCCTGGTGAGAGACTCATCAGGTTCGAGTTGTCCTGACAAGGTGTAGTCACAGGTGTCGCTGTGGTTGAGTCAAGGATGTTAGGACCAAGTTCAAACGTCCCCATTAACCTCCAGATGACCTCGTCCCCAACCTCCGGCTTGTTGTAAGTCCAGTCGGATACATCTTCTTTGATCTCAAGGTCCTCCTCTTGGACAGATTCAATCTGAGTTATCTTATTGCTAAGACGGGCTCTCATGATGCCTAGCGTGTCCAGATCTGGCGTGTTTATTGCATCCTTGGAGGCCTGGCACAATTGGCGTGTGGCCCAGAGCATATTAGAAAGATACTCTCTATTGAGAGCCGCCTCACCTTCTAGACCATCGAAGGCATCCAGGAGTTGTCCCAACACTTGGGTATAACAGCCTTCAACTTTTTGAACCAGCAGGTTCTTCCAGTCGAGCAAATCTCTCTCCATCTCCTCCCTGCGACCAGACAGCAGGGCGTAGGTCTTCTCCGCCTTCGTGACTGCCTCCCCGAGCTGCTCTAGCTTGTCCTTGAGCTCCTCGTTGAGCTCAGCCACAGAGGTCATCTCCTGGAGGAGCGTGTAGTCCGCCCATGAGTCGCGGATCGGGGAGTCCTGCACCGGACCCCCGGGGGATCCCATCCTCTTAACCGGAGAGCCGCGTAGTTTGCTCGGGGAGCCCCGGTGAACTGGGGAGGCCTGCGGAGAAGGTATGCCTCCTCTGTAAGAGGCTGAGCCCTCCCCATCCTCTATGGCATGGGACTTGCGTTTCGGGGAAGAGGTGCTGGGCAGACTCATTGGGGACCCTGCAGGAAAGGAATGCACAGAGTAATCACACATTTTACACTTAGAGATTTCATTAATTCCAAAAAGTGAATATTCTCATAGCTTCTGACAGATATTCATAGTTAAGGCCTGTTTCCATTGGCTGACGAAAAGGGTGTAGATGTTTTTAGTTCTCCTGATAGCCCATTTCAAAATTTCTATTCCTTTTTAGAGGTAAATATCGCTACCAATTTGAGGAGAAAAAAACACATGTCTCAGGGAAATGGAACACTTCAATTTAGATGAAAAGATTGTGTTTGAGTACAGAATCCCAGCAAGCTTTGTCTCAGACAATCACCCTGTGAGGTGCAGGAACCCCATCGTGTGAATCTCACTTCAGAGATTTCCTTATACATCTGTGCACATCCTTCTTATACTGATCATACCCCAGTGCACAGTGTCATACTTGTAAATGAATCATAGTTCACAGTGGTAACCAAATATCATGCACGGCCCAGTGTGACATGTATGGCCCGCTTTGCCAGTGCAGGCTCAGAGCCATAAATGCGTAGCTGGAGCAAAATTAGCAAAAAAAGAAAAAAAACTTAAAATAAGAATAGATATGCCCGAAACAATATACAGGAAATGATATAATACTATTATAGAAACATTCATGGTATTAAAATTTAAAACGGAGAGGAAAAAAACATGTAACATCTGCATAGGCATAGCAGGGCCGTATCAGTATGAACGGACCTGGGATCTGTTTCACTAGTGTTGTGACATGTCTGTGACACCATACAGACATTGGGGTTGTCTAGTTTCATTACAACACAAGTAGCTGCCCTTAGGAAAAGACAGACCACAAACATAAGAATTAGACAAATATACACATCATGGACCTGTTTCACTAGTTTCGGGACAAAAGTGTTAGACAGACATTAAAAGCGGCACCAACAGTGCAAGCAAGAACGAACAAAACAAAGTCTAATGTCTAGTTCTCATGAAACAGGACACACCATCTAGACGCCATCTAGATATGTCACGAAACTAGTGAAACAGATCCCAGGTCTGCATGCTCACATTGTTCTTTGAATGGCCATTACACGTGATTTCTTATTAATCTAAAACATTTGTAGGTGTATCATAAAGGGAAAAGGACGAGGCATTTAATCTGTTAATTGTTACTCCCGGATTCGTATATATACACCCCTCTCGGTAAACGGATTCGGGACAAGTATTTGCCGAGTCAGTGAATTCGTATTCATTCACAGATTGAATGCCAGATCAATTCTCCTACTGTACTGACCTCTGGTGCCTTCATCGTATAAATGTACGGCCTACTGTGCAGTACGCTGTTATACGGCCCAGGTTCGAGTGCTCGTGGTACCATAGAATGGCTATTTACGGTAATGTTTTATTAATCATTAACATTTGATCGTGTATAATAAAAGGTAAACCAACCTGGTCTTTAAACTGTTTATGACTCTGTTCATGTACATGTTCATCTTTCTAAACTGTGTGTGTATGATATTCAACTAAAACTGAATTTTGATATTAGGTTTAATTCTGCATATACCTCGAGGGATGTTAATCATATTTACTATTGCTTATAGATGGCTCTATATAAATGCCATCATTCATGAGGATTAGGGGCTGTCCATAAATGATGTCATACCTAGGGGGTGGGGTGGAAGACTAAAAGTGTGATACAGCCTACAGGGGTGGTGTCCGGAGTTGTGTGACTGAACATGCATCACCTCATATTGTTAATTCATATTTTCTGTTTCACAGTTCTTTTGAACAGATAACTTAAATATCCTAATTCCGAGACTTTAGAGGCAACTCTGCCCATGCTGGAAAGGTTTTAGGAAAAGTATTATCATAAGTCGTTATGGATGGATATCCTGTTAACCCTTAAAGAATAAATGATGCCTTGACAGATCGACTGGCCCTAGCCGAATGATGCCATGAGGCATCAACCAGCACAGGCCAAATGATGCCTCATTGCATCATTTCTCAAAGATTTACAAAATTATTTTTAACAAAGAAATATTGGATCAATAAACATAAAATTTCCAGAGAATGTCAGTATAGCATGTTATTTGATATTTCTAAGCAGAAATAAAATAATTTTGAGGACAGTGTAATATATCACATTATTAAGCAGTTAATCTAGGAGCTCAGGCAGCAGTATGCTTGTATTTTAGTGTTTTATATGGACACCAATGCCCGTCCTCATGGATGTTGCCCAGCCACAGGTGCCCGCCATTAAAGGGTTAACGCCGCATACACCAACACAATAAGATAGTCAACCAACTAAGGAAAAAGGCAGCCGGATGGGAGAATATCAACATCAAAGAAAGTCAGTACATGTCAATAGAGAGAGCTGTTACACTTGGAAGAGTTCCCCTTTTCTGATTGATGAGGATAGGTTTCTGCCAGGAATACAAGATGCCTATTGCCATGTTTTCACCTGATGATTTTGGCTGATTATGGCATCTAGCACCACCTGCTGACTATTTGACACATTTGGGCAGTTAATTATCAGATGGTATAGAAGATACCAATTTCAATCCAATGATTTTCTCTCCATCATTAAGCAATTTGCCACCACCTGATGACATTTTGGCTCACCAATAAAATGTATCTGAATACATTTAATCGGTGGCAGACTGCAGGTTCACACTCTGGATCCTTCACTTGCCACCTCCAATGAAAAAGTAGGTTTTCCCTCAACAATGATGATTTCTACCTTAACCATATTCATACATATAGGAACTTTGCCAGTTTGTCTATTGGAAATATATACTCAGCTCTAGCTTAGGAAGGGATTATCTCCAGGCTTCTCTGATTGTGTTCTCTCAACCATATACAGGGAGTTGGAGAATGTGGAGTACCACAATGAGGAATATGCTGATATTAATAGTATCTCACTAGAGAGGACTACAGCAGACTAGATTTATGCTTGATCAAAACTTCAGCATGTATGGTTGGTCTAAAATGACAAAGTAAAGTATGGTTATGTATCAATAGCTTTACAGTGATCTAGGATATCAGGAGTATTCTATCTATTTTTTTATCAATTTCTTTATTTAGTCTTTCATTACTACATACAGGAACTATTCCCTGTTGATTTGGCACCACTTGATTTATCATATAATATCTCCCTCTAGATTAATGGTATAATACAGTAACTTTGGCAAAGATACAATAACTGATATGCTGTGTTATCTTCCATAAGAAAGAAGATAAGGGTGGGGGGGGGGGGGGAGTTTCAGAAAGTGTGACATGACTTTTTGGGGAATGATTCAAAATGTGTGACGAAGTGTGATGGGTCCTAAAATGCCCACAAAATGTGGTATCATCTATGGAGAGCCCCTCACTGACTCATAGAGCCCTCATTGATTACTATCCCTTGATATTGTGGTAATCCCATTTGTATTCCTGTTGCCAGGGTCAGTGACTCAGTGTTAGGTTAATCCTAACCTAGAGACTCGTTCCCCATCCATGAAGCCAGAGCTTAATTATTCAACCCTTCTGGATCAATAGTCGTTCCACGTGAGTTTACTTTGACATTTCAAATTAGCAGAACATAAAAGAATTGGAAATCTGAGGGATATTTGGGGATAAAACAATCTCCTTAAGAGATCTGTGATAGAGATTGAGTCTAACAGGGTTCCACAGGAAAAACAATAATATAGTACAGTGAATTTACCTTACTGGTATGAACTCACGTACCAAGTTTCTTTCGATTAAAGTATTGCACAAGCTTGTAGAGCGAGTGAAATAGTTTTATTGAAAATGAAACAAATATTTGAGTATGTACCAATAAGGTTAATACATTTACTTTTATTATATACCTCCATATGCAAATTATTGTTAAAATAATTTATAAAATGTTATGACGTCCTAGCTGGCTTCAAAGATCACTGGTATTTACTATGACATCTTACAGGAAGACTAGATTTGACCACTCTCCAATCTGATTGGTCGGTGACATTTTATCAGCAAATCACAGCACATATTCAAAGTATATTGGTACATTTTTATATACCACCATACTATAGTGGTATATAATGAACACCAATACCGTAGGAGAGGTTGGTATTTCTGTAACTTACAGGCATGGGTATATGATAAAGCAAATTAATTGGCTGGTACTTAATCCTTGAGAATGACCTTCTGCTGGATGTATGCGATTTACTCAGGAGATAATTTTGTGATGAGAATTACATTCCTAGCATACCTAGTGTGGTGTAAGGACTTTGGGGATTTTTCCCTGTCAGGTAATGGTATATGACATTCTCCAGTCTCCATGTTATATACATAGAGTAAAAATCGAAGTTATTGAAATATGATTTACCGTTTAGATACTAGATATCATCATTAGAGCCTGAGCCTAATTATTCATGTGGTTTACACACAGTGTTCCCCACTCTGACAGGATGTGATGCTGACTGAAGGGTTAGTAATTGTGATGACCACACTAGACACTCTCCTCATGAACCTACCTGTGTTTTCTGCTGTCTGGACACTCCCCCACGTCTCTCCCGGTTGCAGCTGCTTGAACTTCAAATGTCTGCCAAGGTCTCACAATACTAAATATAACAAAGGATTAAACACTTCTCTCCTTGGGGAGGGCTACACTCCTCACACACTCAAAAAAAAAAACACTGATGGCAATCACTAATAACTAGTAGTTGCCGATGAGCACTCCCCCGGTTTGTTTCTGTGCATGTTAACGCGTGTATCAGGACTGATATCCACCATCTCAATGGTGCCGTTGTACTGTCTGGCGTGCGGGATGGAGATGAATATTGCTATTCTGGATGGTGAGGCCTGAATGTGGCCGCGGCGGGTGAAATATTCATGGAGGCAGCACTCCCTGACCCTCAGATCACGCCATATACAGACAGGAGCATCACTCGACGCCTCAGCCTCGTATTGATCTCTGCACCGGCGTCTGCCCAGCGTCTGCCGCGCGTCCGCCTAGCGTCTCCAGGTGCCGCCCTCTGTGGGCTATCAGTCACACCACAGGAAGCTCCCTAGTGGTGCCCTCCAGTGGTTGCTTGTATGGAATATGTGTTATTATTGGGGAAATATTTGTAAATTAATCTTTAAAAAAAATTTTTTTTTTACGAAGATGTGTTTCTTTGTCAATAAAACAACATACAAGGAGTGCACTAAGTTCATATATGAGTTGATATTCTGTACACTACTAATGATTAAGGTGAGGATCCTACTACATTTATTTAGATAGCAAATACGTTTCGGCAGGAAAGTTGCCTATTTCAAGAATATCACTCTATATGTTGAAATCCTGCAGAGTCTTCCCTCATTCTGTAAACCTGCTGTTTTTACCCACCTACTCACACCAAAAAACTATATTTCGGTATTCTGATCAAACGAATAGACTGTAGATAATCTTTAATTTGTGTTGGGAATTCGTTCGAGGAAATCGGTGCGCCGATTTCCGTAAATCGGGGCCCGATTACACCGCTCTGTCAAACCATACAATCTGTAATTTGATAAAATATGCCCATCTCTTGTCGTTCTACATAATCTACAATGGGTCTCCTGTAATTTCCTCTACACACCCTCCAAAGAAGGCTAGAGGTGGGTGAAGTTAGAAGTCAAACAGTATCCCCATTATCCAATGGACGTTGTTTCGACGTTTAGTGTACAAGAAGGTGTTGTGTTGTGAACCTAGACCTTTATGCCTTCCAATGTCAATGATTGCCATTAGAAAAACGACATTTGCCTATACTACTTACAATGACTATTTTTTCCACAGGGTGGTTTCGCACTTTATTTGCCTAGTTACGCAATGCCTGCAGCCAAACAAATGCCTGGCAACGCATTGTTTAGTATTGGATGACTGAGTATATATATGAACGTAATATGTTTCTTACAACCGTTTGGATTATAATAATATTATAATCCAAACGGGTATGTCAGTTTTCCTTGTTTCCGCGGAATTCCGTGTTTTCATTTTTGGAATAAGATATCCTTTTTTCTTGTGTAAAATATACATAAAAATGAAAAGATACTCAAATCAACCATGATTCATAAATTCCCCAATTAACCTGCCTCCAGACCCATGTTCCGCAGTGATAATGTTATTTATATCTACTATATTTTAGGTCTTTTTGGTGTATATATATAGATCTGATGTCTAACCCTGTATTGCCAGCGAAATATTTCCTTTTTTATCTGACCCCAACTGACATCCCTGTAATATATACAGAGAAGGTACAGGGGTTACATAGTATCTTTTATCCTACCCCTAATAAAAAACCGCCATAGACTTAACATAGGGAAATTTTATGTGGCAGGCCGTGACATAAAGTGTTTTTTATGCCACTAGAGTAATAACAATATCGACCAATCAGAGAGCAGGATGTCAGCTACTATGAAAAAGTTCTGTTGGTCGTTTACTCAATATTTATCTTTTTAACAGTAATAAAAAAGCATAGATGGGGTAGGATAAATACGAAACTCTCGTTCGGTTTCTACTAAATGTTATTCCGGCTCCAATTTGGTGGGTTACACATGAATATTGCCCAATCATTACTTCAGATGTGATTTAGATAACACAGGAACACCACAGGCGGCGGTATAGACTCGCTCAAGTCTTTGATTATGAACAGTCATTGGATGATTAAAATAAATCAGGATGAAATTT
Organism: Alentia gelatinosa; assembly: GCA_950022655.1. Taxonomy (NCBI): domain Eukaryota; kingdom Metazoa; phylum Annelida; class Polychaeta; order Phyllodocida; family Polynoidae; genus Alentia; species Alentia gelatinosa. The sequence goes on along the minus strand of OX465592.1, from coordinate 7,071,325 downwards.
TATTCAATTTATTTATAAATAGTATGTGCAATAGTCCATATCGGTCCGCATCTACAATATGCCGATGACTTAGTTCTCTATAGTGTAAACCGTTCTGCTGTTGTTGTAAAAGATACGCTACAGATATCCATGGACGAGATATTCAGATGGTGCAATTCGAGTGGAATGACTATTAACAAAAATAAAACGAAAAGCATGTGGTTTGTCCCCGAGAATCGTTTAAAATACCTAGATAAACTGGATATAGATGGTGCGATTTTGGAAACTGTAACTCACTATAAGTACTTTGGGGTTACATTGGATACCTGTTTAAATTTCAAAAAGCACATAAATGTAGTTAACAAAAATACTAGTAATAGACTATTCAGGTCAGGTAAAATCAGGAAATATTTAGACAAGTACGCTGCTAAACAGATATATACAACGATAATTCGTCCTACTATGGAATATTGTTCGTTTCTAATAGACGGAACGGCCCCCTAGCAGGTTCGGGAATCAAAGACTTGTCAGTTAGGCACACAACCTCCTGTAACGTTCCCCGACAGCCGCTCCGTGTAACTGTATACCACCTGTTAATTTGAAAAGAGAAATGTAGTATGTAAAGAAACCTACCTTAAAATAACTGAGTGTCACTGCTTGTCCAAACGTGTATTGTGTTGGTGTATGTTGCTGTATTAAAAAGGAGTAAGTATCTGATGATAAATTGTGTTGGCCGCTAATAAGAGAAAACGACCAGACTGTAGGCAAACTACATCTTGGTTCGAGGTCACACATCAACGACATTCGCCCCGATGTCGTCTGCCATGTTGACATTGGTCGCGATGACGTCGTTTACGCACGCTTATCAAATAGCAGAGAGTATGATATACACACTATAAAGCCCAATGCCCATCTACCGATTTCGGAACATTCCTGTACCTTTGTCGGCGACAAACGGACAGTAATTTGGCTCACCGAAGGCATCCTAACGGAGTCGGCCGTAGTCGGTAGATGTAGGACAGCTAGGCAAGGGTCAGCCAACGATTAGTAGACCGATTTGCTTAAGACTAATATCCACCACCCCATCTCCTCAATGTCAGCCGGTCGAGAGAAGGGTTACATAATTTGCCTGCGACAAGTTCACCGACTCCTATACGATATGGAAACTAATCGCTCAACCCTGAATCGGGAGATGGGCATCAGGCTTAAGATATTGCAGTGCGACGAAGCACACCATAGTGGGCCGTAGTCGGCAAATACGACACCCCCGCGAGAGGGTAGTAGTATTTCACTGACATTCGCACTCAGGTATGTAATAATAAGCCAGAGTTAACATAGAGGATAATCAGATTATAACATCTGAGAAGAAATTTACAGGTGGTCGAGCGACCAAACCCAGGACTTCTGGATGGTATCTATGGCAAGTTGGCTTGAAGTAATATAAATAAAATGTTGATATGCTCATAGATAATGTAAGTTGATATCAAGCTAATATTGATAATCTGAAATGGTCGAACGACCGGATTAATTATTTTGTGTAAACATCTGTATAATATCAGTCCTTAAAGGGCACGGCAAAGGTAAAGAAACAAACAATCCTGTTAATTTGACTGGCTTACAGTCAACTTTGTAAATATGCTGTAGCATAAATGACTCCATACTATTAATTTGTATCCTTTTATGTTGCACTATAGTTGAGCGATTATTCCTTTGAAAAACATATTTTTTAGGTGGAAGCTATTGTCGAAAAATGAAATCTATTTATAAAAAAACCCACCAAAAAACAACCCTACCCTATCCCCCCATCCTCCAGTCCCCATGCTCCTTAGCAGTCAATATAAATCGCCTACTTCTAACTGTGGACTGACCTTTGGAGTCTGGCAGTAATTAAGCTCCCTACTCCTCTCACTCTATGAACTAATGCCAAGTTGTTTATGTTATACATGTTTTAAATATTCTAAAGGTATATCACAAAGGTTGCCTGTTTTACAAGAAGGAGTTTTTATCTCACCCCTGGTATTTCTTTCCTTTATAGACTTAAAATTGGGAACTCATATCTAACGCCCATTAGATATTTAGGAAAAATATCCAATGGGGGATTATGTCACAGATGTTAGCCCATTAGTCAATATCAAGGGTGAGATAGATTCAGAAACCTATTTAAGTTTAGTGTCAGAGCTCGATCCTATCTCGTTTGAATAACTAAGTAATTCATGCGGCTTCGCCTTGTAAATTACTACGTGATTCAAACTCGATGGGATACGAGCTCAGACCTTAAACTCTCATACCATCTTTATGGAAACAAACTTTGGACTTCACGCGGTGTGATTGGCTAGGGGCAAAAAAAGCACGAACGAACAATTTTGCCACACTGTACACATTTGCAATATAATAAAGATAAAAAGGGAAGTACGCAAAATCTACAGAATTTTTACCCCCCCCCCAACAATATTAATTTGCTCCATTAAAAAAATAGAGATTTAAACTATCATAAAACAAAGAGATTTAAACTATCAAATTTGCGAACAAGGGAACTTATACATAGTTCCTTGTAAGTGTGGTAGTCCTTGTAGGCGTATGGGTTGTATATACATTCTAAGCTGCGGAGACCCTCCTCTACAAGAACAACATTAGACATTGCTCAGGGACCACTGTTAATCAGTGGAAATACAATCACCAGGTTTTAGCCACTTTAAGTGGCCATGGCCTACATGGACCGTTATCAGGTACTAGACGTTGTGCACCGGTGATAAGGACGTAGACAACCGTCACACCGAGTCCTGACAACTTCAACCATGGCCGCGCTGAACCCAGCAGAAAAGGTAAAGTTATACAACAACATTCTCATAAGCCTAGAATACATCGATATTAATGCGCGATTCTCGCAGGCTGGGGCCATGGCTGCAGGCAGGGTCAGTCATGTCCCACACGTGATTAATGACCAAGGGCTGCTGGTGGGGCAATCAAATAGGGGCCAGTTTAAAGTGCTGGTTCCACTGACAAGATGGAGTTGCCGTGGTTTATCTTGATATATCTTACAGTGTTGCAATATGTCATACCTCCTTTGTCGCGAAACGTTGCATGTACTTTGTCATGATGTTATGTGTATAATTTGGTGCTCCACCACTGCGACACCTCAAGATACATCACGGCAAATATGCACATGATTATTCAAAACCTAGCAAGATTTAGCAAGACAACCAAATCGTGACTAATCTCACTATATATTGTGTGTTTGTGGAACCAGCACTTAATAAGCTAGAATCACACTTGAAGACCCTTTTCTGTACCTTGTAAAAGAGTTATTATGGTCAGCTGTGTACGACTCTTAGACTCTGAGACACTAGCAATCTACTCCATTCCCAATACCACAGTGAATAGCATGCTCAAAACCGTGCACTGCGCATAGTACTTATATAGAACGTCCTGACCATGCTGTACAATTCACAGAACGAGATGGTAATTTACGGTTTGTACGGACCGAGGCATTTATGCCGAGTTCCGTACAAGCGGTAAATTATCATTGAGTTCTGTGACTTGTAGAAGCATGGTTGGACGTTATATTTTTTACTATATACTCGAAATTTAAAATTCAAAAATTAAACGAATGTATTCAATACATGAATGGGTTTTAACAGTGACTGTTTTAATAAATAACTGTTACCTCATCACTCTCATCTCATCACCATTACCTTTATCATGTATTATCCAATTACCTGCATAACCTGCAGACTAGTCTAAGAACTGAGACCCGACTGAATCTAGAATTTGTTGATACTTCATTGGCATCGTGTATTGTATGTATCGATTGTACTGCTGCAAGACCCCAGTGGAAGAACTGTCAGCCATGGCAGAACTGGTGTGTTGAATAAAAAAAATATAGTGAAGGGATAGTGTTTTGCAGCAAGGTGGAAGTCTATTTGACAACTCTAACCTTTAGGTATCGTAGATATAGGGCAACCAATAAGGATCGATGAAGTGCTAACATAAAAAAATAATATCTGCGGTTATTGGCAATCTGATTAATCTATTGGGTAGGATTGGATTTGGGAATATTTGCATGTCCTGTGACATGACCATATTTGCACTATTTTTCCCCCAGGGAGGTGTTTTTAAAACTAAGGTCGAAATATGTCTAAAGTTATCCAGGGATGAGATAATGAGTGATTCCTAACTTTTATTTCAGGATGTGGTGGACAAGGTGTCCGCTCTGCGAAAGGCCTTCAGAGAAAAGTATTCAGGTAATGTGTTTTTATGGTCAATTCTCAATAGACTTCTGCAGGTTGAAGAGGGAGGCCTTAATTCTTTTTAATACATTTAAGGTTTTCTTGTAAACAAATCCCATCCTGATCTCTCAGTGGTGACGTCACAATGATGACTGTATAATGTATTACCCAGACTGCATCAGTGTTTATCTCATGACGATTACTGTATGACATATAAATTTATTTTATTCTGTTTTCTTTATTGGACCCATTTACAATACATTTGACGTGGCCTACCACTTTCCCAATTGACACAGTCATTAGATTTCAACTCAGTGTACTTTCACATTGTTTCGTTAAGATTCTGTGACAATATATAACTACAAGTATAACAAGAACCATAATAAATGATAAAATCAATACAATTAGCAATACATGTTAATTTCCATAAGACCAACCACAACCCCATAGAATGTCAGTCTTTATTTCATTTCATTTTTTACAATACTACAATTTCTATTTATCATTCAGTATCATCTATTGTACAGACTGCATCAGTGGTGACCTCATGATGATGACTATGATTTATTACCCAGACTGCATCAGTGGTGACCTCATGATGATGACTATGATTTATTACCCAGACTGCATCAGTGGTGACCTCATGATGATGACTATGATTTATTACCCAGACTGCATCAGTGGTGACCTCATGATGATGACTATGATTTATTACCCAGACTGCATCAGTGGTGACCTCATGATGATGACTATGATTTATTACCCAGACTGCATCAGTGGTGACCTCATGATGATGACTATGATTTATTACCCAGACTGCATCAGTGGTGACCTCATGATGATGACTATGATTTATTACCCAGACTGCCTCAGTGGTGACGTCTATGACGCTCGTGACGTGCAGCGTTTCGACAAAGACGACTCCTACGCTGCCTGCTTTCTGCGCACGCTCAAAGCCCGCGGTGACGTCACAAAGGCCTTAGAGGGAGTCAACGAGTCCCTCAAGTTCCGCAAGTCCATGGGTCTCAACGGTAAAACTTGCACCACTAATACAGTATAACCCTACTTCTGGGACACCCTACTTAAGGGGACACTCCACTTAACCCTTTAAGGGCAGGAACCTGTGGCAAAAGTGTGTGGTTAAGGGTGGGTACTACTGCCAATTGATACTGCCAGGGGGTGGGAAGTTTCAGGCCAATTGTAATAATTCTATAACTTTAGGAGGTTGCAAAATATGTAGTCATTAATCTTTTTCCATATTTCACCTGAAATCATTAACTGGATGGTATATCTATATTCTGTGAAAATATCATGATTATTTATCCAATATTTCATATTTTATTCCATAAAAACGAAAATTTGCTAATTTCATAAAATGATGCCATATGGCATCACCTAATGCAAATAGGTTAAGGAGACAACTTGCTCGGAACAGACATTTTCCCGTCTATTAACCGTGTATTTTAACCCTACTTAATGGGATACCTCGCTTAAGTTATTTACACCTGATGATAAAAGGAATTGATCTCTGGTAGATTTCCTAGAATTTCAAAAGCAAATACCAACTAATTCTTCTATAGAGACTGTAACTCTTTTTTGGTATGAGGTATGTAATAAATCACCTTCTGAACACAGATATAAGAGATCGGTACTTCTTCTACTTTTAGATCTCACAGAAAGGGACTTCCCACCTGAGATGACAGAGCGACGGGCGATTTACTACCAGGGCAATGATAAAGAGGGTCACCCTATCTGTAAGTATCCCACTATAACTGTATATCCATACTTATTTATTACCCACCCAAAACGGAGTCTCCATACTAAGCCTATGGAGCCTACAGATCGCTACTGAGTAGATTCCGGAAAGCCATATTCTTCTAGGAGAATACAGCTTTTTTGGTCACCTGACGGGCATTATAGGAACTATCTTATATAAACAATACACTGCGCTTGCGTCAATTTCTGATTATTTACAAGATTTTTTCCTAATAATTAGTAGGAAGGTGAGTAATAAATACAACATTACCATGATTTTGATGTGTGTGGCTGTATTCTCCTCGTAGTTGACACTGCGCAATACTCCTCGCTGTCGCTCGGAGTTTTACTACGCATCAACTACGCGGAGAATATGGCCACTCAGATGACTCAGGTAATATTGAGTACATATGACTGTATATCCATACTTATATATACACACATATTATCATTATTAATGATAATCCTGTATATACATGTGTTACTGTTTTATCCTGATAGTGTAAATCAATATCAATAATAACCCTGTATAAACATGTGTTACTCTTTTTTCCCGAAAATGTACATCAATATTGATAATAATCCTGTATATACATGTGGTACTCTTTTATCCCGACAGTATCCATCATTATGAAGGAGAACCCTGCATATATGTGTGTTATTCTATTATCCTGACAGTATCCATCAATATTAATAATAGCCCTGTATAAACATGTGTTTCTCTTTTATCCTGATAGTGTACATCAATATCAATGATAATTCTGTATATACATGTGATACTATTTTATCCTGACAGCATACATCAATATTAAATAATAACCCTGTTTATACATGTGTTACTCTTTTTTTCCCGACAATGTACATCAATATAAATAATAACCCTGTATATACATGTGTTAGTCTTTTATCCTGACAGTATACATCAATATTAATGATAATCCTGTATATACATGTGTTAGTCTTTTATCCTGACAGTGTACATTAATATTGAATAATAACCCTGTTTATACATGTGTTACTATTTTTCCTGACAGTGTACATCAATGTGAAACAGAACACTGCCTCTGGCACTGAGGAGATTGCTCTGCTGAAGAAGTACATCGCCTTTTACTTTGACCGTCACTACCGCGAGTCTCCGGGTCAGATGTGTGTCGTCCTCATGGACATGTCAGGCGCCTCCACCAGCAACGTGGTCAGTTCTCCAACCACCGAACAAATAAATGAAATTTAATTAGCTGTGTAACATCAAGAGACGTCACGAGTTTGAATTTATTTATCCTACCCCTAATAAAAAACGCCATAGGCTTAACATGGGATTTGTTTATGTCACGGGTAGTGACATAAAGTGTTGTTTATGCCACTACTTTCTGATACTGAAAAAATATGGAAACGGGGTAGGATTAAATCTAGACGCCACTCGTTTGAGTTTGAGCTTATTTATGCCACTCATTTTGTTGGCTCCGTTATGTCACTCATCTTCGACTCGTGAAATTATGGAGCCAACAAAATGCGTGGCATGAATAAACTTGGACTCAAACTCGTGACGTCTCTTTATATCATGTCACGCATTTTGTAGGGTCCGTAATCTCACTCGTCTTTAACTCGTGAGAATACGGAGCTAGCGGATGCTGTTTTCGTTGGCCAGTGGAAAATGGCAAGTTTATGATGCAGGATTTTTTTCTATAGCCATATCGTAGCCAAGTTAGAGTGTGTTGCAAGCAGTGGGTGCCTGGCTTTAGGCAGTTCTTTATTATAAATGTTTTATTGTATTCTAAGACACCTGTAATTTTGTAAATACTATCCCATTCAGACGTTAAAGGCATATCGTACGATCCTAAAAATGTAAAGCATGTCATTTTACTAGAAACGGAATACCATAATCTGAAATTGTTTCCTAGAAATTGAATATGAGGATCTCAAAGAGTTATAGAACACAAGTCTAAATTTAAAAAAAAGGCAGAGTTGATCGTGTTAGATTTAGATCTAGAGATTAACATACTATATTGATATATATCATATTATGATCCCAATGCAATACTAAATAACAGATTTTTTCATAATGATGATAATAATAATAATAATAATAATAATAATAATAATAATAATAATGATAAACGTTTTTGAATGAATTGCTGAACAACATTCTTTATAAAATTCCCTATTTAAATCAATCAAGTGCACAAAGCCCCCTATATTAACTAAAGTGTTTAAGATATTTCAATATATTGTCTCATATATTACTCATTGTCTTGTTATATACTTTACTTTCAGAATATAGATGTAACAAAGTTCATCATTACATGTTTCACCACCTACTTCCCAGCATACCTAGGTGAGCAGTAACTAACGAAAGTGCCGCCAAGTCCGATTTACGAGTCACTCTATGAAGCTAGGCCTACTATGTGTGCCTTTTATTATTAATATTAATATAAAATAGGCCGCAACAAACAGCATCAGTCATAGAAAGACCCTGTAAAACTGAAAAGTTTAAAGCTCCCATGATCCCTATATATATACCCGCAGACTCTTTTGGCACGTTACAAAAACTCTCATATTCATTCTTATCACAAGGTTGAGTTTTGAACTGAAGCGAGTGTTGGGAAAATAACGCATATTTCTCGTTTACTTGCAGCTTACATGATCAACTATGAGATGCCGTTTTTACTCTCAGGTAATCATTTCTACAATTGTTGTTATATCTATTCACAATGTTAAGCCGATGTTGAGATTTAAAGGCATATTGTATAACAGTCGCCCGGTTTTAGTCGACTAATGTAAACATTGGTTGAGTAAATGACATTGTGAATCGTATGTTATGCCTTTAAATGTTTTCTTTAACGGTCTTCTTTTTCATCGCAGCCACTTGGAAGGTCATCTCAGCATTTCTGAGCTCGGAACAAAAACAGAAACTGCGGATGGTGAAGAAGAAGGACATCGCCAACTTCATCTCCGAGCAGAACCTTTGGGAACACATGAAATGAAGACATTAAAGTGTTCACTGGCCGCCAGAGCTACACTTCGTTAGCTATGGTCGTGTCAAATCCGCGGCCACTTTAACCCAGCAGCGGGAACTATTTGTTACTCTCCTACCAGATCTCTCCTACTGCTTGAAGAGTGTGCCATTTCATTACCTCGAAGCCAATTTTCCATTTTCTTATTTCCATTTGTGTGTATTTCTGAAAAGATATATGGAACAAAAAGCTAGGTTTCATCAGCGATTTGTATGCTATTGTATGCTATTTCTTAACAAGTATTTCTGATTTTAGAGCCCAAATAGAACAAAAGTGATTGGTTTGAGGCGCTCATCTGTCTCGTATTTAACCCGACCAACCTCTTGGTCTGAAGAGAGTGGAGACAGAGGTGGCGGACACATAATGATCTTTTAAATGTATCATCAATTATCAGTCAAACTGGTTCCTTGGGATTCATTCTACTTCAATATGAGTAAATATAACGTTTTCTCCAGTATACCCAATCCTAATGTATGTATTGATTTCATTATGTTATGCGGTGTTTCCACCCATCACTAATTTTCCACGCTGTGCAAAATGTGTCGTATAATCGGTCGGTTGTGCGAAATTCTATAATCGTTGGTCATTTTGGGCAGGTGGTAACGCCGCATTATGTTATGTTCTATTGATTGGAAGAACGAGTATATTGTCGAATGTCAATAAAACTATTTGAAATTTTTGTTTATCCCTGAGTGTGGCCTCCATTATCGTTTAAAAACATATACCAGTTGTGGCAGGGTCGGGGGGGGGGGGGATCTATCCAGTTAACTAATCGGCCAGGATCTGCTTAGTTCGCGTGTGCCGGTGGAACAGCCCCTTTACTCAGAACGAGTATCCAAAGATTCATGACAGAGGGAATCAAAGACAGGACGCACAGAACAAGAATATGAGTCCGCGTTAATTAAAGGAAAAAGTCATGGAAAACTAAAAACGGATATATATGTGGAAATCAAGATAAACTACTGATGCTGAAATCCCGTGGTCCTGGTAGATTTATGAATTTTACTTGTCGTTTTACACTTCCCTTGGGATGGAGGGACAACGTTCACGTTAACATTTCACCATGTGGGAATTGTAGTCAGCGAAAAATGGAAAAATGTGTCATGAAAAGTCATGGAGAAATCATAGAATTTTGTTATCACATTTGTATGGGAAAGGTGGTTACTAGTAGTTATCACTTTTGCTACTAGATGGCAGTATGATGTGGTAGTTGTTACATATCTCCCAAGTCAGACAGAAGTACAGCAGACGCTACAGCAAATTCTACTTTTTTATTTGTAATTCTTTAGATTCTGCACCATAGATAATGATGCAATAACCTTGAAATGTTTACCTTGTCCAGGTGAAATTTAGAAGCATCATGCAGTACCGTGTTCGGTTACTGGAGAACTCGACCCGGAACGAACTCGACCCGTAGTTGTCAGGAGAACTCGACCCATTTTGGAGAAATAGATTGGAGAACTCGACCTGTTTCAGATACTTGTGAATAAGACATTTCCATATAGAAGTAAAGGTCTGACAAGTTATAATTTAGACAAATAAACCTGTTATGTTTAGGTGTAGGGTTAAAGTTAGGGCTAGAGTTAGGGCTAGAGCTAGGGTTAGGGATAGGGATAGGGATAGGGAAAGGGATAGGGAAAGGTTTAGGGTTACAGATAGGCTTATGGGAAGGGTTTTCTGTTCGTTTTTCTTCCCCAGAGAAGACCAAATTTGAAGTAAAGATAACATACTTATTTCTAAATATATCATTTATCCACAGGAGTAATCAGTTGGGAAGATTTAAAACAGTTGAGATCCTTGCGGGTAGAGTTTTTCACGGTTCCAGTTCGTTGCGGGTCGAGTTTTACACGGGGCGAGTTCGTTCGTGGGTGGAGTTTTTCACAGGTCGAGTTTTTCACAGGTCGAGTTCGTGGCGGGTCGAGTTCGTGGCGGGTCGAGTTTTTTACGGGTCAAGTTCGTTGCGGGTCGAGTTCTCCAGTATTCCCATATTCATACTGGGGATGTAAGCGTGGAGGAGTGGAAGGGGGGGGGGGGGGTCTAGCTTGTGGTGATAAGGTCCTATCTGTACCTCTAATCAGTAGACCTTCTTATCACCCACTACCATGACACACAGACAGACCCAGCATATAGGTCAGCGACCAGGCGGACTTACCTGAAAACTTCACCAAATCGGAGAATATATTTGTTGTTTTTGACGCTGGGAGGATGCTGGGATTCCTGGCTGTGCTGGCGGCAGTGGTCGCGCTGGGTAAGTGGTGCCAGAGATCCTGCAGGCAGTGTGGTGTAGGCAGTGTGGTGTGGGAGGTTATAGGAGTTGTGTACTGGTGATTCAGGCCCGGGAAAACACACCTGTAAACACTCCTCAATAACTGGGTTATATCCTCTGTCGTCTATAATATCATCGTCTGTTGATTCCATAAAGCCGATTTCAATCCTGATGTGGTCAAGATGTACTCCAGTTTTCGTCCTGCCACCAAAACATCACCTTATAACCTCGTCTCCATTGGCCGACGAAAACGGCGGAGATTTTTTGAGGTACCCTAAAAGTCTGTCGGTGGTGCCACCAACTCTGTATGTTTGTGTCTATTTATCAGTGAGGGTGCATTATATACACTGTTTCTACTGTATATATTCAAGGTACACACCCATTTTCTGTGAGGAAATCCGTCGGTGATGGCCTTATTACATAATCTAGACAAATTCCCGACTGCAGATCGGTACTGAATAATCGGCTAATGGAAAATAGCTTTTATGGAAAGCAAACGTCGGGACTTGAACTGGAATGCATCTAGTCCACATCGGGAGTGAAATTGGCTATATGGATTAATTCTTTTTAGAATCTATACTCCGACAAAGATGAACTAAATCTATTTCAAATGAAGAATTTAGTTATTACAAAGAACACAATGGAATTGATCTTGTGAACATAATATCAAAGCCACCTGCAGTTATAACATAAATTGACCTTCTACTGGAGCAAACTGATTAGATATCCATTCAGATTGTAAAGTTCTGGTCTATTTGGACCAATTATATCAGTTCTATGTGAAGATTAATCACCGAAAATGTCCATATTTATTAGTATTAAACTTGTCTCCATTTTGTAGCAGCTCTTTCCTATTTTGATGTCTACAGTACTGCAGCCATGTAGTAAATTGCATGTTTACCCTCATTATCACTCGCTCTAGTTCTTGGTTTGACCACATGGGGGCAGGTTGCACTGACATGACACCCTGAGTTGTTAGTGACATGAACGGGTTTCCTGGCTTGTGCGACATACCAAAACGAGAATGACCATCCCTCATTGGCTGTTGGTTCAATGGCCAATCACAGCAAAGAGCTTGCAAGCTCAACCTGCAGCAAGATGCCACCTGTTGTTTGTTTCTAAGTTAATCCATCTGTCATTAAAATCAATGAAGTTTCTTGACTCAGTATTACAATGTACCTCTGTGTCTTAGTTCTTACTACCTTCTCTAAAGTCTGATACACACGAGATGACGTCACAAGGGTCAACGCCGGCGGATAACGATTTCCCTTCGCGGGTGAATTATTCTCCAATTTTACAATTACTAACCAATGCCCATTTGAGTATTAAAAGGTAACCGTCCTTGTTTTAGAAAATATAACGACAGTACCTAGGCCTATAAGGTTCAATTGAATGCATGGAGCCACATTGTAACTATTTGTGGTAAGAGCAAGCTGGATACAATGTACTATTTTTGCTCATCTGCCAAAACACTACTAGGTGGCGGGATAAATTATCAAACAGTTTTATCAAATCATCGTTTGTGACTTGCCATGGAGGAATTGTAGCCTCGTCTCAATATCATTTATAGATTATAACAACAGATAATATTGGGTGCCCCCGACTACAGTGGCGCTATGTTACAAATTCCTGGCAGATGATGGCAGAACTAGCAATCACTCTATGCCCTATAACCAAACACACATATAGGTTACGTTGGAGTCAAAAGTAGATAATGGTGCAATCTGCGGCCTACTAGTTAGTTTGGCAACTAATCCCTTCTACGATATAGGGGTTCGTCGGGTTAAATCCCACACGGTATCCCTCTGTGTTCGCCTCAAACCAAGTTGTGTTGTTCTGTCTAGGCTCTAAAGGCAGAAATACTCAATAGGTATAGAATTCATATCTTAGCAAAATGATAAATAAGCCTGGCTTCATGGTGGTTTTGTTCTAGAAATGCACACAAAAGGAAATAACAAAATGGCATATTGCCTTCGAGGTTATGACTAAAACACTCTCTCAGCAATATGAAATATCTGGTAGGAGAGTAACAAACAGGTCCCGCTACTGGGTCAAGGAGGCTGCTTATTTAACCCGACCAGAGCTAATTTTGTTTAGCTCTGGTTGCCAGTGTACCTACTAGTATGAAAATACTTGATTTTTATGATTTGCTATACGCCAAGTGCGCACGTTTAGTGTGGTTGTGTTCCGCCAGGTGAGGCGCAGGGCAACATGGACCCGCGCGTGACGATCACGGAGACGGTGCCGCCAGATGGCGGTAAGTACGTGGTGAAGGGCTTCATCTCAGAGGACGTGACGCTCAACTGCTTCGTGGAGAATCTCAACGACAACCTCGACGTAAGGCTCCCTGTGATCTCTCATAATTAGGAGAAACCGAACGAGAGTTAGACTTGTCAGTGTTTATGCCACGACGGGAAGGTCGTGTATTACTACGCGAAGCGTTAGCTGAGCGTAGTGAGGAACAGACCTGACTCGGGTTCGGTGAAGTGGCAGTTTGTGTCGCGGTATCTGACACACTATGATTTACAGGTGAAGTTGCAGTTTATGTCTCGGTATCTGACACACACACTATATTTTACAGGCGAAGTGGCAGTTTTTTTTGCGGTATCTGACACACACACTATATTTTACAGGCGAAGAGGCAGTTTTTGTCGTGGTATCTGACACACACACTATGATTTACAGGTGAAGTGGCAGTTAGTATCTTGGTGTCTGACACACTATATTTTACAGGCGAAGTGGCAGTTTTTTTCGCAGTATCTGACACACACACTATACTTTACAGGTGAAGTGGCAGTTTATGTTTTGGTGTCTGACACACTATACTTTACAGGTAAAGTAGTAGTTAATATCTCGGTGTCTGACACACACACTATAAATTACAGGTGAAGTGGTAGTTAGTATCGCAGTGTCTGACACACTAGAATTCACGGGTGAAGTGGCAGTTAGTATCGCAGTGTCTGAAACACTATAATTCACGGGTGAAGTGACAGTCAGTATCGCGGTGTCTGAAACACTATAATTCATGGGTGAAGTGGCAGTTAGTATCTCGGTATCTGACACACACACACTATAATTAACAGGTGAAGTGGTAGTTAGTGTCTCAGTGTCTGACACACACACACTATAATTTACAGGTGAAGTGGCAGGTGGTGACGAGGGACAACCCGATCCCTCAGCTCATCTCTGCCGACATGGACATCCAGGACAACAACAAGTGGAGTATCGAGAAGCCCACCTCCTACTCCTGGAGGCTGAGAATCAAAGCTCTCCAGGTAAAGTGTGACTTCAGGCACTCAGCCTCTAATAAAGTGAACACTAGGATCATTTAATTTGATTATTATATCTATGTGTCATGCATATCATACTTTGTATCTATGTGCATGTGTGTTATGTATGTGGGTATATGTTATGCATGTAGGTGTTTGTTATGTATGTGGGTACTCTAAATTGGCATCTAGTTTTGTAAAGACTGCACTGTCTGGAAGCTTTGCTGGGTTTTCATCGACACTTTTCATGGGATGGAGATCTCTGAGGACAGCTTTGTTGAGTGGAGTTAAATCAACACATACTCTCACTTGTCCATTGCCACATACCATTCCTGAGTACCAAGGCGTTGACTCCTCCACCATGGAATTGTCCCATTACCTTAATTCCATATAAGGAAGACAGTAGACCAAGTAGCCAATGACTGCATTCGCAGCAAACCCCGACCTTCACCCTGACCTCCTTACATAATATTTTCTCGCGCCTTGGGACGCCTCTGCAGTCAAGAGTTGACCTCAAATCTTAGGGGCCACAACCACCCTCCATTGAAAGATGAGAAAACTTCTTGGTTCTCCATAGACTGTACATCCTTCTGGAAATGGGTTTGGTACCTTTCTGGCTGTGTAGAGGCATACTTGGCTGGTATCTGGCATCAGTGAGATCAGCAGACCAATGTCATGTATATGTCCTGTTATTGTACTAAGTGATTGATGTGAAGAAGAATACCATATATGGTGATTGCAAATCGCAAAATATTTACTTATTGAATTAAAAAAAAAAATCAATTGTCCAGAAGTCATTTGCAATTGGTTTCAATTCTCCAATAAAAGGGACATCAACTCAGTGAACATCATTTCTATGAATGTCTTTCATGCATGCTGTGTGACTTTCAGCTGGCAGATGAAGGGAGGTACACATGTTATGTGCAGCAGACAATAGAGGCCCGAGTCTCTTCGAACAGGACCGTCCTCGCATACGGTGAGTAGCATCCCCAACATGCCTTTAGCCCTATACGGCATATAGCCTATGATCCATGGGTGCCGCCATGATGCCCCCTGAGTAGGTGTTCTTCACTAAAGGAGGTGAAAAGTAGCTGTTCTTCACCAATGGAGGTGAAAAAGTAGCTGTTCTTCACTAATGGAGGTGGAAAAGAAGTGAGTGATAATGGGGAAGTGTCACAGCTCTAGCCTTTCTCACATATGCATATAAAGTGTTCCATGTGGAAAATATTATGTCTTGGTTTTAATTATTATGTCATCCTGCTCTGGGATGGGTGTAGAGAGTCACAGGAACCATGGTAAAACATTGAAAGGCAGTTGAATTTTGTAAGAACAAAGAGCCGAGTACAGGTTTTGTCCCCCGACCACCTAGTGACAGCTTCATGAAATAACAATGGCTTTGTCCCCTATAGCTTAAAGATAAATGTGGGTAGGTATCGCAGTGCCCTCTATATCTATACTCAGAATTAAATTTTAAACAGGTGCTGCCATCTGATTTCATGAAAATATTGCAGTTTCCCAGAGACACAAATACTTAAGCGCTTAGCTTCTACAGATGGCCTTCCCATAGAAGTTAGCATGGTGACATGCCTCTTTTTGCTTTTTATATTTGATTATATATGGAACTTATATTATTCTGAGTTATTTGCAAAAATCAATATAATTTAGAAATCACCCAACTACCAGTATTTGTATTTGTAAGGTCAGTGGATTACATAGCACATAGATATCCTTATTAGTCAAGGGGCCAGCCCCTGAAATAAGTGGCCTTTCCATCCATGGAAGTATCGCAGCAATTTTATTGTATCAAATGAAAGCTAAATCTTTGGCCATTCCAGATACGGTAGCCATTTTTTTTGTAAATGTGTCCATTTGAGGTCAAAGGT
This sequence comes from Alentia gelatinosa, assembly GCA_950022655.1. Classification (NCBI taxonomy): domain Eukaryota; kingdom Metazoa; phylum Annelida; class Polychaeta; order Phyllodocida; family Polynoidae; genus Alentia; species Alentia gelatinosa. The sequence continues at coordinate 7,054,936 of OX465592.1, read as the reverse complement.
CAAAGGTCATCAAATTTCAGAATGATTGACAAATGTTACCTACAAAGACAGAAACAAAAGAGCACATAAATATGAATGAACCAATTTGTTTTATTTGGGAACTATTCATTATTCGTTGCAGAGACGCCGGCTATCATTGAATCAGAAATGTCTTCTGATCTCACGGTGAAGGAAAGTGAAATGAAAGAATTGACATGTGCAGCCTCTGGCCGACCAACACCCACCATCATGTGGCGCCGCGAGGGAAACGCCATCCTGCCCAACGGAGGGGTCGTACAAATGGTAAGTCATAGAAACACTACCCAAAAGAAAAGCCGTCCAACTGGTAAGTCATAGAAATACTGCCAAATGGAAGAGTGGTCAAACTGGTAAGTCATAGAGATACAACCAAAAGAAAAGCCGTCCAACTGGTAAGTCATAGAAATACTGCCAAACGGAGGAGTCATACAACTGGTAAGTCATAAAAATACAGCCGAATGGAGGAGTGGTCCACTGGTGAGTCATAGAAATATGGCCAAAGGGGGGGTCGTCCAACTGGTGAGTCATAGAAACACTGCCAAACGGAGGAGTCATACAACTGGTAAGTCATAAAAATACAGCCGAATGGAGGAGTGGTCCACTGGTGAGTCATAGAAATATGGCCAAAGGGGGGGTCGTCCAACTGGTGAGTCATAGAAATACTGCCAAACGGAGGAGTCATACAACTGGTGAGTTATAGAAATACTGCCAAATGGAGGTGTGGTCCAATTGGTAAGGCATAGAAACACTGCCTAACAAAGGAGTCTTCCAACTGGCAAATCATAGAAATACTGCCCAAGGAAGGAGTGGTCCAACTGGTAAGTCATAGAAACACTGCAGAACAGTGGAGTCGTCCAAATGGTGAGTTATAGAAACACTGACAAAAAGAAGAGCCATCTAACTGGTAAGTCATAGAAATACTGCCAAATGGAAGAGGTGTTCAACTGGTGAACCAAAGAAATACTGCTGAACAGAAGAAAAACTGCTGGTTGGAGGAGTGGTAGGAATGGTCTAACTGGTAAGTCACAGAAATACTGCATCAAGAATCATATTGTCAAGTACAGTAATTAAAGCCTAATCTTATAGACCAGCTAACACAGTGATAAGAAAAGGGAATTTGGAATATCTTCTATACTCAATGAAGAAGACAGATAACCATACACAGATATGTATCTATTACATATATTATAACAAAGTTTACAGTTACAAAACAATTCTCATTAACACACAATCACATTCACTTCTGTAGAGTTCATATGATACAAGTCCTCTTGTTTATAGCAGTACTCACAGTCTATCACTTTCAGTTACAGATGATATAGATGACCCAAGGCAATGGCATATGGTGGTAGCAGTCATCAATCTCTGTTCCTCCAATGCTGGGGTGATAGTAGCTTATGGAGAAGCCCAGTCCTCAGTAAAGGCCTTGGTAGCCTAGAGTCCTATGTTCTTCCAGCCTCCTCACTGTAGTGGTGGTAATGCTCAGCAGCCATGAGATGTTGATTCCACAGTGTCTGGGTTCCAAGTGAGCTCTGAGTGGACATCTGCTTTCTTATATACCCTATCGGGGGGGGTCAGTGCAAACAAAGACAGGGGACGGTTCAAACACAGGGGGTGGCAATCCAAAGGGTTGGACCTGAACCACTATCTTGAGTGAGGACCTGTTAGGCAGCACCCTATGCTATTCTCAATACATACATCACTGTATAAATAGACAATACTCCACGAGTTAGGATGCCTCACAATCATCATCAAAATAAAACTGAGTGATGATTACGGTGCGTCCAAACACATGGTGGATTTGTGGTGATTTCTGACATATATAAGTTCTGTACTTTTCGCAGGGTGGATGGATGGTGATTTCTGACATATTTTCAAGTTCTGTCTTCTCTTTCACAGGGTGGGCGGTTGGTGATTTCTGAGGCTAAGCACACGGACCGTGGGAACTATGTGTGTCGTGCGGTGAACGAGGTTGGAGAAATCATCCGGAAAATCTTCGTCGCTGTGCAATGTAAGTTAAACTCCCTGTGCCTTCGTTGTGTCACATACAATACAGGCTGAGCTCTCAGTAACTTCTGAGTGTCACATACAATACAGGCTGAGCTCTCAGTAACTTCTGAGTGTCACATACAATACAGGCTGAGCTCTCAGTAACTTCTGAGTGTCACATACAATACAGGCTGAGCTCTCAGGAACTTCTGAGGAGCACATAACAAAAACTGAAATTCAACAATCATGATTGACCACCGGAACCTACTAAAAACTAGGAGCAAATATTATGTTTGTCACTTATGAATGAGCGTGAAATTATATATGAATAACAATTAACAGGTTTAACGATAAACTCAGCCTATGGATAGTGTTCTGTAACCCACTTACACCCAGTCAACTTGTCATTTTTGCAACTGCGAATCTAAGATCCACACAGATCAAGCACCAATGGATCTTGAGGTATTTTGGTCTTGAGTGTTTGGTCATGGTCAGCTGAGCACAACTCTAAGACCCTGAGACACTGGCTCCCTGCTCTGTTCTCAATATCACAGTGCATAGCGCACAGATAGTGAGGGGATAGTTTGTATGCAGTACCCTGAAAGTCTATATGGACCCCTCTAACCTCTAGATGATGTATTTAGTGCGTGTAAGCACGCTCTAACAAGGTGCTACCGTAGTAGACCCTCCAGCATAAATACAAATCTTAAACAAAAAAGAAAGATATACCAGAGCTGAGCTTTCAGTAACTACTGAGTGTAATATGCATTATAGGTTGATTGGTAACTTCATGTACAAAGTAGAAAGTTATTTCTAATGTGTATTGGAGGGGTGTGCAAGAACCCCTTGGGAAACATCTCCCAGTTTGACCCGAAAATGTAACAACTGGGAAATTTTAAAATAAATGGTTAGACATTCGAAAAAAGAAAAGAAATGAAATGTCTAAAGTGATCCAATGGATCTCTTTTTTCTATTAGTTATCAGTTTTATCATCACTTTACCCTGAAGTGTAATAAAATCTTATCCACATTCTTCTAAAGCGGTTTTATTCAATGCCTTGTGGTGTGATGTGCTTCACAGTCAGCCCGAAGCTGAGCGGGAACCGGACCGTGTCGCAGGCCGTAGGGTACCGCAGGACGATAGTGTGCTACGTGGAAGCGAACCCGCAACCCAGCACCGACCCAGGCCGACTGGAGCTCTACTGGACCAGGGGCAGCCGTGGGGTGACTCCAGATGACAGGTGGGTATCCTCCTCGCCTCCACCCACTGTTTTCTCTCTGTTTCTAAATAGACAATAATCGAAGCTTTTGTGGACAGGCGGCCGTAAACCACGAGTGGTTGACGCGTAGTAATACACGAGCGCTAGCGAGTGTATCACGAGGTCAACCGCGAGGGGCTTGCAGAGCCGTCTGTCCATAAAATCATCGTTTGTTGCATTTATTATCCATCCTTTCGAATAAATTAAACCCAGTAATGGCCATTATAAGTGATATAACAATAGGGACTATTTCTTTGCTCTATAGCAAAAGGGACTATTTTTCCCGTATACCATGGTTTTGAGGCCGTATACCACAGGTTAGAATCCGTATAATACAGTTATGGTATCTGACAGGTTTTATACAATGGGTCGTTGTTTACTGAGTCCCCAAACATTTCCAATGGGCGCTTTGCATACGATGGATGATAAAGAGTTTGACTGCATTTATTGATCAAATAAGTAGGTACATATCCAAATTATTTTACACTCACAGTATCTTTTAATAAGTGTACCATCCATCAATGAACAATCCTGTATCCAATATGCAACATTTGCTCACGCCAACGCTGATCAATAAAATAAGAAACATCTTGATTATAATACAAGGGTTAAATTCCAGATGTTTATTATCCTTTATCATAAAGAAGTAGAAATAAGGTATTTTGGGAATCTCGTGAGTGAACAAGATTGTGCTGGTACTCATTGCCACTGCAAATCAGCGGGGAACCAACGAAAGTTCACCATTGATCACACGTAGCTCTTCCTGGGCGTTACCTGTCCTCTTATTCATTGGGGCCGGGAACCAGGGGCCCGTTGAATAATATTTTGCCGTCTGTGAGGCTGGATGATACGACATATCGAATGATGAAGGAGCAGCCCTTATTCTGGTTTTGTTTTGCAGGATCAAGTACCGCACGCTGGTGGGTGCTCAGGGCCGCCTCATCTTTGAGCTCATCTTTTCGTGGGTGACTGAGGAGGATTTCGGTGAATACGGGTGTTATGCCCGCAACCCGATGGACAGCAGCCAGCTCACCTTCACACTGTCCAGTGAGTCAAGATTTTATATTTAGTATCTAATACATGGCTAGTGGGTAAAAAAATATACATTTAGTATCTAGTGAGTAAAGATTTTACATTTAGTATCTAGTACATAGCCAGTGAGGCAGGATTTTACATTGATTATCTAATACATGGCTAGTGATTAAATAAAGATACATTTAGCATCTAGTACATAGCCAGTGAGAAAAGATTTTATATTTAGTATCTAATACATGGCTAGTGAGTAAATGAAGATACATTTAGTATCTAGTACATAGCCAATGAGTCAAGATTTTATATTCAGTATCTAATACATGGCTAGTGAGTGAAAGAATATACATTTAGTATCTAGTACATAGCCAATGAGTCAAGATTTTAAATTTATTATCTAATACATGGCTAGTGAGTAAATGAACATACATTTAGTATCTAGTACATAGCCAATGAGTCAAGATTTTACATTTAGTATCTAGTACATGGCCAGTGAGTAAAGATTTCACATTTAGTATCTAATACATGGCTAGTGAGTAAAGAAAGATACATTTAGTATCTAGTACATAGCCAGTGATTTTACATTCAGTATCCAGTACATGGCCAGTAAGTGAAAGAATATACATTTAGTATAGAGTATATAGCCAGTGAGAAAAGATTTTACATTTAGTATCTAATACATGGCTAGCAAGTGAAACAATATAATTTAGTATCTGGTACATGGTCAGAAATATTCACTTATTATCTAGTAAATGACCAGTAAGTGAAGAAATATACATGTACATACAGTATCTAGTAAATGGCCAGTAAGTAAAGAAATATACATTTATTATCCAAAACATAACCAGTAAGTTAAAAAAACCAATCATACATTTAGTATCTAGTACATAGCCAGTGAGTAAAGAAATATATATTTAGCATTTGATACATGGCTAGAAACATACACTAAGCATCGAAAACATGGCCAGTGGGTGAAGAAATATGCATTTAGTATTAAATACTTGGCCAGTAAGTAAAGAAATATATACTATACATGGTGTAGGAGTAAAAGATATACTTTTAGTGTAGCTAATACATAACCAGAATGTAATGAAAAAAACATTCTAGTATTTTAAGTCATGGCCAATGAGTATCCAATACATGGTTAGAGTGAGTAAATGAAATTTAGTATCTAATGCATATTATTTGCTGATTCCTGTCTACACCTTATCTTCAGAAAGCAACACGCCCGTACCAGATAAAGGTGGCCAGATCAGTGGAGCGCGGAGTGTGCAGTCATCTGTGACTGCGGTGATGTGCAGTGCACTCTCCACTGCCCTGCTCTACTTCTCCAGAAGGCAAGGTGCTCATGCCTAACCACCAGTGCATTAAACCATAGACAGAGGCCTGGGGCCCGTTTAATAGTCTAGGAATATACATGGAGGCCATTTTCTGTATATCGGACAAAGGTTAATGTTTAATGATATCTAAGTCTGTTCTCTATCAGAATATTAGCAGTCCATAAGGTCGTCCATAAGTGTTTGTTAAATTTCACCCACATCAGCCCTAGATTTTTATGGCATACAAAAAAGGGCGTAGAAATGGGATCCTAGATTATCAAATGGGTCCCTATTCCATCTAGTTTGTTGCTTCTAGAAATGTGGGGAAACTGTTGCTCCAGTCAAATAGGATCGTGTCTTATGGTATTGCTATTTCCATGCGATTTAGCTACTTTTTACAATGCGATAGCAATACCATATTCACAGTGACACATAGGTGAAAGGGCAATGAATTATGTAATTGAATACAGAAGGTGCCATAGTTACAACACAGTCCGCAAAGAATCTGGAGCAACATCTTGGCTCTCGGGTGGCTATTCTGCGACCAGCAAATTTATCGTAAACATGGAGCAATGCCCCCCAGGCTATTATATGAAAACGGCATCGATCATTTGAGTTTCCCTAGAAGTCTGAATGCACTTTGGTATCAAATAATAAGTGAAGGTGCATTGCATTTTTTTTTTACATGGCCATATTGGCTTTGACTCTAGAAGACCACTTATGAAATCAAAGCTGCCAGTCAGTTAGATGTGGCCTTTTTGCTTAATCACCATAGTGGCCAAAAATAATCATCTGGTGGTTTCTGTCTGTGGATCATCAGCATGTTATAGGTCATTAGAAACAGGCAATATCTGTGGTTATCAGAAATGTAATTTTGTTTGTGCAGTGAACCATGAACTGAATACCTGTGGTTATCACAAATGTAATTATATGTGCAGTGAACCATGAACCAAACATCTGTGGTTATCACAAATGTAATTATAAGTGCCTTGGACCATGAACTAAATATATGTCATCATCACAGAGTTGCAATTCTGTGTGCAGTGAAACGTGAACTATATGTCTGAGTTCACAATTCCGTGTGTTGGACAGTGGGCCGAGTATCTGTGCTCGAATATAGGTCAACTTAAAACATCCTCAACAGCCACAGTTCATTTATTGTTCAAAATACAAATGTAAATACTACGTAGAAATCTATACAGGATATTGTAATGAAATATGACATTGTGCACCCCTCTTATAACATCTTATAGGCTTATACTCTTTATTTCATTGATCACCATGATTCTCACTGGCCTCTAAGCCATATATAGTGAGAAATATCACTGCATACATACAGGTTAGAACATTTAAAGAAATTCATTGACCTGGTGAGATATCATGAGTGAAAGTCAATGCTGGTGGTTCCATGTACAAGACAATTAGGGTAGAAGGTGAATGTACTATTGATAGTAACCAGAGCCAGAATTGTCTCCATAATGTGTACACATTTCATAGAGTTTCATATCAGGAATGTTGAGTAAAGAGTTTTTCTCACTGTGAATTATTTCACATATCATGGAATTCTTTTTATTTTTTCATATCAGTAATGTCCGTTAGGTGGGGCTCCACTGTAGATGATAAAACGCCCATACACCTACATTGAAGTGTGTTGTATCGTACTTCAGTCTCCAGTGGCCACATTGGATGGTTGTAAGCCCTTTTATCAAAGTGCTAAAGAGAAAGACTGAAAATGTGTTAGAAGGCACAAGTATTACCTCGACGGATTTTGCTCAACAAAACAGAATGAAAGACTATAACGAAGAACAGAATACAGCCAACACTACTTCTATCAATACCGCTATAGATGTTCCAATGAAAGAATATATACTATTCAAGAATCTGCTGTCATAGGACAAGATGATCTCTATAACTCTTAAACATATGACCTTCTCTTTACAAATCTACCCAAACATATCGCAGATGTAAATGCTCCATTTTTTTCATTGCTTTTGATATAGTAGAATGATGCACACCAACATTATACCCAATATCACTATTGGCCTCAATAACAGTATGAGTACATCTTGAGAGAAGTAATAAAGGAAGTTCGGAGATGATGTGTTAGTTTATTATCTATAGTGTTAAATACGGCTGCTAGGACCAGCACACAATGTATTGCAGTGAATGTACATTGTATGCCTGTAATAATAAAACTGTCTATTTTATAGTCTTTTGTCCCTTTTTTGTATGTTTCTGTATTCATTGCATGAGGTAAGGCAGAATCAGCCAAATATATGGAAAAGGAAAATGTAAACCTACCAAGGCAATTAAAATGATGCTTTAAAACTTTTTCAAGATGGCGAAGAACGATGAGGAGGTGTGATACTAAGGCTAATAGTTCTTCGCGGCGGCGGTAGAGGCAGTGTGGTGGCGGCTGTGTGTCCATGGGACTATGGATAAACCTCTTCTTGTTTTAATCTATATGTAGGCTATATGAATGAATACGCCATATGTAAAGGACACATATGGCGTATAGATCATGTTCCCTGGGCGCCGCCATGTTGCCCCCCGAGTAGGTGGTCTTCACTGATGGAGATGAAAAAGCATGCTTTCTTCTGAAGGTGCAAAAGTTATATGGATAAAGGTATTGAGCGATAAAAAGGAACTGCCATAGTACTCAGGTCGTAGATAATGACTATTTATCCCCATATAAGGACTGGTGCTAGCGTAATGTATACATTACATTGAGATTGTACTTCATTTTGTGAAAAAAAATTGAAAGTGTATATGCGTGGTATTGATTTCTCAAGATTCAACATCTTAACTTCATTTATACCTTTAATATTGCACATTCTTTGAATGTTTGATGGGTTTCAGAGTTGCTAAATAATAGTTGATACAGGCCAACCACTGTGAGGGGCCACTGTCCAGTGCGCTAACCGGAAGTTCCATAGAGTTGTCCTTCTTGGTCGTATAGGGAGCCAAAGTGAACCCATTGAAACCACAGATACCCGTTTATAAACCCCCATTTCCGGTGGCCAGTGAGAACGAGGCTTAGTGCTAAATCTATGGGGGTTTGAGGCTAGACTTTTTCTGGTCTCTTTTGTTACTTTTGGAGTGTAGTTTACTACTATCGTCTCTGAATAACTCTGTCTCGAAACTATGATGACAGTTGTTCAGTTTAGCAAAAATATGGATCTAAAAGATTGGAGAATGAGACATATAATCTCGAACCTACATAGTCAAAGTACTGAGCGCCTATATCTGGAAATACACGGAAACAGAGTTTGCCATATGGTCATATGCAAAGTGGAAAAGGGAGTGTAAACAAACGTTGGAAGTATATCCCTTTAAAAGTTGACAAACCCATTGTTTAGCAACTGCATTACATTTTATGCAGAGCAGTACAGACTTGAATATCCAAGTGCATGAGCTCTGCATTTATATCCCATTTTAAAAATGAGTTACAAATGCTGCCGGCTGAGGTGTGGCATTAGATGCAGCGCAGCCTTGGTGGACTTGTTTTTCATTGATATACTTCCACAATCAGTTTGTTTACACTCCCTGAAATGAAACCCTGTTTTCTTGTTTTTGTGACCGGCTATCTGTGGTTGCAACGGGTTCACTTTGGCTCCCTATAGTCCTTTGGTTGAGGTGACTGAACATTGTAGACATCATGATAAAATACAAATACTATGATATTAAAACACAAGTTTTCATAAGTCTGGACCTTTTCTGAATATTGTAGCTTTTGTAATAAATCTTTCTTATCTATTTATGTATGGATGTCATGCAAGAACAAGCCTTCCCTTTTCCTCAGCCTACAAAAGTACATGTATAGATTTAGTATGGTGACTCCAGTTTGCAACTTTCCCCACGCCATCTGTTGATTAAATAGGAAACCTGTTTCCCGAAACAGCACGCCATCTAGAGGCAGTCGCGGAAACAACACGTCTCCCCAAAAGGGGCGGGTCCTAAATTTAGAGGGCGAAAGTAGAGCACATACCGCTCGATTCACATATCATTTTGGTGGTACAAACAACTAATCTTTAACTGGTACTATGATTAAGCATTTACCTAGTCAGGGGTATGATTTGTTAGAAACCTGAGAGAAAAGTGAGGGGGCATCCGGATTTGAACCGGAGACCTCTCGATCTGCAGTCGAATGCTCTACCACTGAGCTATACCCCCATCTGATGCTAGGCCGGAACAGAAGAGATAGTGGAAGATCTCTCAAACCTCATAATCCAAAAATCGAATAAAGATGGCTTAGAATAGACTAGATCTTTCATGGACTACGTAGAAACACATACAGAAAGGTACGCTCTACAACTAGAGTCTCTACAAGGTGTGTGGTAAATCAAACATCAACAATCAACTATCACTGGTCCTAGCAGATACTTTGTGCATCTTTTACTTAAGACGTGTGGCTCATGATCTCTGCTTGAAGAGTGTGTCGGGTATTCCCTCGGATCAGCCTCGTTGTCGACTACTACGTCATTACGTGGGGGACTCCCTAAATGGGGGAAGCCTCACGCATCTTCCGCTCACGTCTTTCTCCACGCATTTTTCGCATCGAGACAAAGCAGCATCGAAGTCCGCGCAAGAGTGAACATCAGTGATATCTACTACAGGTGTAGACTTGAGTCTGACGACTGGCAATGTTTACAAATAGCGACACATGGTCAACAGCGACCTTGACCGCCTGCGCCAGTAGACTGTAGTTCGTCCCGTTATCGCCAGGGCCAGGGCGCTCAGGCTCTCAAATACTCCCTGTCTATATACTCGCTTTGCGGTGAGAGAGAGCCCTGGCCCTGGTGTCAACGGGACGTACTACAGTCTAGCTCTCAAATTGCGAACCAACAAACTGAGGAATTGGCTAAAATCTGTGACATCATCCCCCTTTTAGATATATTCTTTATTATCTCGACCCGGTATTTTTCTCCGTAGGCTTAACATTAGGAACTCGTACTCCAATGGACGTTAAAGAAGTGTATATAAGAGTTTGGCGTTGAGTATGAGTTGTCAATGCTAAGTCATTGGGAAAACCATGGACAGTGTATAGATCTCTAGAGTTTTATGTCCATGGGAAAACATACCAGGGGTAGATAAAAGATAAACCAATACAGCAATAACTAAAGCACCATTAAAGTAGTATTCATATTCAGATTGATCAAATCGTTCTGTTTTGAAGGCCACTTTCAATTTTTATTTCTATCCTTGATGACAATGGGAGGCTATTTTAGTGCCTAAATCGAATATATGGTTTTCACTTGTTCATTGTCTTTCCTGTTGCTTTAAAACATACCAAATCTTGTATTTACGTAGTCTTTCCTTTATTATGTACATGTGTATCATTACTTGAAAAAACAGAATGATTATATAGAACGACTTGACCATGCTGTAGCCTACATGCTACAAAACGAGATGGGGAACTGCTGTTTTTACGGAACGAGGCCCCAGGCCGAGTTCCGTGAATAACATCAATTCCCATCGAGTTTTGTAGCTTGTACGAGCATGGTGGGTTGTTATGTGTTTACTATATACCCAAAATTACCCAAATCTTATCATATATATATATGGAGCCAAAGTGAACCTGCTGAAACTACAGATACCCGTCTACGAAACACTATTTCCGGATATAGGCGCTCAGTACTTTGACTATGTAGGTTCGAGATTATATGTGTCATTCTCCAATCTTTTAGATCCATATATTTCATAAACTTAACAAATGTCATCATAGCTTTGAGGCAGAGTTATTCAGAGCTGATAGTAATAAACTTATCTTTAAAAGTAACAAAGGAGACCAAAAACAAAATTCTAGCCTCAAACCCCTAAAGGTTTTGCACTTAGCCTCGTTTTTACTGGCCACCGGAAATGGTGTTTTGAACACGGGTATCTGCCGTTTTAGCGGGTTCACTTTGGCTCCCTATTGGCATAGAGAACATGTCAGCATGAAAGCCGACACACTGCTGATGTTTCAACGTGTTCAGTATAATAGTGTACTGCACAGAGTTCAGCATACAATTTATACTACATAGGGAGCAGCAGTACACAATTATCAAATATATACTGCATGGGTATATAATAATACCTGTTAACAAACAGGGGGAGGGTCACTTTAATGATGATCGAGGGCTGGAGTAACTGTTAAGTAAATGAGGATGCTTGACTATAAAATTGTTTGCATCATAATTTATTACTAAACTACATTATTCAATGCCAGAAATTCCATCAAGATATTTGATTATACCATACCATAAAATGAAATTACTGTCGTTTTGCATACATGTACCTAGTACCAATCACTCTAACTTTCTTTACCACCAGACTGGTATAAACGGACTCTAAAGGATCGTTATATCAGGTAAACTTAAAGCAAATTTACGATGACATTGCATGATGCCTCAAAATAACCAACTTCGGGTTTCTCTATTGATAACTGAATTGTACTGTATATTCTAAATGCCATCCAAGTATTCACTGAACAAGCCACCATGCCATGTTCAGGACATGGAGAAGGTTTGAGTTGAAGTCAAGAGAAAAAAAACTCCTTCATAGGTTATGGTTTGCCTCCCATCTTGATACTTGACTTTCTGCTATGAAATTGAACTAGGGGTGTGCGCGAACGTCACTCGACACAAGGTCTATTTGAGATGATTTTCTTTGCGTTATTTATAATTATGATATTATTTTGAAATTGTAGAAAGTATGATATATATATATATATATATATATATATCTTTCATTTATGTATGCCCATGGTAAGTGCAACCAATCATATTCAAAGTATGGTGGTACGTCACCATACCGACACAGTATGGTGGTACTTGTCAACTGCCCCTTCTCTAGCAGAGGTTGATAGTAACAGTATTTTCTGGCACAGGTATATAATACAGTAAGGGATCGTAGTAGATATTGATGCAGTGTGAGTAATCTTACGTAATGACCAAAGGCTCATCAGATTCATTAACTGTGGACTCCATGTTTGAAGTTCATCCTGACCTTGAACAGGGTCATAATGCACATAGCTGTATAGTGTATGTGCATCATCCGACTCGCCAGTGGAAATATCTAAATGTGTATAATTACAACCATATAACGTCTACCACTTCAACATTAAATATAGTTTTAGAAAAAAAAACCTGGATCAAGAATCGTATACATATAAAGTACATTGAGGCGTCGCCGAGTGACGATTACAGCGCATATCCAAACGAGTTGAGTATTATATATTTGTACGGTTCTAGTACAGTTCTGCATTTATCTCACCCCTTTCACGGATATCAAATTAGTATCACAATATCAGAATATTTCAAATAACCTACGCACATCTTTTTTTAGACTTTATTCCTATCATATGGCAAAACTAAAACTAGGGATGAGATAAAATGTAATAGGGTATTGTGGGGGCATTAATCTTGTGTGACAGTGTGACTCAGTCAACTTCATATTGACTTTGGTCAATACAAGTTGACATCATAAAGTCTTGATGACTGGGGTGGGGTTCGTCTAGACAAATACTACCGTTCATCAGGAGTGCTGTAACATCCCCGCCGTCTTATAAAACGGTCGAAAATACCAACAATCTAAGACTTATCTGAAATCCCAGTAATATACATGTCGATGAATATCAGTAATGGGTGTCATATAATCCAACAATGTTATTGAATCTCGATCAAAACTAGCAAGGTGTTATCAGCTATTGAGAAAGAACGAAATCATCTGTCCCATGGCAGAGCATCCAAATGAGTGGGCTATTGTGTATTTTACTATTCGAGTGCGGTTCTGTATTTATCTCACCTCTTTCATTGACATTAGATAGCATCACAGTATCAGCATAATTGAAATTACTTCGCAAATCCAGTTGGTTGATAGCGTATGACGTCATCTCACATTCACTCCGCCACCGCCATGGCGTAGTATTGTCACTTTACGGGGGTGATCGTTGAGTATTTTTTTCTAACGTCATTCCTATGGCTAAACTTGTACCAGGGGTGAGATAAAGATGCACACCAAAAAGCTGTCATTGATGTTGTGTGTTAGACTCAGTCGAGCTTATATCTATAGACAAGCTGACCTCATAGACTACCAAACAACGAGGGAGTGAGCTCATGGTTACTGGAGAACTCGACTCGAAACGAACTCGACCCATAGTTGTCCAGAGAACTCGACCCGTTTGGAAAAATCTATTGGAGAACTCGACCCCTTTAAGATACTTATGGACGAAACAGTTTGATATAGAAGGAAAGATTTGACTAGTTAGATTTTAGACAAATAAACTTGCTGATATAGAAAATAAGTCCAGTTATGTTTAGGTGTAGGGTTATGGTTAGGGATAGGGTAAAGGATAGGGATAGGGTTTGGCTTATGGATAGGCTTAGGGGAAGAGTTTTCTGTTTGTTTTCTTCCCCAGAAAAGACCAAATTTGAAGCCAAGATAGCATACTTTCTACTTAGCATATCATGTACAGTAGAAACCTGCCTAACAGACACCCTGCGTAAGAAGACACCCTGCATTAAAAGACACCCTTGCTCAGAACAAATCCCTCTATTAGATGTTTGTTTTAACCCTGTGTAAGCAGACACCCCGCATAAGCAGACACTTTGGTCAAGAACGGAGGGTGCCTACTTACATGAGGTTCTACTGTATTCACACTTGTAATAAGATACTCAAGTTGGGAAGATTAAAAACGGGTCGAGTTCGTTACAGGATGGGTTTTTTATGGGTCGAGTTTTTTACAGGTCGTGGTTTTTGCGGGTCGAGTTTGTTAAAGGTCAGGTTTTTTTACAGGTCGAATTTTTATGGGTCGAGTTCGTTACAGGTCGAGTTTTTTATGGGTCGAGTTTTTTACAGGTCGAAATTTTTACGGGTCGAGTTCGTTACAGGTCGAGTTTTTAATGGGTCGAGTTGGTTGCGGGTCGAGTTCTATAGTATTCCGAGATCATGGTACTGTAGAGTTCAGTGTAGACACAGAACCTCGATTGGATGATGGCTGCTTCTTGCAGCACCTACAAAACAAATAAGCCACCTGCGACTGGAAAGGATGATACTGCAGGGCATAAATAAACGGGTTGATACAACAGTTCAGAAACACCATAATGACAGTGAAGTGAAAATAGGTGCCGTTAAAATCCACCGGATAGCCCAGGTTGAACATTAAGAAATACACCTGGTTGTTTATCCAGCATGTCGCAAAAGCAGCGCATACAAGAACAAGAGTCTTGAGAATGTTGCGGCTGGCCCGCGCCATTTTCTCGTCTCGCTTGGTTTTCTCCTTGTCCTTGCCTCCTGACTCGTCCGTGGAGCCTGCGCCGAAGGGTTTACGGCGGATTAAGGCGATCATCCGGTAGTAACACACCATCATGGCGATCAGCGGCACGAAGTACTGGAGGAGGGCCGTGAGGATGCCCCAGAACTGCTGCACGGCCGGGTGCGGCCAGGACTTCATCACGTAACATATCTGAAAGCCAACAGATATTTCAAGATCAATCTTTATTTTTAATACTTCATTTATTAGAGCGTGCTTGCGCACACTATATATATAGCCTAGAAGTTAGAGTGGTCATATACAGACTTCCAGCATACTGCATAGGGAGCCAAAGTGAACCCGCTGCAACCACAGATAGCCGGTCACAAAATACTATTTCCGGGTATAGGCGCTCATTACTTAGACTATGTAGGTTTGAGATTATATGTGTCATTCTCCATTCTTTTAGATCCAAATTTTTAATAAACTTAACAACTGTCATCGTAGTTTTGAAACAAAGTTATTCAGAGACGATAGTTATAAACTTCACTTCAAAAGTAGCAAACGAGGCCAAAAACATAAGTCTAGCCTCAAACCCCCATAGCTTTAGCACTAAGCCTCGTTCTTACTGGCCACCGGAAATGGTGTTTTGTAGGTGGGTATCTGTGGTTTCAGCAGGTTCACTTTGGCTCCCTATAAAGACCATCCCTTAACTATCTGCATGCTATTCACTCATTGAAAATTGAGCAGAGGGCCAGTGTCTCAAGGTCTTCGAGGCACGCCCAGCTGACCATGACCAATCACTCAAGACTGAAATACCTCAGTGACCTACTGGTGCTTGATGTGTTTTGATCCTAGACTCAGGCAGTTGGAGAAATGGTAAGTTGACTGGGTGCAAGTGGGTTCCAGAAAACTATCCATAGACTGAATGTAACCCAAACCTTCGGATTGTTATTCATTTCTAATTGCTCGCTCATTCATCAATGATGAACATACACTTTGCTCCTAGCACGATCGGCTGTTAACAGGATTAATTTCGGGTCCAACCTTTCATCAATCACATGGATGTTCCACCTGGTTTTCTGTCATCCTCATTTTGGGACCCTACACAGAGTAAGTACAATTCATCATATTTGTCTAGTATTGAATTTTGAAACAGTAAATAAATAAGTTCACCATCTTAGAATGCTTGCTGTTGCGATTTACATTGGCAGAAATTTGTCATATTCCCTCATATTACATAAAGGTGGTAACCCCTGTACACAATAAAAGAATGGACGACACGACTGAGTGAATATCACGTAGCATTCAAACGAGTTGGAGAATAACTTCTTTGATGCTTTCTGTATTTATCTCACCCCTGTACATACTAAAAGACTGGACAGCACACAGGATATAGACCATGGAAAACGGACTGCAATACTTGTAGGGGCATGGACAACGATTTCCCATTGTTAAGCGTATCGGATAAAAATACCAGGGGTGAGATAAAAAAAGATAAAGAGACCAATTTCTAGTTACCTCATTCCTGACAGTAGTGGTGTGGATGAACAACGGAGACTTGTAGGTAAAAGGAAACATCCAGGCTATAAATATCATCACAGCCACGATGCGCTTATTGAAGAAGGCCTGGTACTTGAACGGGTAGATGATATGCACATAGCGCTCAAACGTGAGGAACACCAGATTATAAGTGGAAACCACGAACATATGCCACATGAACCACTTATTGGTCCACAGTTTACACCGGAGCAAGCCCAGGATGCCCACATACCCTCCGGTGTAGTACTGACTCGTGGAGTGGGCGATCATCACAGAAGCAGCCACCGCGTCCACGATGCTCTGGTCGATGATGAAGATATTGGTGATCTTCCCACGGAGTTCTCGAGAGGACATCATGACTAGGGCCACGAAGAGGTTGCCAGTCACCCCCAGGCTCCCGATGCACATGTAGAGGATGGAGTAGAAGTTGAGCACGATGGAAGAAGAAGGCTCCAACCCCAGGTCTGTATCGTTGGATGAAGTGGAGTTCAGAAGGAGCAGGGAACTGGTGTTGAATATCATGTCGTCCTCCATTATGCTCGTCAGCATGGGGCTTCTTGTTGTGAACTCCATTATGCGTCAGCGATATGCTGTTATGATGGCGAAACATAACACGAAACATGAGAGATATCTTGGAGGAAACCTATGAAAGTTTACGGTCAGAGCTCGTATCCCAGTCAATCGCGTAGTAATTCACAAGGCGAAGCCACATGATTTATGTTGCAATTCAAATGAGATGGGATCGAGCTCTGACCCTAAACGTGAATGGGTTTCTGAATTTATCTCACCCCTCACATTAACTAATTGGCTAACATTTGTGACATTGGATATTTTTGCCAAATATCTCATTGCCATTGGATACAAATTCCCAATGTTAAGTCTATGGAGAAAAGAAACCCGGGGTGAGATAAATACATAATATTGACTTTTTTCAGATACATCCTCCCCATCATCCTCCACTTTGCTCATAGGCATGGAGCTTCTTGTTGGGACCTCCATTATGCATCAGCGATATGCTGTTATAATGGCGAAACATAACACGAAACATGAGAGATATTATGGAGGAAACCTATGAAAGTTTACGGTCAGAGCTTGTATCCCATTGAATCGCGTAGTAAATCACAAGGCGAAGCTGCATGAATTATGCGCTGATTCAAATGAGATGGGATCAAGCTCTGAACCTAAACTTGAATGGGTTTCTGAATTTATCTCACCCCTCACATTAACTAATTGGCTAACATTTGTGAAATTGGATATTTATCCTAAATATCTCATTGGCGTTGGATACAAAGAAAGGATACCAGGTGTGAGATAAATACGTAATATTAACCCTTTTCAGATGCAAATGGCCGTATGCTCCGAGGAGTTGATGCGTAGCAATATCCCAGCATATACGAGGATATTGTGCAACGTCAACTTTGAGGTCCAGTCAACTGCTTTTATCTGAAGCCGGTCTATATTGTATCTATTATCCTCCTTTTCCTGACAAGTGACATACCAATATTAGCCCATTTAGGTACGCACTATATTTTTCATTTGCACCATTTTTCCATATGATTTGCCTTGTGAATTACTACACTATTCAAACTTGATGGGATACGAGCTCTGACCATAAACTCTCATAGATTTCCTCTACAGTTACTGAAATAAAAGTTACTTATAATGATTAATAAAACAGAAATATTTTGATCAAAATATTTACAACCGTTGCATATAGCGTTTCTGCCCTTACCTGCATGCACGTTGGCACCCCACCACCACCGACTGCTGTATGTGTGACATCGTGAGGGACACCCACCTCGTTTTATATACCCCCACGTCATTACAATCAGCAGAATGCGTTATTCATAACATTCATCTCTCGATTAATCTGATCATCCATCAAATTTACCGTATTGATTTTTTGTCTTTTGCTAGTTCCATATTTGTACTTTTATCAAAAGATAAAGGGCAACATAACCCAAGGATGGCGAAGTAGACGTCGTAATATTCTTTAAGAAGTCCTATTCAGTAAGATAGAGAGACCAGTTATTGTAATTTATACAATAGGTGTGGCCAGATTTCAGTTTAATTATTCATATTTCAATACAGACGCAGTATACACATGATTAGTAATCATATGGACCGATTCAACATGGTCACACTAATTTGGCGATATCTGGTAATCTTATTTATACGTTTTATCATTCCACAGGAAGTATTTTATCATTTCCTTCGATTTAACCTTCAGGATCTATTCAGAACTATAAAAAACAAAATAGAAAGAAACGTGTATTTTGAAGGAAACACATGAGATGGAAATAACTTGGTCCGTACTCCACCGAGTTTGACCGCGGAGTAATGATAAAGCTGAGTGAATTACATAGCGGTCAAATGAGGACCATACAACCGCCTTTATCTGAAAGCAGTCTCTATTGTATTTACTATCCACCTTTTCCTGACAAGTGGCGTACTGATATTAGTTCGTATAAGGTATGCACTATCATTCGGTACGCACTATTTTACCGTATGCGCTGTTTATTGCAAATCGGAGCATATAACATCCGCATTCTCCTCATACGCTCTCTATGGACACTTTGTATTAGGTGTATGATAAAATCCTATTCCAAAGTTTCCTATTTGATCTAGAAAGGATGAAAGCCACTGACAGTAATGATTTAGTTGAAGCTGGTAATAGACATAGAAATCAATCGCAGTACGAACAACGCCAGAAGAATTTGTCGTCAATACAAGTTAATTATTGAGTACCCATATTAGCGTATTAGAAAGGACTATTTGCCACACGATATCGTTTGATAGAATTAATGTGAAAGACAATCTTTATTATTTTGCAAGCATCAACAAGCACTGATTGATGGGGAATCAGGGTGGAGCTGAATTTATGGGAGAAAACAGAATCGTTAATTCAAACCTATTATTTTCAATATTCTATCCTAAAGAAATGACTGATATCCGTAAAACAGGCCTTTGACATAACCATAAATGAGGAATTTATCTCCATCTCACTGCATGCAAGGAGCGGTTTATTCATTTTTATCTCACCCCTTGTATTTTTACCCCGTAGACTTAACATTGGGAACTTGTATCCGACGCCAATTGCGTATTTAGAAAAAAGTAAAGGAAATAGAAAGTTGGAAGAAGGCACAACCCAAAACAAAGAAGTAAAGTTGGATTACAGGATAGTATTTATTGCTTACTTAGGTTATAACGTTTCGGATGCTATTTATCCTTCATAAGGTATATTCTTACATGGGTGATTAGTCAGGTTATATCAATTTTTGAGTTGATAGGGAATAATGGTTCTCTGTTGCTAGGCAACCTATTAGGTTCCATTTCAATGATTCTTTAATATTGGTCTGTACAGTGTTTGAATTGGTTTAATTATTTCTGGAATTCATTTTTTTTTGCAAGTGTGATTGGTTATGTACAATTTTGATAATTTCTTAGTCAACTGCGTTACAGTATTTTAGGTTCTGGATATGGATATATGCATTATATTTCAGTACAGTAATCAGTTAATCAGTATATGATAAATAGAATTGTTCTGAATATGTTAATTCATTTCTATCTTTGCTAGATATTTAATGGGTGATACCTTCTTTGATTAGTATCGCAATGGAATTGGTATCCTACTCTTTGATTGATTTTCCTGATCATATATGATAGATATATTAAACCTTTAAGGGCGGATGAGGCCTTAAGGCCTTAAGGCATCATCCGGCAGGGGGCGGATGATGCCTTAAGGTATCATTTGCTGGATATCTATGAACTTGTTTTGAAAAGAAAATATTTCAACAATAAACTCGAAATTTGCACAGAATGTAGGTATAACATCATATTTTTGAATTTTAGATAATAGAAATAAAAATATTAATGATAACAAATTATATCATGTCATAAACCTTCGAATCCTGAGTTTAGAGGACAATGACCCGTCCCCTAGATCTGTATAGTCATTAGTAGCCCAAGTGTGCAGTTCTGCCATAGGCGCCCGTCCTTAAAGGGTTAAGACACTATTTGCTGGAATCTTCGGATTTGGTCTTGGGTGATGGAGAGGGTGGTGGCGGGGTCTTGATAAGTGGTCATTGATGGGTTGTTTGGTGGGTTGTTAGAAAAAAAAATACTCAGTGGGGGATTATGTCACAAAGGTTAGCCCATTAGTCATACTAATGTGAAGAGTAATTCTCACCCTAAAATGAAGATAAACTATTTCAAATGAAGTAAATTGAATCAAATATATAGATTGAAATTTAAAATTCCTCCATATAAATTACTCATTCCTATTTGTTTTAATTCACCTATTTTTTCAAATTATTGTTTTATTTCATTTTTTTATTCTATTCATTATTATTACTATTTTCTAATTTTTGAATATATATAAATTCTAATCAATTTTATTATAAAAAAGTTGGTTTTTTTAATTCTACTTAGGTACAATTTCAATATATATATTTAATTTTTATCTATCTATTATTATCATTTTACTTATTTATTTATTATTATCATTTATTCTTTGTTTCTCGTTTTTATACATTATATTCAATGTAATTCTAATTAAGTATTACCTTATAAATGTATTCAACTAATTTATTAATTACATTCATTGAACAAATCTTTTTTATTCTTAAATTATTCATTTCACATGTATATTCAGTATCAATTTCTCTTGATTGATATCTTAATATTTCAAATTTTTATTCAACATTCTTGAAATAAGAAATAAACTGTTGCCAGTACACCAAGGTAGTACACCATTGTATACCTAAATACAAATCACACGTATACGATGTATATCTGTATGATTATATGTGAAAAATGCAAGACGCCCACATTGGGTGTACGCTCTTCAATATAAAAAAAAACTATTTATTTATTGTTTCAACTATTGTCCATTGTACACCCCGATACACATGGTACGCTACCTCCATATATACAAAATCAAAATTGCAGCGAAATCCTAGCTTATATCGAGTGGGCGGGGGAGGGCGAGGTGGGCATTGTTAGGCTGGCTGCCAGAGATGGGCGGGGGTGGGCGGGGGTGTGTGGGGGTGGGCGGGGGTGGGTGGAGATGGGCGGGGGTGGGTGGAGATGGGCGGGCGGGCGGCCGGGCGGGCGGGGGCGGGGTGGGCGGGGTGTCCGGTTGGCACGCTGGATCCAGGATGTTCTGTACTATGGGTCTCATTTTTAGCGTGGCCATATTGTGGTGGGAAGTCACTTTGACAAGGATGTGGTCTTGTGTGCGTAAGATCTAACTCTAGAGCAGCTCGGGTGGAGCTCACGCCATGTTCCCACGGCTCATCGCTGTCCACTTATAATACGCCCCACCCGAACATACCCACCTCTCAGGAGATTATAGACGTCACCCAACAAGCTGCAAGCATGTCCCAAGTCTGGATACTTCAATCCATTTGGTTCCTCTTTATCTCGTATTCAACTCAAACTGGTAAGTGGTGGTGCTTTCTATATATTATTAACCATGGTATTCAAAGTTCCCATTGCAAATGCATTGGAACTCAGTATATATACCACTAACCATTGTCTTAACAACTGTCAGTTACCATAACTATCGTATACGGATTCAAATCTGTGCCTCAAATCCATTGCATACAGGAAAATAGTCCCTATGTGCTCTAGAGCAAAAAGTCCCCATTGAAATACCCTTTGATATGATAATTCCTGGCTGTAGTTCATTGGAGGAGATACATAATAAATATATCAAACGATGGTTTTGTGTACTGGTGGCTCTTTAAACCACTGGTTATTTACATTATTATACACTCGCTAGTGCTCATGTATCACTAGCATCAACCTCTCATTGTTTACAGCTGTCTGTACAGAAAACCATGGATTATTGTCATTAATTGTTATAGCTTTTGATATGTACCGTAATGTAGTGATATGTAATTTATCCTACCTAATAAAAAGACCCATAGGCTTAACATTGGCCGACTGTATTCGGGCGGGTATGCAGAAAAATAAAATTTATCGCTCTAGTGGGATACATTTGTGAAATGACGTCATGTGAGAAATGACCAATGAGTGAGCAAGACAAGAGCGATAGCCACAGTATCAACAAGCACACATTATGGAGTTTTATGTTATTTCTTAATATTCTGAAGTAATATAGACAGGGTAGGATAAATTCTAAACCAAACTTGAGTTAGTCGAGTCTTGTTTATCATACTCTGGCAAGGTTTGCTCCTCACTGCACTCGGCTTTCCCTCGTACAGTAATACGCGACCATGTCATCGTGCGATAAACAACACTCGAGGTTGACACTTGTGTATTACTACACATCAGTCACTCGTGGTTTACAGCCGCATGTCTAGAAAATCATCTATTATTGTCTGTGAGCTGTATGACCATGTATACATGTACAGGCACGAGGTCATACGATATCTATATCCTGGTTAGTATAGCGGAAATATATATGACATGTAATAGAGACTCCTAGACACAGAACTTGTATATTTGTACCTGTTTAAACGTCCTGGTATAAATTGTTTAATGCCCGGCGTCCACCTACTACGATATGGCTCCGATATTGTTTACGATGCATATCCCGATAAAAAATCAAAATCACGTCGGAAGGTCACCTAATATCGGGGCAGTTGACCACATTTCTGCGATTAGGCACCGAAAAAACCTATTAGGATGCGTGGTGGATTGGTATGTCTAGACAGATGTCTATGGTTTTGCCCCTTCCCGATATGTCTCCGATACTTGCTTTTTGTATCAGTGCCATATCGGGAGGTCTAGATTTCTATCGTAGTAGGTGGACGCCAGGCCTAAGATTTAACAAGTGCAGTGCAGTTTTTAGAGCATGCTTACTCGCCCTATACACATTGCCTAAAGGCTAGAGTGATCACATGGACTTCCATCTTTCTACAAAAAACCTATCCCTTCACTAGCTGCGTCCTATTCACAGTGATATTGTGAAAGGAGCAGGGTGCCAGTGTCTCAGGGTCTTAGAGGTGTGCCAACATGACCATGACCAATCATATGAGACTGAAATACCTCATTGCCATACTGGTGCTTGATATTCTTAGATCCTAGACTCAGGCAGTTGCAGAAAAGGCAAGTTCACTGGGAGCAAGTGTGTTCCATAAAATGATCCATAGACTAAACACAACCCGATACCTTTTAATTGATATTTTCTCTAATTCCACTCTCATTCATCAGTTATGAACATACCATTTGCTCCTAGTATTTTTTTTTTTTTTAATAAATGACGTGTTTATTCAAGAGAAAAGGAGTCATGAGTGTTCGCCTAACTTAACAGGCGATCTTCCACACTATGTCCCGTGCAAACAATACAGGACAATAAAAAACAATACAAGACAATACATCATTCATTTATACCATCAACCTTAATCAAAGATTTAGTAATTAGTATTGAAAGTAGCTAAAAAGAAAGGTTCGATCTATGTTAATTCAGAGATTGGAAAAGTAAGTTATGCATAAGATAATAGTAATAGTTTGTTGCAGTGTACACAATGTATATGATTGGTGTTCCTCCATAGTCTAGGAATGGCAGGATTTTAGTTTAATAGATATTTTAGCAGCTTCATCTTGCGGTTTAGGTATTTTCTAAAGTAGAATAATAAGTGTGTGTGATATGCTGCTCTCTTGATGGTATTCTTAATGTGGTCCGTATATTTTAGTATTTGATCTAGGGTGACTTTGAGATTTTTGAATGTGCACCTGGGCTAGTTGAATATTGTTAAGGTTTGTGTTGATTGGGTTCAGATTATTTGTATATTTATGGACTGATCCAAGGTCATTGTTTTGGCTTTCTTTGCATTGACAGTTAGCTTGTTTATATTACACCATTTTGGATAGGTCGTGTTGAAGTTTTATAGTTAGGTTGTCAGCATTGACATGCGTAGGGGCGGACGGTGTATTAGGTCATACACTCACAGGTATAATATTAAGAAACGTCCTTACTGTGGACGAAGCGGTTCCTGTTCGAGGTCAGTCGTGGATATCATACTGCCTGACGCCATAGGCGGAAGGCAGTATGCTATCGACGACTGACCGAGAACAAGAATCGTTTCGTCTACAATCAGGACGTTTGCTTATTATATGCCTTAAATCAATCAAAAAAGACATTTTTTTGGAAGGCTTTATAATTCTGTTATATCTAACTAATTCCCAAATTGCTGAGTTATGGAGAGGCAGATCACTATGTGTACAGTTTTGTGTATGTTATACTTAATTAGTTACCTGTCTTGTCTCTGGTCTGGTATTGTCTTGTCAAGTGCTTCAGTCCCTTATAAATGTCATGTTATGTCATGTTATTGAACAAAATGTTTCTTAGGAACAATACAGTTTGGTGCCCAAAGTACCTAAACATTCTTAAAAAAGGAAGCCATTGTCAGATTAAGATTCTCGAGATAAAGAAACATGCAATGAATGCAACATTACCCGTATTGGCTCTGGATAGATATTCTGGTAATTGAACCTTCTGACTGGATACCACACTGCAAGCTTCACTGATTCTGGTTAACAACGATGTAAGAATTCTTTTATAAATGGTAATCCAGTTGCTTTCCTCATGTATGGACTCTTTATTTTTTCTTTGGTCGCTGGCTTAACTGAACTCCTTAAAGGTTAACATGCTAGAGATAGGAGAGTGGCAATCATAAGAGAACAAATGATAGAATAGTCAGTCAGGTCTCAGTTAGATCAATCTTTCTTTGCCCGTAGAGGGCATTATAAAAAATAGAAAAATATTAAAAAAGGAGTAAAAACATGATTGAGAGAGCACACTTGTCAAATGAAAATGTTGTATGGTCATAATTCTGGAAAGATGAACGTGAAGAAAATATACCTTGTATGTTTGTTATGCTGAATAAAGTTTTTGCTAAAAAGAACCAAAAAGAAACAAAAAAAAACCACGACATTTTAATGACCTATTAAGTCACTCTCACAGCAGGCACGAACATTATTGTAAGGCCCGGCGTCCACCTACTACGATTGAATCGTAGACCCCCCGATATGGCACCGATACAAAAGGTTAAAATCGGTGCCATATCGGGAAGGTGCAAAATCGTAGACACATGTCTAGACATGCCAATCCACCACGCATTGTATGGGTTTTTTATCGGTGTCTAATCGCAGAAACGTGGTCAACTGCCCCGATATTAGGTGACCTTCCGACGCGATTTTGATTTTGCATCGGGAGGTGCATCGTAGGGCATATCGGTGCCATATCGTAGTAGGTGGACGCCGGGCCTTACTGCACCCCTAGCAGCGGGCAGTATTTCATAGACATTCGGACACAGGTATATGATAATACCATATATCTCTGCACGATTGTCTCCCGCTTGAATGCATCATTTGTATCAATTTCATTCGTGTACATTATTTATTTGTGCTAAAGCTATTGGGGTTTGAGGCTAGAATTTTGCTTTTGGTCTTGTTTCCTACTATTGAAGTGCAGTTTACTACTATCCTCTCTGAATAAGTATGTCTCGAAGCTACAATAACAGTTGTTAAGTGTATGAAAAATATGGATTTGAAAGATTGGAGAATGACGCATATAATCTCAAACCTATATAATCAAAGTACTGAGCGCCTATCTCCGGAAATGGTGTTTTGCAAATGGAATGGATATCTGCAGTTTCACATGGTTCACATTGACTCTTTATATCGCTTGTTCACTTCCATATACATGGACAAAAACATTGTCAGAACGAAAAACTTTAAACCACACTTCCATATATATGTACAAACAGTAATAGGGCACATAACTATTTTGTTATACAGTCAGCCATCTTGCCCCCCATCTGAAACACCAGGTGGCAGGACCAATCATCAATAGATTTTATCAAAAAATATTTTCTCTGGCTGGCCATGGAGGAATTTTAATCTCGTCTCAATATTATCTATAGATTATAACAACCGATTACATTGATTGCCCCCTGACTAAAGTGGCGCTATTTTACAATTTCCTGGCGGGTGATGGCAGAACTAGCAATCGCTCTGTGCCATATATGAAACCACGTGGAGTTTCTTGACATTATCCTACCCCTAATAAAAAACGCCATAGGTTTAACATTGACTCAATGTTTTTGAAGGAGCGTTGAATAAAGTGTTATTTATGCACCGAGGTGAATAAAAAAACTGACCAATCAGGGACCAGATAACTAAAGTAGATCCGGCAGTGTCAACACGCTACTATCATGGATAATTACCAAATTTTCTCTGTATATCGGTGAGATGGGGTAGGATAAATACAAAACCAAACTCGAGTTAGCCTTCTCAATGTTTATGCTACTCTGGTCAGGTCTGCTAATCACTACAATCGGCTATCGCCTCGTGTAGTAATACACAACCTGCCCATCGTGGCATAAACATTGACAAGGCTGACTCTCGTTTGGTTTCTTCTAAGTATTCATTCCTTGATTCTGTACTTTCTTCTTCTTTACAGATAACATGAATTGTGATAACGGATGTCTATACTTCCTTGATCCTGAAGATAGAGCTATCTACCAGGGTGAACTCTCCTATAACGGAGGCCAGGAAATCATTAGCAGAACCATCGGGTATCCAGCTGCTGTGGCCTATGACGTCACATCCGGCACCGCCTACGTTGCCGATCGTGGGACAAAATTATCCAACAGCCTGAAATTAATCATCAAAATAAGAGGAACTGATATTACTAAAGTTGAGCTTCCAGTCTGTACGTATCCCCTTCTTCTCACTATTTTAACAGCATAACACATAAAGTCCAATTCCCATTTCATGAATTCCATTGTTACATACTATATCTAAAAAACTATGATTCTGATAGAATCTGCTTGGAGTTGCTGCCGTACATAGAGACAAAGTGAACCAGACCTAGGCATGGAGACTGAAGGGCCACGAGAGTGAGATTCTCGTGCAGTGAAAAACTCGACCCTGTTCTTCTTTTTTATAGGACTATACTCAGACAAGCTTCCTCTCTTATGATTCATTTTGAGCCATGCCGAAATCAAAGTTTAATACTGTAGTTTTCTTATCTACTTTTCTCGTGAGAAACCAATGAGATCTCAACTTTCGCTGGTAGCCCCACTTTCAAAACTCGCTGATTCCCCCCACCCACCACCAGCCTAAGTATTTGACCCTGGTAAAGCATCTGACTTTGTGGAGCAGTCAGTAGGGTGTGTTCGTCTGGGAATGTGAACGTCGGGGATTCGAACCCAGCCCTATGTTTCATTTTTCAATATTTCAACTCGGACTCGACAAAGTCGCTAGTGACAGAATTACACCACATAGGCAGATTCAAGACCATATATCACAATATAGATATAAAGGGGCATGGTACATGTGTATTCATGACATTTATGTATAATTTGAATTTTGCATTTCTGAACACTTTTATCAAATGCATTTATTACTGCTGGGCCAGTAGAGGTGGCAAGATCTCTGTGACGGAGTTACGAGCTGTGATATGTAAAATTTAGGTTGAGGTGTTATCACTGATTTCCCTCACTCAAAGACAATTTAAGTCAACAAAAATCCTTATTACAGAAGACAACAAACAATCTAGAAATATCTATTATCTCACCCCGGTATTTTTCTCCATAGGCTTAACATTAGGAACTCGTACTCCAAGGCCGTGAGGTTTGTGTAACCAATACTCAATGGCTAATTTGGTGATTCATTCCATCAATAAACAATGTTATACGGGGTGAGATAAAATCGGAAACCCACTCGATGAAAATAACTTGGTCCGTACTCCACCGAGTTTGACCACAGAGTAATTCACTCAGCGGGTTTTGATTACGAGTGGCCGTAATCTCCGAGTAGTTGACGCGTAGTAATATCCGAGCGATTAGCGAGGATATTACGTCGTCAACTACGAGGAGATTGTGGAAACTCTTAATTAAACCAGTCGTTATTGTATTTATTATCCACCTTCAAGTTTTTTTTGCAATTAAAAGTACATTTAATTCCATATTACACCATACTGCCACATCACTTTCAAGCATGGGAGTAATTTGGTGTATACTTACGCCGATTATGTAGTTTGCTATATTTCTGTGTTTTTAGTATGCAAAACGTTTTATGACAGTGATTTCTGATGCTAACTGAGATTATTGTGACTGATTTTAAATGATCAATATTGAATGAACATTAAATGAACCTATTTTGAAGGACATCATTATCAGATCTAATTTTGGATGGGACTTTTTTCCCGGAATCTCCTGCAGGAGATTCTGACATGCCAGAATCTCCGGATAGCAAATTCCAGGCCCTCTATACAATTTCTATGGAGACTCCGTAATCGGTGGATAATAAATGATTTTCTGACCCCGAGCAGCGGCTTCTCCTCTCAGCCTCGCTCTCGACCCGACGTCAGGCTTGGTCTACTATAGTGACGCCAGCAATGACGTCATTGGCGTCTTTACGTCAGACCTGCGCTACCAGCGACTCCTGGTGGAGGAGGGCATCAAATGGCCTCGTGGGCTGACTCTGGATCTACTTACCAGGTAACTGTCACAGGAGAGTAAAGTGGTGATTCCACCAACACACACAAAATAGCAAGATTCGGCCCGATTTGGTTGTCTTGCTAAATCGGGCTAGGATTGAATCATCGCGTGCCTATGTGTCGAGACGTGTCTTGAGGTGTCGCGGTAGTGGAGCACCAAAGTAGACACACAACATCGCACACTACGTTTTAAGACAACGGAGGTACGACACATCGCGACACAGTAAGACACTACAAGACATACCAAGATATACCGCGGCAAATCCATCCTGTTTGTGGAATCAGCCCTTTGGGAGGGTTGGGGGGTGGGGTGGACACCGGGCTCCCGACGCGAACCGACGCGCCCCAATATTGCCCTCCCGATACAAAATCCATATCGTAGCAAAATCGTAGAGCTTATCGGGGTAGTTGGTCAGGTTTCTACGATAACGGTACCGATGCGGCCCAATGAGAACCAACGCGAGCCGACCCGAACCGATAAAAAAATCATATCGTTGAGGGTCTACGACAATTGATCATGTATCGATTGTCATAGCGCGTTGGTGCGAGTTGGTGTGTATAGATGACACTTTAAACTGGAAATCATATGAAATCAACGATGGAAAATTATTAAATTTTCAAAATACCTAGAATATATCATGGTAATGCTGTTCTGCAAAATGGTGAAATTTGATAGTAGATAAGGGTCTCAAATCGATCATTTTATCCTTTAACTTGGAACTGGTTTTTTTTCATTAGCTATTATTATGAGATATCATATAATAAAGTTTTGTATCTACAGATAAAATAATGCTTTAAACGGCTTATCAAATTTTAATAGGTATTATAGGCTAATTTACGTTTGCTTACTTTACATGGGAAATGTACTGAAAACATTGTTTCTTCAAGTCTTTTTAAAAACAAGGACAGTGACTTTTCAAAACTTAAATGTGTAGTATCATACATCTACTATATTCTGTGAAAGTTTTAGGAAACTATATGCTTTTAATCATTACTTTCTTTTTCTTTTTTAAACAAATATCTTTTCGACTATAGTCATTCACGCTAATCGGATGTTTTACAGCGATATATTCGCTCGATTATTTATTTAAGAAATTCCAAAATGGTTTAAACAAGTACAACTCAACAGCTGCCCAAATAGATTTCAAATGATGGCTTTATTAGTCCAATAACGTCCATAAATGAGCATTTTGATCGCTTCGGTTAAACGGTGTTGATTCAGTTCAGAGGTCAATAAATGGGACAGTAATTAACATTATATTTGTAATTCCTTTTTCAAGCTAACTCAGTTCCTTCTTCTTATTTCTTCCATTTTTTGGTATTATTTAGCTCACAATGCACCCTACTGGGCGGTCTTTTTTTAATTATTTTTTTTAATACTTTATTTTCATTGGGACAATCGTCAGCGGTTAGCTGGTAGGAGTGAGTCTCCCAACATAGGTGATTTACATCGGAGTTTAACCTTCTATATATATAACAAATTTAGGCCTCTTATATTGAGGCCATTCAGGTCCATTAATTCTGTACCATGTTGCACCATCTTTTTGGGCATCCATCTTCTTCTATCCGTCTTTACGATATTAGCAATTAACAATAATGCAGTAACCCAGTGGTCGCTCTACTTATCTACCTGCAAGATAAAGCAGAGTGGTATTAAATCATCCTTATCTGATATTTTACGTTACATTTCAAAACTCATTGACCTTTCACCTATATATCATTGTAAATGTGGTGTCGCTATTGCATTATAAAAAGTAATGATACCGAATGAAAAATAACGATACCACATAACACCACCCAACATTCCTGGAACAATGCTTTTCCCACATTTCTAGGAGGAACGACCCATTGGGTTTATTGAATGCAATTTCTTTAAATAAGTGGGCAATACAAGTATTTAAATCATGTACACTGACGTTGTTTCTATTCCTGCAGTACACTCTTCTGGCTGGATTCGTTTGAGGAAACACCACAGGTTCGTCGATCCTACATGGATGGATCACACATGGAAACTATCATCTCTGAGGACTTAACCAGCCCTAAAGGCCTCAGCCTTGATACGAGAGGTATTATTTTCAATTAAAAAAAAGTGCTATCCATCTATTACTATATACCCATGCCGTATATATACTATAAATACGCACCGTTTTGGCATATTCCATGCTCATTCGTCAATGATGAACGTACCATTTGTTCCTAGTTTTAATATCAACAAAATCATAAACCTCCCTTATGGCCAACGCACACTGAGCGATATTTCTTCTTGCGATACTCTGTTTCCGTGTATTGGTCTTTACTATATACTCATGCCGTATAAACTGTAGATACGCACTGTTTCGGCATATGACGTAAAAACAACTGTATGGACCACTGGTCCGTACACTAAAATACAGACCACCTAGCCATACACATTTATTAAAATTTTGGTTTTTAAGAAAAATTAAATTGATTTATCTTTTAAATTTCGGATATGTAGTAAATATATAATGTCCAACCATGCTTGTACAAGTCACAGAACTCGATGGTAATTTACCGTTTGTACGGAACTCGGCGTAAATGCCTATGTCCGTACAAACGGTAAAATAGCATCTCGTTCTGTGACTTGTACAGCATGGTTAGGACGTTCTGTATAATTACTGACAATTATCAATCATTCCAGCACGTCACTTATCCCTTTTTTGTATTATAATCCTGTGCATGTCAGACCTATGCTTACTGACCTATACTCAGTATATGCTCAGCTGATGTCTCAGCTAATGGTGGTCAACTCATCATCTCACCTCATCAATTATTCCTTACTCCAACCATCCTGTTTCTTCTTTTTACTTAATTCTTACCTTTCTAGCTATGAAATTAAGTAGTGCTTACTTCGATGTAATCTTTCTGGACACTGTAACCATTGGAAGATCTGTAATACAGAAATGGTGAATAAACATATATATATATATATATTAAAAAATTCATATTTCACAGTGGTAAGAAAATATGATGTATGGCCCAGTATGACATGTACGGCCCGCTTTGCCACTGTGTATCTTGACCAAACAAGCAAAAGAGCACAAAAAATTTATAGATATGTATAATATGGTAATAAATGTGAGAAAGGGTGATATTTTGGGATTTATAAATTTCAGAGAAGCGCTTGTACTGGTGCGACCAGGCCCGTGACGTGATAGAGAGCTGCTCAGTGAATGGTACTGGGCGCCGTGTGGTCTTCGAGTTGCCCCCCTCCTCAGAATGTACAAGTCTGGTGGTGCATGATGATTTTATCTACTGGACGGAGAAGGCCAAAGGGTGGGTGAAGTCTTCACTAACTCCTACTTGGGAATGTAGGATAGTTCAGTTGATAGTATATGGAAAATCTTTCGGGAAAAAAAAATCGGCACCCCGATTTTTGTAAATTGGGCCCCGATTTTTGTAAATTGGGCCCCGATTTCCCTGAAAAAATTATCCACTGGTACATAGTATTCCCGCTAGGTGGCATCATTTAAATAATGGGAATCTTTGAGTTGCATTGGTGTACATCTTTAGCTCGGGAGGCAGGCCAGTGGATTCTCAAGGCTCGAAGCCTAGTTCGTTAATAATTCTTCTCCTATAGAGCGTAGTGAGAGTACAGAATACCACTTAGAGAATGTGAGATCTTATGAGAGGGGCGCACCGTGAGCGGATCCTTTACTTAGCCGGGGCGATATTAGGGAGTTATCCTTATGAATTTCATATCTGATAACTTTCAATTCAGGTACATACAAAGGATACATAAAAGCGGGAAAGGACAAATATCAAGATTGTTCAACAGCAGTGGCGATAGAGCACTTAGTGGCCTAGCTCTAGGATCTACAGGACATATCAACGGTAAAAGTATAGCTCATAATTTTAAAACCTTAGATAACAAACACTTTCAACCTGAGATTAAGGAAGAAACCAACAAGTTTTGGTCAAAGTCTTCGTTCTCCATGTGTTTGTTGCAGAAAAATATGAATGAGGTGAAGCCAAGTGAATATCACATAATGTTCAAATGAGCTGGAGAATGAGGACTTTGACCAAAACAAGCCACAAAACACAATAATTATTTACGGTTCGTATGGAACCTGTCGTAAACGCCTCGTCCGGTACGAACAATGAATTTTCATCTCGTTTTGTAGCATGTATGGTCAGGTCGTTCTATATATCCTTTGTTTTAGGTTTTTATTTACACTGGAGGTAACACCTAGGGCATTTTGCTCGCCCTATCTTCCGGTGGCTCCAGCACCTATAAATGATATATAAACACTTCCATGCTCATTCGTCAATGATGAACGTACCATTTGTTCCTAGTTTTAATATCAACAAAATCATAAACCTCCCTTATGGCCAACGCATACTGAGCGATATTTCTTCTTGCGATACTCTGTATCCATGTATTGGTCTTTACTATATACCCATGCCGTATATACTGTAGATACGCACTGTTTCGGCATATGACGTAAAAATACTGTACGGGCCAGTGGTCCGTACACCAAAATACAGACTACCTACTCATACACATTTATCAAAATTTTGGTTGTTAAGAAAAATGATTTGATTCATATATACTGTAGATAGGCACTGTTTCGGCATATGACGTAAAAATACTGTACGGACCAGTGGTCCGTGCACTAAAATACAGACTACCTAACCATACACATTTATCAAAATTTTGGTTGTTAAGAAAAATGATTTGATTTTCTATTTTAATTTCTGGTATTTTGTAAATATATAATGTCCAACCATGCTTGTACAAGTCACAGAACTCGATGATAATTTACCGTTTGTACAGAACTCGGCGTAAACGACTCGATCCGTACAAACTGTAAATTAGCATCTCGTTCTGTGACTTGTGCAGCATGGTCAGGACGTTCTATATAATCATATATTTCTTGGTGTTACTACTTTTAGGGAGTACAAGCTGCGCTGGAGATAGACATGGGGGATGTTCACAGATCTGTATCCCAACTCCTGGATCAAGTATTTGTCTTTGTTCAGATGGTTACCAGAAGGAGGGTCCATCATGCAGCAAATGTAAGTTGCATTATCATATCAGTTACAAGTAAAACACATTACTATATATGCCGGTGCACGAATGTCTCACTTTTACGCGATAGGAGAAAAGATACCGTTTGGCCGCACCGTGGCGTAAAATATTTTTACGCCACACCGTACCACGTGATCACCCGTGAACTATCCATCAAGGTGAATGTTCGGTGATTCATACCTGCCTTGCTTATTTCGGAGGTTGAAATAGGTTGATAACTGAAGTACATAAATGGCATTTTAATCGAATTTCGGCATATAGTAATAAAAAGACATAGTGAGTGTGTCTGAATTACATCTGTTCCTCGATATTTTGATCAAAAATACTCACCTCATACCTCATACTCACCTCATTCTTCGAATTCGGTGAGTATTTTTGATCAAAATATCTCTGAACAGATTCCATTCAGTCACACTAACCATGTCTTTCTATATTAGCCAGTTATGGTATCAAAATACAGTGTAAAACGGACCACATGCAAGACAAACGTGTGCAAATTGTTATTGTATGAAAATGTTCTGTAAATATACTGTATTATTTATCTTTAAACTAAACATTATGTACGAAGAAATAAACACGTCTCTCACTTAAAAATGAGGAAATATAGTGCAACATATAATGTGATAACAACAAAATATGTTTCTGTTCGTGTGGAGCATATCGACATTGGTAATGAGTTTTGGGGTGTTTTTGTTTTGTTTTTAGAAGCATCTGAAAATGATTTCCATCTTATTTGTTTTTTAAAGGTTTTTATTGGAATATAGTTCGCTAGTACAAGTTAAGCGGTCTACCACTATACCCATTGGCCTTATATCTCATTGGGTACCATTTTATTACATCTAGATCAAGATATGACATTGTACAAGGTATTACAAGAGGAAAAAATCATACTACATAAACAAAACACAATGCAAAGTGTGATGAAACAATGATGATTCATTTAGATTACTTATCCAATGATTAACAAAGGGTGAGCCAGAAACGACTCTTGTTATCTTTTGATGGAATGATGCAGTGATGGCTATGGGAGTGCTATTGTGATCACGATTGAGCAGGTAATCTCATCATTTCAACTAATTGAAGAGTATTGGTCAATTGAGGAAATTGGGGAACATAGCTATCATCTTGGCACCCGACGCCATCATCTTTCTAGCGGTCATCTTGGCAGCCGACGCCATCCAAAACACCAGGTGGCGGGACCAACTATCAATGGATTTTATCAAAGATATTTTTTGGGCTTGCCATGTAGGAATTTTAGCCTCATCTCAATACTATCCATAGATTATAACAATTGAAAACATTGGTCCGCTCCCCCAATTACAGGGACCTTATCTTACAACTTCCTGGTGGATTCTGGCAGAACTAGCAATCACTCTATGCCCTATATGTAAAAGCAATATTTTTCACTTTTGTTTTCAGTGCAGCCACAGATGGGTCTGATTGTGGTTGATGAAGGCAGGAAGGACTTGTTTATCGTTGACATGTTCGCTAATGAGTCGCACACACTGAATACCACGGGCCAACAGGGGAAGGTCCACGGCCACCTAGCACCTGTATCCCTCGCCTATGATCCTGAGGAGGGAATAGTGGTTTGGGCTGATTCCCAACATGGTCGTGTTACTCGTGCATGTTTTCCTACACCATGCTTTCCTCAGATTGTTTATGAGAAGAGAAACAGAAGTAAGTATAATGAATGAGTAAAACTAAAAAGGTAATATAGTATGGTTACTGGAGAACTCGACCCGAAATAAACTCGACCTGTAGTTGTCAGGAGAACTCGATCCCTTTTTGAGAAATCAATAGGAGAACTGGACCCGTTCCAGATATGTATGAATAAGATATTTTGATATAAAAGGAAATATCTGAGTAGTTAGAATTAAGGCAATAAATCAGCAGATATAGAAGTCCAGTTATGTTTAGGTGTAGGGTTAAGGTTAGGGATAGGGTAAGGGTTAGTGATTAGGTTAGGGATAGGGAAAGGGTTAAGGTTAAGGGATAGGTATAGGGGAAGGGTTTTCTGTTTGTTTTCTTCCCCAGAAAAGAACAAATTTGAGACCAAGATAACATACTTACTACTAAACATAATATTTATCCATAGTTGTAGTAAGATACTAGATTAGGGAAGATTGAAAACGGGTCGAGTTCATTACGAGTCGAGTTCTTAAACGGGTAGAGTTCGTTACGGGTCGAGTTTTTTAAGGGACGAGTTCGTTGCTGGTCGAGTTCCCCAATATTTCATACTATATGAGGGTGACTGTGGCTATAAATGATAACTATATGTTGAAATTGTCGACCAGATTAACCGATGCCGCTTTCAGCTGTCCTCCTAATCACCCCTCATTGATTCAGGTATTTTAATATTCAAAATATATTCTTGTTTGTAGTATATTTCTATTACTTCATTTTATCAAATCTCCTATTCTATATTATAATATTCTTTATTAACCTACAATTATTAAGATTCTATTTCCCCACCTCCAGTTTCCCATCTTTCATCTCAGTAAGGAACTTAAAGCAATCACAAAGTGTCTCTTTGAATGGTTTTATCATGTTTTATTGCATAAAGTGGGATTCACAGGTCGAGACTCACGTACCTGAGACTGGTGTACTTCACACATTTCCCCTAGTCTCAGACAATTCTAGCTTGGTACAAATTTCTCATGGCAAAGTGCTTTTATCAGTCTCAATGAAAAATGGCGAATTTGATTCACATGGGAGAAAACACCTGGTACATAATTTCAGACATAGTCACAGTGAACACTCACCTTGGGAAGTACCCTTGAGGTGAGGGGTGTTACAAACATGTAATCATGCTTGCTGGCCTCCTATTGGCTGGAGCAGGTACATAGAAGCAGCAGGTCCATTTGTCTCACCAAAATGACCCTCTAAATTTTTAATTTAACCTGTTCAAAGTCAAAATCTCATGAGATTCTGTTCCTTGTTAGGGGTGATTGTTGCCGACAATTGCAAGGAAAAACTTGTCTCAACAAAAGGGAACCCTATAATTCAGATATTGTGTTCGAGTACAGAATCTCAGCAGGATTAGTCTCAGACAAACACACTGTGAGGTACATGAATCCCACCGTGTGAATCCCACTTAAAGGAAATAACCACATGATAGTTTTGGATTGATGTTTACTGTGTTTGCCAGATTCAGATATTACGGACATCACCTTAGACAAAGGAGACAAACGTATTTATGTCAGTGATCAATTGGGCAGCCAGATTTTATGGGTGCCATATGCTGGAGGTTATCCAACCAGAGTACTTATTATCCACCATATGGAGAAACTGATGGCTATTGCATTTGATGCACTCCAAAGGTAGGTTACACTTCTCACTAATTAATAGACATGCAGCCTGTGAAATGTTATCAACACTAAATGGCATGTTCCCTGTATTAAAACCCTGGAGATGTGCCTTTATATAATCTATACTGTTTTGTATGATATGTGATATTTGCAATTACTGTATTTCTCCCCCCACTATTGGTGAATGAATAAGAGGAAGAATAGATTGAGTAAATAGAATTTACTGAGTGTAGCCTATGCATTCTATGATGAATAAGTGAAGGTAAATATTGATAGATATAGTATAAGTTGTATAAAATTAAAGTGGGGATGAGGGAAGTGTGGTATTTGTGGTGGGTAAAATATAATAATGGGGCTGGAGGCATTTAAGAATAAACTGCATCGAGATATACATGTAGCCACTGAAAATGTGCCAGGATCTTTTTGGTTGCAGAGATGTCACACAAGATTAATTAGCAACCAGAATGAATGGCATATTTTCAATGGCTATGGATCGAGTACAGTTCAGATGTTATCTCAGCCTTATTACTGACTAAGTAACTAACATTTGTGACATGATCCTCCAATGAGTATCTTTTGAACAATACTCGGCGTTGGTTATTAGTTCCCAATGTTAATTCTATGGGGGAAATTACCATGGGTGTGATAAAACACCTGGGACCTGTTTCAGTAGTTTTGTGACATGTCTAGATGGCGTCTGTGACACCATACGGACAGATCACACTCACTTCTCGTAGGAATTAGGACACTTTAACATGGGGAGGGGATACATATAATCTATAATCGTTCCAAATATGAAGAAGATTGACCACTTTGATCTTCTGATATTTGCTAGTCTTTTTCTGCTGTTGGTTGCACAGTTGATGTCTGTCTAGCCCTAATGTCACGAGACGTCTGAAACAGGTCCCTGTCTCATTGAAACCTGCCTTATGGTCATGGTCTTTCTCACATTCAGGTTGATGTATGTGGCTATACAAGGTTACAAAGATAGCAAATCAAGAATTGAAAAGATACGAGTTAATAGCAAAGATTGGCAGAAGGACCGAGCTACATTTGTGGAACTGTCAGAGCCTCCTAAAGCTCTGGCAGTGGACCTGACAGGTAATCCAACTGTTCTTGTGCTTTGTTCTGACTTAAGGCCCGTTTCCATTGGCCGACAAAAATGGCGGAGATTTTTTGAGTTACCCTGAAAGTCTATCGGTGGTGCCACCGACTGTGTGTTGGTATAGAATAATCGGTGAGGGTAGTAGATTTCACTCAGTGACCAAGCTTTCGCTAAGTGGTCGGTGGTGCCACATTGCATAATCTAAGCAGAAAAAGTTCATTTCACAAGATGGGTCATTTCCATTGACCGACTTTGAGTCAGCAGTGCCAAAAGTCTGTCAGTGGTTCCTGCCTGTAGATCTGTGACGGGAAATCGGCCAATGGAAACGGGCCTTTATAAAACCTCGTTTCCATTATGAGCCCATTCAAAATGTCTGGCCTTTTCCATTCACTGATGTTGCGTCGGTTGTTCCTGACTGCAGATCGGTGCACAATAATTGGCCGATAGAAACAAACTTATTATAGTGCTAAAGGTCCGTCATAGGTTCCTCACTGTATATCGGTGATAGCCAATGGAAACGGACCTTTACTTGCCTATACTAAAACATTTAACATTGTATGTTCGTTAAAACATCGACTTACTAGATATACTTTTGAATTTGCTTCAGTGACCTTTATACTTTTTGTATGCTGCATTCTTAGCAATAACTGAATCTGAAGGACATTTATTTGGTTTTATCATTCATTGTTGTAATATTGTTCTGCTTTTAAGGTCAGAGACTTTATTGGACATACACGCGTGGAGGGCACCTGGATTATAAATATCTGGACGACTCAGGTAGTAAACAGACGGTACTTAACAGAAACAAGGAGATCTCGGCATTGGCAGTAGGTGGAGGGTGCCTGTTCTGGGCGTTAGAATCGGAAAAGTAAGTACATTCAGTAGCATTGATGGACAGATAAGAGGTGAGAGGTGGTTGGAGAAAGAAAATTTATTCCTATATACCCATTTCCGAAATCTCTATAGTTACATACCGCTGCTGGGGGTGCAGTAATTATGAGTTATGTAGCGAGGCTGACGTTTTCGTCCCAGGCTGACGCTTTCGTCCCGTCCTGACCACGTGACATAAAGAGCAGCGGGACGAAAACTTAGCTATTGCAGTTACTCGACAAGGGTGGCCATTTTTCTGCGACTATCGCCGGAAAAGAAATAATCATTTTTATCGATATTTAAAGGTTTATAGGAATAGGGAAACCAAGTACCGGTGAGAAAAAGTTCAAAGTTACGAGGTAAGGCTCGGAAAAATTACTGCCCAAGGCCTTGGCTGCAGGCAGTAATTTTTGGGCGAACACTCTACGATTACTTCATGCTGCTGGGGGTGGAATCAAGTATGTTATAATTAGTATGTCCTTTTATCCTCAGATACATTTATGTGCTGCACATCAACAAAAGCAGAGTGGTAAAATTCAGAAGTCCAGCTTTCCGATCAATCAAAGCGCTTGAATATTATTCAATAGGTAAGGTTCTACGTTTAGTATTAATGCATAGAATAACTAAAAAATCCTTCTGTCACGGAAATACGTCCCTCTGCCTGAAGCATCAGGACGTAATTCCGGTACATAAGACTATGAACGGACATCAATTCGTCCACAGTATGTACCTTTCCTCATATTATTATATACATGTGTCCGAAGGTCTATGAAATACTTAGGAGAAACCAAACGAGAGTTAGTCGTGTCGTTGTTTATTGCACGATGGCAATGTCGCGTTTACTGCGCGAGGTGAAGCCGAGTGCAGTGATAAGCGAGATTGCCAGAGTGCGATAAACAACATGACTAACTCGAGTTTGGTTTAGAATTTACCCTACCCCGTAACAATAAATAAGAAATAACATAAGACTCACCGATAATCAGTGATAATCATTGGTCACTTTTCAAATGACGTCATTTGACAACTGTATCCCACTAGAGCGATAAATTTCATTTTCCTGCACTGTAGACCAAATACAGTCCGCTAATGTTAAGCCTATGAAGTTTTTTTATTAGGGGTAGGATAATACTCGCTGCTAGGGGTGCAATATAATTAATGTTCGGGCTTACTGCGATGTACTGAATCAGATATGAAGCGATGGCTTTGCAATAGAATAAAATGTCGGGGCATATTCAATATGGTACAAAAGACATTGAAAGGACATCTCTAGGGTCTCAGTAACTACGTTTTCTTTTATCAAAATTGTTACCAAAAGTACATCTTAGGTCATGTTCTGTATCTACAGGTGCAAACTGCACGGATTTGTTCGATAGTGACACTGAAGGTGAGTTTGGATTAACTTACTCTCTCCTTTAAGGGCTGATTCCACCAACACGATGGATTCTCCGTGGTATATCTTATTAGACCTTACAGTGTCGCGATATGCAAAATCTCCTTTGCCGCAATTCGTCGCGTGTGATGATATGTGTACTTTTTCATGAGTCTACCAAATCTATTTGAATAGCCTTTCAATCAGTCTAATGAGTTATAATGAACAGTTGAATACCCTCATTTCGGCCTGTAGTCCTTCATTGGCACAATATATCACGACATTTCGCCCGATTAAGTGTGCCCCATCAGGTGATGAGTCATCAGACATTTCCCTGCACAATGAAGCACCAATTTTCAGAATCTGCTGTCGTAAATGATCTATAATCGCAATACGCGGCTAAAACCCTTTTATGTATGAAAATTCTTTTTTTAATAAAAACCAATTGATACCTGGACCCACCACCTATTGTTTTGTCATGGGCAAGATGGCCACATCGTTAACACAGTAGCTATGTGCCTTACAGTAAAAAGGTGAACTATGGTCTGAGAATTAGTATATAGACACCACTGATGAACATCCACTTCCTACTTCCTTTTTTTCAATCGTGAATTAAACAAATATGTCCAGGAAATAAAGAATGAAAGCCTATATGGTCTGAAAATTGTACAACCTTATTAACAAAGAATCAAGAAATCATCTCAATGTAAAAATTATAGGGGAAAAAGCCCATATTTCAAGATTAACAGAAATAGAGAAAAAGTAGCATTTATGTCCTTGAACCTGCATGGATGTTGAACCTTTCTCCAGACTTACTCAGGTATGAGTTGACAAGAAACCTGAATCATTTGTTATTTTCCTGATAATAAATGCCATTACTGAAGATAACCATGTGGTTTCACTATTTCTTCACCCTTCAAATAATTTGTCATTTTCTTTTGTACAGGAACAGCCTTAGTGCCAAAAGAGAGGAAAGAGATGGAGACAAAGAATTATGTAAACTACATTATAGCTTCTGCTGCTGTTGCAGTATTTCTCATCTTTATAATAGTACTGATCACTGTTCTGTGTAAAAAGGGGTGAGTATCACAAAATTTTACACTCTACCTACTCTTGATTGGATATCAAAATTATGTACAATTTCACTGTCACCAAAGTGGCGATGGGTAAATTCATATGAACATATTGTTATGGCTATTGATTACCTGTTTAGGAACTGCTCTTGTATAAACTCTTGTGTAAACTATAAACTCTATATTATTGAGTATTTCACATGTATTGGGTTTTCCTGGCTGAATTGCGAAGCTGAGTGAATGACATAGCGATCAAACTCGGTGGAGTGAAAACCAAGTTATTTTCATCGGGTTGGATTCTGATTTTATCTCACCCTGTATACATTATTAACTAATAAAATAAGCCACCCAATTAGCCATGGAGTATTGGGTACATTACCTTCACGGCTATGGAGTATGAGTTCCTAAGGTTAAGCATATTGAGAAAAACACCAGGGTGAGATAATATCGTAAAACTGGATGAGTTTTAATCTTGACCACCGTATTCCACGACTGGAGTTTGGCAAAGTGACTTCATGAGGCGAAGCCGAGTGAAGTCCGGAGCCAAAACTTCAGGAGTGGAATGCGGTGGGCAAGATTAAAACGAATCAGGTTTTGATTTTATCCTACCCTATCTCCTCGATTTTGGAATATTATGTGATAATAATGCTGTATGCCACTAGTGGCATATAAAACTCCGTATGCCAGTCAGCGTGGCATATGGAAACCCAATGTTAAGCCTATGGGATTTTATATTAGGGGTAGGATAAAGAAACATACTCCACACACAAAAAACATCATCACATTCGGTGCAGGGATGCCATTTGGCATCAACCATGCAAGGGGGGGGGGGGGGGTGATGCCAAGAGATATCAAGCGTGTCATGG
This sequence comes from Alentia gelatinosa, assembly GCA_950022655.1. Classification (NCBI taxonomy): domain Eukaryota; kingdom Metazoa; phylum Annelida; class Polychaeta; order Phyllodocida; family Polynoidae; genus Alentia; species Alentia gelatinosa. Next base: position 7,012,427 of record OX465592.1, on the reverse strand, counting down.
TGAATGCCACCAAAGGGCATAATTATTAGAAGTTTTGAAAAATATTGATATCTAACCTAACACATTATTGTCATCCACCTTTTCCCCTTATTTTTATATCCATTTAACATCACCCGACTTCAATCCCCCTGATCACAACTACACATATATCTTCTTTCTATATTTTATTAGTCAATCCACATTATTTTCAATATGAATCTCAACATCTCCATAAAGTTATCCATTATGACTTAGTAGAAACTGAACGAGAGTTAGACTTGTCAGTGTTTATGCCATGACGGGAAGGTTGTGCATTACTACGCGAAGCGTTAGCTGAGCGTAGTGAGGAACAGACCTGACCAGAGTGGCATAGACACTAACAAGTCTAACTCGAGTTCGGTTTCGTATTTATCCTACCCGTCTCTATCCTTTTGGATTACTAAAATATAAATATCGATTGAACGACCGACCAGAACTTTTGAGTCCAACCGGAACTTTTTTCGGAGCAGCTCACAATCTGGTCACTGATTGGTCGATTTTGTTATGCCCCTAGAGGCATAAATCGCACTTTATGTCATGGCATGCCGCATAAAATTTGCCTATGTTATGCCTATGGACCGTTTTCATTAGGGGTAGGATAATGATACATTCTATAATAATATTCTCCTTACAGTAAGCATCCCAGGTCTTCAAATGGAGAAGTGGGCAGAGGGGTGGAGATGGGTTCCAGACAACTCTCACGACGGTGGCGACCTCAAGCGCCCTTCCCTAACCAGGATGCAATGCGCAACCGGCCCCTGCCTGACGTGCCCCCTATCGACGACCCCAGGTCACCACTTCCGGATGCCCCCGCCGAGGCAGGCTTTCGTCAGTTCCTGCAGCGAGGAATAAGCAGGACTACGTATAGTGATCTACTGGCGAGTGAGAGAGACTTCTATCCCACCAGGCCATGACAACAGCTGCCTACCCAGTAAACACAATGTGTATTTACGTAGGAAATAGGTAGATATAGCCCCTGATTATAGGTAGGGTACATACACAATATTACCATGATTTCGATCTGAGTGGCCGTATTCTCCGCGTAGTATTACGTAGTGTCAACTACAAGGAGAATACGGCCACTCAGACCGAAATCATAGTAATGTTGTATTTATTACTCACCTTTCAACTAATTATTAGGATATAAATCTTGTAAATTTGATACAAGCACCGTGCATTGTTTATATAAATTAGTTCCTATAATGCCCGTCAGGTGGTCCAAGAAGCCATATTCTCCTAGGAGATTCCGGAGGTCCATATTCTACTCAGTAGCGATCTGTAAGCTCCATGGGCTTAGCATGGAGACTCCGTATTAGGTGGGTAATAATATGTAATACTCCTTGCTATTGCTCAGAGTATTACTACGCATCAACTACGCGGAGAATAGGCCACTAAGATCAAAATCATGGTAATGTTGTATCTATTACTCACCTTTCGAGTAATTATTAAGGAAAATATCTTGTAAATAACTAGAAATTCGACCCAAGTGCCTTGCATTGTTTTATATAAATTAGTTCCTATAATGCCCGTCAGGTGGCCCAAGAAGCCGTATTCTCCTAGGAGATTCCGGAGGTCCATATTCTACTCAGTAGCGATCTGTAGGCTCAATAGGCTTAGCATGGATACCCCGTATTAGGTGGGTAATAAAAGTTGGTTTCCAATCAGAGGTATCTCAAACGTTGAAAATATGTATTTGGTCTGGTAGATATACACTGGTAAATTCCCGAAGTTTACGCAATTCACGTAGATTTACAAACATAATCCTAACCCTAAGTGACATAATCCTAACCCTAAACTACAGGAAAAACTAAGCCTTAACATTTTCATGTTTCTACTGTGTAAAAAGTACATAATTCTTACAAAAAATATGTTAATTTACAAAGCTATGACATATTTGTGTTTACTGGGTACCTGAGTTATTTCTCCTGACCACCATTGAGTTCTGCTGAGACATGGAAGAGGCTCACATTTCACGAATTTAAAAGACTTCCACTTTGTGTCGACTTACGTTGTGAGTCCAACAATTTCACGTTGAGAGGCAGTGATGAATGGTCACTTTCATTGGTCACGTCAGTTTCATGAGTGCCGACCCATTGACTTACAATGGACAGGTTAAGTTAAGGAGACCTAAAGCTAGTTATGGTAGAATGTGGTCCTCCCCACCTTTTCATACCCTAACAGCTCCATGGCAGCTCCACGGTAGTGTACTCCATGTATAAAACTGCACTCTGTGAGGCTTCCGTAAAAAGCCCTCCAGAGGTTACTAAACTCCCTATTATCACCCAGGGTAACTACAAGTTCCGCTGGCGGCTGGCTGGGCAGACCACAACCACATGAACTATCATTTTCCCATTTATATTTGGAGAACCTGAATATTATTTCGGATCTGTATGTAGAAATAGCTGAAATTTCCAATTCTGATATTGGATTTCTGATTTGAATATTTATAAAAACTGTTAAACTGCGATAATTATGGGTTACGGGTCAATGGTCTATCATCATACAATGTAGGCAACCAGCGAGCACCAGAACTTGTAAACAGACTGGATTACGGGATACCTCAATAGGGCCTATGAGTCTCAGTGTGTTCGCGAAGCAACACCCTCATAGTTACACAGCACTGGTTTTCACAATGATGAACAAAGTCGATATGATGCTTGTCTGCATAGGGAGCCAAAGTGAACCCGCTGAAACCACAGATACCCGTTTACAAAATACCATTTCCGGTGGCCAGTAAGAACGAGGCTTAGTGCTAAACCTTTGGGGATTTGAGGCTAGACTTTTGTTTTGGGTCTCGTTTGCTACTTTCGAAGTGTTGTTTACTACTATCGTCTCTGAATAACTCTGTCTCGAAGCTACGATGACAGTTGTTGCGTTTATGAAAAATATGGATCTAAAAGATTGGAGAATGACACATATAATCTCGGACCTACATAGTTAAAGCACTGTGCGCCTATATCCGGAAATAGTATTTTGTGACCGGCTATCTGTGGTTGGAGCGGGTTCGCTTTGGCTCCCTATAACATCTCTTGTCCAGCAGCAGCAGAACAGTTGGCAGTGCTGCAGAGGCTTGTTATCGCCATGGAACATTACAATTCACCAAGCAAGGTGCCACATAAACAGGCACACTGCTTGGGTACGAGCTTAGTTGTGCGAGTTGGGCAAACACCTTAAATGACTTTAACGTTACGGAGGACTGGATAATAGGCCTGCCACCTTCGTGTCATCTCCTCAACAATTGAAAACAACACGTACGTGTCATACCTCTTCTTTGGTGGTGATGATCCCTTTAACGGTATGATGAAGGCACTTGGGACAAGAGCCTCGCCAAAGGAGGATAGTATTGAATACTCATGCTGATACTACATTTCCAGTGCTTCCGGAATTTTCCACAACCTTTGGTGTATTATGTGCCATACAATGAACGTCAACAAGGGCATCCATGAAGAAGATGGTGACAATCACTCACTCATTATTGTCAATGTAGATCTGAGAATTATTAGTTTATAATTCATCTTGTTTGTGTGCTGTTTTGTCCATGATCTACATTAATCTGGATTTTTGGTAGTGTGCTTTTATGTCCATGATTTCTATTGAAAACAGTTTTGGGGTACTTCCTTTGACTTGCTTGGTATATACATCACTGTTTTTAAATAAAGCTCAACTACTTGATGTTACAGTGTCTGCTCCTTTATTTACCTTATATAGGTCCACTCCATGGTACTTGCATTATTTCAGTCTCTTAAAGTGTTAAATTTCAAGTTAATTTGATTCAAATTTGATTAAATACACTGCACGAGAACCACCATTTTACATATAAATGCGCCCGGCGTATATTGGTATGTTTTTGCGTATACAAGGGCATCCTATTCCCCGTGTGTATACGCCTCATCTGTAGGCGTACATAAGCATGCATGGTGCGGTCAAATATGCGTCATATATACGCCAGATTCTGTTGTATTTACGCCACTATCGAAGAGTTCCGATCTCTGCTACTTGGGGACACTACTGGTAGCATATTTCATTGACCATTCAAGTCTGTATATATGAAAAATACAATCTTACATTACCAATTTATTTTATAAAACCTTTGTAAAACCTTGTTGAGTATAAATTGATTAATTACACGTAATAAACCCTGCATTATGTTGTTTTTTTTACCGTTTTTCTAATAGATTTTACTTTAAAACAACATTTCTAGGTGTAGTGAGTCCAGGTGTACTATATAATCGCCCTGTTCAAACTTACAGTTGAATCCTGAAACCATCTTACGCCAGCCTCACCATATATATATATATTGACTTTACTTAAAAATCACCAGGTGACGCCACTGTGAATTGTAGGATGTGCCTTTATGTGAATGGGCCAACACCTTGGTGACAGCTTTTGAGGTCTGTCATTAGAGTGTGGCGCCACCTGAAGTTTCAACTACGTACTATACAGAAACTGGCTTACTATCTTTGTACGTCAAAAATATGCGGTGAAATTATTGATCACATACATCCCGATGCCGGGGGCAGAGGGATGTATGTGATCAATAATTTTACCAAGTATTTTGATGTACGAAGATAGTCAGCCCGTTTTCGTATTATTATATACCTAAAAATGGTGATATTTTATCTAGTCACGTGATCACATACCCCGTTCGGCACAGTGTGCCGTACGGGTATAAATACGCCATGGGTAGGAGCGGGCAGTATACGCACTTGATACAGCCATAGGTATATAATAATAGAACTTACATGCCTCTCTACAGATTGGCCATCACCTCTGTGTCCACTCTGTCCTGTCTCTACATAGGAGGTAGGTCGGGTTAAATCACGCACAGTAGCTGCGGTATGCACCTCAAACCCGGTTATTCTCTACTATTTAGGCTTTAAACGAAGACACACTCAATATGAAATATTCATAGCTAACAAATTGATAAAGAAACCAAGCTACGTGTTCATTATATATAAAAAAAGAAATACAAAGGAAAGGAAATAAGAAAATAGAAAATTTATTTCGAGATTATGATGTAACACACTCTCCAAGCAGTACAAAAAGTATGGTAGGACAGTAACAGACACAGATTTAACCCGACCAGAGCTAACGTCGTGTAGCTATGGCGGCCAGTGTTGCCTCTTTAATTCACGGTGGCGCCACCTGGTGATTCTTCAATATAATCTCTTTTCCATTATGTGATTGAATAAAGATTTGAAAAAAAAATGCTGCCAGTAGCACGAAAATTCAAGTCCGTGCCAGTAGCGAATGATCAATAAACTCAATGGACTTCCGGAGATCGTAACTCACCACTCCTCTCATAAGATCGCACACTCTCTTAGTCGTATTATGTACTCTCACTATGCTCTATGGAGGAAAATTCTTAATGAACTAGGCTTAGAGCCTTGAGAATCCACTGGCCTGCCTCCCGTGCTAAAGACGTACATCAATGCAACTCAAAGATTCCTATAATCTCAATTATGCCACCTAGCAGGAATACTGTGTGCCAGTGGATTATCAAGGCTCTAAGCCTAGTTGGTTAAGAATTCTTCTCCCATAGAGCGCAGTGAGAACCTTGTACAGAATACGACTCAGAGAGTGTGAGATCTTATGAGAGGGGTGCACCCACACATGAGGCTCTGAAAGAAAAGCATATTAGAGTTTTCTTGAAATTAAGGAAATATCATTTATCTACCGAAGCGATAATAGTATTCCCACAATAAACATGATGATACACAGTTGTCATAGGTTTACAAGATCACTCTGCATTAGGTGGATACAAATAAAATATAGGTGACATATTGTGTACTAGAATAATTTTTTCATTTTCATTTTATTCATTGTCTACACTGTATTTATAAGTTATTAGCTATATATGTGGTCATATCCTGTATTTATGTGTATGTTCTCTTGTTTGCTCATTGAACATTGTGGTATTACAGTTTATTTATTTATCAGTACACTCATAAAATGTGTACTGATTCACGAGTTTACTGTTTGCTGTTCTACTATGAGATTCAAGGAGGTCACTGAGTTATATACTTTGCTTAATATTGTATCTGGTGTTTGTATCTCTGCAAATATTTTTTGTTAGTACATACTTATAGCATACAGAGTTTACTCTACATCAATTTAAAGACAGCATTAAGTAAGGTATAGGAGGGGAGAATATATATGTATTGAAAAGAAACCTTAGTCCAAAGCACATACCCAACTGTTATAACACCCCTGATGTTGTTTTTGTGTATTTTTGTTGTTGTTGTTGTTGTTTGTTTTTTTGGGGTTTTTTTTGGGTTTTTTCTTTTTTTTTGGGGGGGGGGGGGGGTTATGACCTTATTTAGGGAAGTTGTACCCAACGTTCTTTCGAGTTGTAAAAAAATAGAATACATGTACATGAAAAATATACCAATAATACTAGGAATGAACTGCATCAAGATCTGTAGCTACTAAACATATTCCATGAGTTTTAGTTTGGCAAAGCTGAGTAAGGCTGCATAGCAAACCAAAATGAATGGCATATTTCCAGTGGCTATGGATCGAGTGCAGTTCAGATTTTATCTCATCCCCTATCGCTGGCTCAATTGTCTATACTCTTAATAGAGGGAAACCATTGAGTATGTTTGTTTTAATACTGTATGGGCGTTGAGTACAAGTTCCCAATTTTAAGTCTATGGGAAAAAGCCATACATATAAGTCACAACCAAGCACGAAACCTTATCTCTCAAACAGCTTCAGACAGTCCTCAACAGACTGATAGGCATGTGTATATACATAGACAATAAACGATGGTTTTGTGGACAGGCAGCCATAAACCACGAGAGGTTGACGTGTAGTAATACACGAGCGCTAGCGACTGTATTACGATGTCAATCTCGAATGGTTTGCAGAGCCGCCTGTCCACAAAACCATCGTTTGTTGCATTCATTATCCATCTTTTCGAATAAATTTAACCCAGTGATTGCCATGTTAAAGGGTATAACAATAGAGACTGTTTCTTTGCACTATAGCACAAATTTTCCCGTATACTATGGTTTGGAGGCCATATACCACAAATTTGACAGGTTTTATATAATCGGTAGTGGTTTACTGAGTCCCCATACATTTTCAATGGGGGCTTCATATTCAATGGATGATAAATGTGTCTTTGTGTGTGCCTTTGTTAAACCATCCCTGCCTATTCTGTTTTGCTCCTAGAAATGTGGGAAAAGCATTGCTCCAGTAATATCGGATCGTGTTGTGTGGTATCATTATTTTCATGTTGTATCGCTACTTTTTCCAACACCCCAGTTTCAGTGACAAAGTTCATTAGATTTTGAATTGAATATATTCGGCAACATAGTTATGATGCGATCCGCAAAGAATCTGGAGCAACGGTTTCGACCTCGGACTGCTATTCTGTGATTCACAAAACATGGAGCAATGCCACCCCAGACATCAGGTTAATCTCAGAGCAAACATAATTTAGTCGCCCCCCCCCCCCCCCCCCACCTCCTTCTATTGACCTCTTTCTTGCGTGTCTTATCTTGTCCATATCTTTTTTGTATGTCTGGGGATCGACCAATGGAATGTCTCTTAACCTTTGAGATGTTTATGAAAAGTTTAAAAAAGGGAGAGATGTATCATCAATTATCTATTATGAACTATTGTCCACCTTTCATCTAAATATGTACTTTGTTGTACGCCTACTAGGTAACAATGTAAGCACCATTTATCTGTATTCTCATTTGAATGGAACCCAATACATACAACATAGCTGTATGCACTGGTTATGTCCATAGTTCCCATAGGTTCACTATATAATGGAAACTTCGTATTAGTAGGATAAATATGAAATATTGACTAGTTTCAGATACAAGCGACCGTATGCCCCGAGGAGTTGACCCTACGTAATATGCTAGCATACGCTCGGATATTACTACGTGGAATCTCCACAGAGCATACAACCGCTTGTATCTGAAACCAATCAATATTGTGTATTTATTCAGGAACAGACATATGAAACTAGGAGCAAATGGTATGTTCATCATTGTGGTGTTACTCAGAATGAAATGAGGGTGGTACTTACAAGACAGTGCGAACCAACAAGGCATGGAATGAGAGTCTATTGCAATAACTATGGTCTCTTTTTTTCTTCTTTTTTTGCAATCAGTTTTTTTTTACATCATTCGTTCCAGTTTTTGGTCCTTATACAATCTGAAATCTTTTCAATGTTTTCAACAGTAAACAATTCCAAACAACGATTCCTAATGATGTGGCCATACTATTGCTCCTTTTTTTTTGTTATAGATTTTCTATCTACAATAACCTATGTCTATCTTTTCTCAGATCTAAGATTTTTCTTTTCACCCTTAAATTAACTACTGACTTGGTACAAAAGAAGACTAAGTTAATGCAAATTGCCCTTCTTAAAGGACTGGTGTAATTGCCATCTCTTGTATTACATGTTTAGTCGTAAGGATGATGAAAGTTTGATAACGACAAATGAAAAACAAACACAAGCATCGCAAGGTTTACTTTTTAATGTTACACGACCAACAATTGAGGGATTTAAAGGCATATCCTACAATTCACAGTGGCGCCACCTGGTGATTTTGAAATAATGTGAATTATTAATCAAAACTGGCTTCTTAGGATTGATTAAAATTCTGCATGAGTAAATTCAACATGTTGTCCAGTTTATCCCATCTTAATATGTAACATAGGCCAATTTACAATTGCTGGATTTATATAGGAAAGGTACTGAAAAATATGGTTTTCTTTAATTCTTTCAAAAATAAGGATAGTGACCTATGACTTTTAAAACCTAAATAAGTACTACTGTGTATCAACGAGTTGTGTGTATGTACTATATTCTGTGAAAGTTTAAGGAAAATATCAAAATTATCATGGGTCTTACTATGTGAAAAAATACTTTTTAGAATTTCTATATTCTAATATAACATTAATTATCTTAAAGTATTGATCTATTTATAATCAAAAAATAGATTTTTCGGCTAGATATATGTTCCACAACACTTGGAGCACATCATATTAAATTTTCAGGGAATTGACATGGGTTTTAATTTTCAAGCCAAATTGTCTGATATGCCTTTAAGTCGAGTGCCATTACCATTTCAATTCATTGTGTGGGCTACATCTAGTTTTTGAGCACGAGAAATCGCACTCATATACGTCATCTAGAGTTTAGAAAGCTCACACAGGGTTTCAGCTTACTGCAAAGAATCTAACACTTCACTAGCAATGTTCCAACTGTAAAGGCCTAGTGAAATGGGCAGGTGTCCAGTATCCCAGTCTGACCGTATCCCTGCCCCACTACTGACTTTGTTCCTTTAAATAGAACGCTCATGGCTGAGTGACCATGTCAAAGTGTGTGCATTCAATGCATAATATCATATGGACAGAAATCACATATCAATGGACTATGATAATAGTGCCAAATATATGGATGTTCCAGATGATACCCCATCTGAAGATGTCAAAATAACCCTTAGAAGTAGATGGAAAACAGACGACAAATATGTTAGTAAGCGGACTACCAAGGGCATTAGTACTCCAAATGAAGTACCCTCAATCCAAACAAACATGAGTGCATCAAGCGCTAAGGGGCTATTAGACAGCGAACTGAGTGGCACAGCTGACCTATTAGCCAGAGAAGAGGGGCAGTCACAACCACGACAAGGTGAATGTGATCTGTGCTATGCTAGACCAGGCACAAGTCAAAATCAAAAACGTTAGCCAAAAAATGAAAAACATCTCAAAAGAAATATACCAAAATATTGATATTCTCTTACTTTTATTTTATGAGATTTTTGTATATCGCGCTCTTCCATTATGAATGGAAATAACATATGCTCCTAGTTAAAAGTTGCGTTGGACTTTGTAAATAGATTAAGAACAGGTGATCAGAAATTGCGGTAAAACTGGCGCTGTGGATTCGTCACGTGCTGATTGGGGACCTGTATGCGTCATATATGGTGTGATCAAACCACAATCACTCATGTACCACCTTGACGAACTTAGGCCAAAGAGAAATTAAAAATTTGTGCTGTAAGTGTAAGGCCAAGCAGATGGGGAGATGTGGGAGTGGAAGCCGTCTAGACCAATGGCAGGGCGCCAGGGCGGAAGGGGCGTGGCTTCAAATCGGCTGACTCGCTACAACAAGCCGCCGTGTGGTCGTGGCAATAATAGAACCGGCGATTGGTGACCTCTGGGACTTGCAGTCACTGGAATCTTCGCTGTCTATTGTACGGAGTGTCCGCCGCGGAAAAGAACCGTGGTTTCTGTACGGTTCTGGAAGCCAACGCAACGTCCCTTGAGTAAGTAATGTTTTGTGAATACCCGGTATGTGTATTGCTGGCTGCGGCCGGTGGTGTAGGCCTACCACGTGTGGCTGTCAGCCGCCGCTGCCGTACGCCCGTCGGGCCCGTCCATCACCGGCTGCAGAGGCTGGTCGGCCGGCGAGCTGTCAGCTGAGCGGTCGTGCGGCGGTCACTGGGTGAGGGAAGTCAGTGGGGGTGGGGCTGGGGGGGCATCACTGCTATATTTACACTGTGGTTATTAGCAGGGGGAGCTCGAACGGGACATGGTTAGGGCTTATAAGTTATAGTAGGGTAGTGGGTCTCTGACTGCAGACTGGTTGAGTTGGGGGCAAATAAAGGCTGCTTCGGGATTCCTGTTGTACTAACATTGATCAGGTACCGCCTGTAGCAGTGCTTTCACTTTATGAGTATGAGAATATTGCCAGCCACTACAGTTCGTATGCATACACCTGGGACCATGGCCTATGTTTACACAGTTGATTTAGCCGCACCCTCCTTATTGCCACCTCTCAACTCATCAGAACCCAGAGATCAACAATACAACTACCGATGTAGATTATCGGTCTTGCTTGTTGTCTTCCCAATCGCTCAGCAGGAGAACGGCAGCCGCCTCCTTAGTACTCTCCAAGCAGAGATCCCATTATTACTATTAGTAAGCACTAGCTCCGCGAAAGATCTGCTGGGAGAGTGCCTCCTCAGTGCACTTGCACTCACTGCCATCTATCACACTCTCCAGACATCAACACAGACCACGAGGATGGCTGGAGAGTGTAAGGCGCGTAATTACAAATTAAATGGGAGCGATCCCAGCAGCTTCTAGCAGATGACCATACATGAATAATTCATAGATTTGGGCGGTACGGTGCAGAGAGTTATTGTAATACCTCTGGAAGATTCCAACTCGCGAAAGTTCGGGAGGCTGGAACACCGCTAAATAGAGAATTCCATCGCAGACAAAGCCACAGATCACTGGAGGCAGTGGAGCTGTAATAGGCACTTGTCTCTCTGATCCCAGATCAGAACTTCGGCGACATTTGACATGTAAGTAAATCCATGTTACTGTAAGTAGGCCTACTAATTGGTCAAGCTTTAGGTGACTGAGGTTAATTTTTGGTCTTTCAAAAGGGAAGGAATACACATCATTTCACACACACTGTATGCCCATTAGGTCTGTCTATCATTGCACATTTTATGCCTAATTAAAAAAGGTTTAAAGCCCCAAAGAGGTTAACTGTATCTTATTTAACTTATATATTAAATCGGTATAAATAAATACAAGTTAAAACATTTTTTACCCTCAGATCTCAGAGGGGGTGGGGGCAGCTGCGGAATTTTGCGTATGCTCCTTCTTTGAGTGCAAGATTGAGGGGATCATTGGAGCATACTGCCGCTTGTATCTGAAACCAGTCAATATTGTGTAATTATGTTGTCAGACCTCTGGATGTTACAGGATCAAACTCTATTATATATATCGGATGAAATGTAACACGCTTGGTAATATTGACAGATATGTATTTCTGTGATACAAAAGTAAGACATTGTGTTATATATATATATATATATATATATATATATATATATATATCAGTGTTTAGTTATTAAAGTTACTGTAGTTAAGAAAGCCAGCCTAAATGTCAGGGCTGGAACTCTGCCCACTTTATTGGCTAAGAAACATCAGTTCAAACATATGTTATATGTGTTTATCATTGCTATTCATGATACAAGGATAAAAAGCTGTAGATACAGACTACTACAGATCACGTCTGAACATGTGTTTGCGAATGCCAGAGTGGGACCAATACATCAACCAACTATCCTTGGATTCTGTATGCGTATCACAAAAGACTGGTAACTTATAACAAGGACTTCTACAAAGAGACTATTCCGCAAACCAAGGATTCGCCAACTGTAAAGGAGGCGGTTATAAACACTGACTTGGTATCACTATAACATGACACCAACTATATATTGTAAACTTAAAACTTGCATCAATACACTTTTTTATACAGAAAATGAAAAAAAAAGATTGATATCGATATATTAATGGAACATCAATAGTAGGCATCAGGAATAGAGAGCTATGGAGTCACCATTTTAGCAGTTTGTTTATTGATATACCCAATTCCTTCTGATTAAGAGTAATTAAACTATTATGGCCAATAATTCACAAAATATTACCACAACTAGCACAGTTCCTGATCCTCTTGGAGAGCGGTCCCTGGATCACACTTTCCTTCCGGGTTCTCCATGGATTGTCAGCCGTGCATGATCTCTGCTGGGAGAGCGATCACATCAATCAATGGTGGTTCCATCTGGTGGATTCAATGCGAACTATGGAGCGCACTTGAACGGAAGTCACACACTGCACTGCTCCAGATTTCGGCAAAACTTGTTTTTGCTCGAGCGATGCAGTGTGCAAAAGTCAGAAACGAGGCGCATATAAGCCCACATTTAATAAATAGTTGTAGTATCTTTTTTCCTTATTTTTTCATGGTAATTCTGGAAAGGTGGGATTCCAAAACAAGACAATCAACAGTTAAAGACAATATCGGGAAGCAGAAAACAGGAGGAACTATTAAAAGGTATATTTTCCCGACTCAACAAGATAGTGAGGTTGTGCTTGGAGATCATCTTGACGGACATTACGTCAGCGGATCAGGATTTGTGTGCAGACAACGTTTAGACGTTATTTCTTCCATTCTTGTGCTTTGGACAACTGTGAACGGTTTGTTTTTTGTTTCAATAGATGCAAGATGTTAGAAGGGTGGTTACCGTTGCATCAAAAAGAGAATGTCTACCAAATATATTGATTGGATTACGAGAGGGCGGGACTAAGAGATCCCAAGACGGAAGCGGGGCGAATAACATCGACTCAGATTAATCGAAGGCATAGATCTAGATCTAGATTCTCTAGATCTAGAAATATTGTTGATATTATTTATCACCATCGTTTATGGTCCGAATTGATATGCATTACCCTTGTTGGTTGTCTGCAGACTATACGGATTATCTAGCTCAACATTGATGCCATTCGTTTTGAATGATTCTTGCGTCTAAATTTAGATTCCGGAGCATTTGATAACTTGTTTTACTCTGAATCAGAAATGTCAATTGTTGTTGCCTTGTGAATCTTTATGGTATTATTTGTGATTGTCTGTTTACCGGTACATATCATACCTATGGCTATGTCATCGCTAAGATTCCCTGTCATATATAGTAAAAAGCTGCAGTTCCTGTGATCACAGTGATTTAATGAAAAATCTATCACGATAACCGATAGAGATATACACCCAATCTTAACTTAAGTTAAGTATTTCAAGACGATTTAAAAAAATGATACCTAGAATCTATATTGAATATGGCTATATTGCTGATAGATATTTCCCGAGGTAATAAAGGATTATGACAGATAAAAAGTGCAAAGGATTTACTAAACCGTGATTTTATAATATTATTGCATTTTTGTCATGTTGCATTGCTGGGAACTGCAAATGATTGCCTATATCTTTTAATCAACAAGATAACCTATCAGCTGTATTTTATGCCATGGGGGTTTTATCTACAAAACACTCTTTACGTGAAGACTAGATCTCTATGCTGAATATTGACTGACACCAATGTAAAATTAAGTCTGACTTGCTTACTTATAATGTCATTGTTTCAAGCAGGAATATTATGTCAAGTCTAAATTTCTTAAAATATTTCTCCCCAAATTATAGCATCAAACCTTCAAGTTCAAAGATTTTTTTTTTGGGGGGGGGGGGGAGGGGGTCTAAGCTGCCCTTCTTTGCACTGTTAGTTTGAATCATATTATCTGTGTTGTTTTACTAACAGCTTCTGAATATGATCTTGGCAGGGATGTTATGTAATTAAAGTAAAACAGAATGTAATGTCTGTTCCAATACCGAGACATTTGTTCCCCACTCATTGATATTCTTACATAAGCCGGTCGATGGGACTCTTGTTTTGACCTTGATGCGGCCCACCACGGCTATATCTGGAAACAGTGACTAATAGAAGGCATACTGCTATAGTAGGGAATTGTGAATCTAATATTGCCTATGAGTCATAACACAGAAAAACGTATAATTGGTAATTTCTTTACATTCTACAAAAGCAGATAGTATTTGTATTTACTGCACGGAGTTTTATTTGGTATTCATGGACAAAGAATATTGTGATTTAATAGAAAATATATATTGATTTGCTCTTTTTGGCCACACCTTAGACTTCCGAGTCATTGAAACCTGTAAAAATACGTAAACATAACCTTTCTCTCTAGGGCCTTCTATGAAAATACATCAGGCAGTATGGAATGTTCACTATGTAGATTTTAAAGCTGTATGAAAAAGACATTCATATATTTCCATACGATACTTTCTTTTATACCGAACGCTCCTAAATGCTTAAATTCTTCTCATCAAATTTTTCTATGGATGTGTAGACTGGAGTTAATGCATAATCATGGATGTAGAAAATTTTGATCCATCGACTAGGATCAGCATTTGATTAATTGGATTCTTAATCTACTTTACTTGATCTCATTTTCCTATTTAGGTTATAGCACATGTTCGATAAGTAATCCTTCCCATATAGACCGTATTAGTGCTGACGTCATTATCGGGATTTCCCCGCTAGCACGTGGCATTTTGGTGCCAAACAAGTCCACACTCCGCGAAGCACCGCATAAGCATGGTATCGTAGCGAGTGAGGTGGGGACATATGATGCATGTTTTTAGTGATAAACCAGCAATTATAAAGTAAGTTACAAATATATTTAATAGGAAATATGTTTTAGAACTAATATGTGACAGGAAGATTACAATAATCGCTGGCATCACTCAAGCCAGACCCATATTTTGTTTCATAACATTGGTGCCAACTTGTAATTATTTTTAAATAACTGTGTCGAGATGTTCTTTGAATATTTTAAAGGGTGACACCACTAATGTTCTCATTCAGGAGATAGATATCATATTGATACATCTTATTTGATACCATAGAACAGTTAGATACTCTACAGATATAAAATAATTGGGATGTATGATCTCGCTGATACCCGCACTTATGAAGGGGTATCCCCGCTCTGGACGGGTAGAATGACGTCACACTAATGCGGTCTATGACAACCAATCATCTGGAGCTACTATTTCCATGATTAAAATGGAAAATTTCAGATCAGTTTTAATGACAATATTTCTACTCTCAGCAAATAGAGGGTGGCTGGATAGGTTACTAGAACATAAAGCCAAACCATATTGTGTACAAAGTGGTTGACTATAGAGTGTGTCTATTTATAATTTATCCTATTTTTCCAGATTACAGAAAATCTCCTAAAATGGCGGCAACAGTTGAGGTGAACAGCCCTAACGTATTGTATACTGATGAGACGATCGAGACGAAATATGACTACCAAACAACAGATGTCCAACGACAAGGCACCAAGATCATAGCCACACCAAAAACAACGCACTACACATTCAGAACATGCCGAAAGGTAGGTTTTCATTAAACTATAACCAATTAGCTAGACTGGCTCCAGTCCCTCCATCCTATGGCTAGCCTCATTGCTGGGATGCATGATTCATCGGCCAGTCGGAGAAGGATACATACTATAATGAATTTTATTTTGATTGTGTTTAATCATGGAAGTATGACAAACATGTTTATAGGCCACAGAGTGATTAACTAGTCGTGCCATCATCCGCCAGGAAATTGTAAGATAGCGCTATTGTAGTAGGATGGGGACCACTGTTATTAGTTGTTATAATCTATAGATGATATTGAGATGATGCTAAAATTCCTCCATGGTGATATTTTTTTGGGGCTTCGTTTATTTGTTTTAAGAAGCAGTTGAAAATGACCAAATTACAAGTGACTATCCTACATTGCTACATACATACTTTCTTTGACTCTTTATGGTTACATACATATCATTACAAATTGCTTCTAATCCAAGTTCCTAATTAAATAGAGCAGCCTGGAATCGTTATCAATACCTGCTGTTAATCAAATCAAGGAGCCTAAGATATTTGTTGATTATACAGAGCAGTCCAAGATTATTCTGCCTAAGTGCTGGTTCCACCAACACACAAGCCCCAGTGAGATTGTCATGATTTGGATGTCTTGCTAAATCTTGCTTGGTTTTGTATAATCGCGTGCATATTTTCTAAAATGCATTGGTTTGGTTAAGCACCTTCGCCCTGTTCTTGCTGCGATAGATTGCTGTATGTGATTTGTGGGCAATAGATCTTGAGGCATTGCAGTGGTGGAGGACCAAAATATACATACAACATAATTCAAAAAGTACACATATCATCCTGTGTGACGTGTCGCAGCCTAGGAGGTACGACATATTGCGACACTGTAAGATATAACAAGATAAACCAAGATATAACACAGCAAATCCAACATGATGGTGGAACCAGCACTTTCTTTTCTAAATGTTGTTGTTATTTTCATTTCATTGACTTCTTTGTAGGTGCCGCGTCTAGGTGTGATGCTCGTAGGTTGGGGTGGCAACAATGGGACGACGGTCACCGCTGCCTGTCTGGCCAACAAACTGGGCATGTCCTGGCAGACGAAGGAGGGACCGCGCCAGGCGGACTACTTGGGGTCCATCACGCAGGCCGCGACCCTCCTCCTGGGCACGGGCCCCGACGGAGAGGTCCACGTACCCTTTAACAGTCTCATGCCCATGGTGCAACCTAACGACATCGTCTTTGATGGTGAGTGGGTTTTTACAGAACAATTTATCAAAAAAAATTGGATTAAGATAATGTATTTCCATAGGTTGAAAAGACTAAAACGTATTTATCAGAAATATTTTTCATGTAATGCAGTAGAGTATGTTTTTTTTAATTCTTTTTAATAACAATCTTATTGACCATAAAACTTCATCACAATCATGTACCCTATGTATCAACCAACTCAGCATGGAAGAAAGCCCAGAAATGGGTTTGCACTTGTGTAGAACCTCTTGTTTTGGATGAAAAAACATTACGACGATCTTCCATAAAAAGTCACTTATAGGTAAATAAAAGACACAACAACAAAAATATGACAAACTCTTTCATACCCCATTTTGGCAAAAAATGTTTATCTGCTGATCTATTTCTGCATTGTTTCACACACTTGCAAACCTCGCACATTAAAGACTAATACTTCCTTTACATTACAACAAAATTAATTTCCCATTTTGGACATTTGAGCATCCTCAGGTAGTTTATCTTACAGTGTTCCTCCCACATAAACCTGTTAATTGAAGACTCATCAATCTTGATCTACATAAATGCCTAAATCCACTTTCCTCACAAATGAGTCTAGATTCATAAGAAGAGGTTTTGAAAATTTCCGTGTGAGATCTAATCGGTTGCTTTGCCACAACTTTGTACGGAAGCATCGCAACATTTAGATTGATTTCTTCCTCATTTTACGCTGAATAAAATATGTTTAGGTCCCAATCTTCTGATCGAAGTTAATCGGAATGTAGCCGAGACCTCCTCAGTCTGAATACGGTACTGCAGTTGATATTGGTAACTCTTTTTTCACGGCAGACTTTACCACTTTATCTCAAGGGTGATACATGTACTTTGGGGCGAAAATATCAGGGGTCTGTTAAATAACTTATGCCAGCGAAAGTACAGGGTACAAAGAAGCCTCATACGAAGGAGGGTTATCGTTTAGTGATATTTAGCTTGTTTGCTGAGAAGGTTGTCTATAACTGTTGAACAAAGTTGACCCCCATCGCCCCTGGGTCTTGTTGCATGAGCCTTAGTTATATAACAGGCCCCAGGGGAGGGAGGGTTCAAGGAATAATCTATTTTCTACCACTCTGTTTATAAATGTAGGAGGTTTTTGTTAGTTTTAGGAATACTAGTTACTGTAATAATCTGGTTTACTGCAAACTTTTAGTTTCGGACATTTCCCTTCTGATTTTTTTCTCTTTTCCTTTCTGTTTTTTTTTTCTCAGCCACGTTCTATTAATCACTCTTTTCCTTTCTGATTCTCAACATGCTCCAGCCAAACTTTTTATGTAAATAGAATTAATAGAATCACTGCACACATCATGGTAATGTTGTATTTTTAACCCTCCTTTCGAGTTATTATTAGGAAAACAATCTTGTAAATAATTAGAAATTCGACCCAAGCGCCGTGCATTGTTTATATAAATTAGTTCCCGTCAGGTGGCCCAAAAAGCCGTATTCTCCTAGAAGATTCTGGAGATCCGTATCCTACTCAGTTGCGATCTGGAGGCTCCATAGGCTTAGCATGGAGACTCTGTATTAGGTGGGTAATAAATAGAATTACTGCCTTTTTTCAGGTTGGGACATTTCCTCCATGAACATAGCTGATGCTATGCAGCGGGCGCGCGTCCTAGAGTACGACCTCCAGCGACAACTGCGGCCTCACCTGCAGTCCCTGAAACCACGCCCGTCCGTCTACTACCCAGACTTCATCGCCGCCAACCAGGTGAGTCGCAAGCATAACTAAAGTGACCGGGATAGGGAGTTAGCTCAGTGGTAAAGAGCAATGGACTTGTAATCCCAAGGTTGTCAGACTTTGTTGATTCTAGTCCCACTGCAGCCACTTTTCTCCTTCACCCCCAGCAGTGGTAAATTTACAGCTATATCAAAGGCCAATCCTTCTCATACCATGTCTTTGTGGTGTGGGAAGTAAAAGAACTCTCACCTCGGTAAATGTGTAGGGGTGAGATTTCTACCTGAATTCATCACATAGATTCGATCACCACCCACATGGTGTAAAAGAACCTTGAGAAAGTCTGGTGAGAACCTGCAATGGTTAACTGGACGTTAAATCAAAACAACCAACCAACCAGGTGAGTTCAGCACCAGTCGGCGATACTAGTTCAGGTCTCACAATAAAAAGGCTACAGAAATGGGGAGAATGCTTCCGTAGTGCACCCATTAAAGGTGGAATTCCAACTGCACAGATTTAGCGGTGATGTTGCTGCAAGTAGCGCACAATTATCTGGTAGTGTTTGTTTGTTTGTTTGTTTGGGTGGGTAATTTAACGCCCAATATGTTCTATAAGACTTGCTTTGGGTTTGACCAAATCTATTAGATGAATTCAGGTAGAAATCTCACTCCTACACATTTACCATATAAATCTCCATAGACTTAACATGGTGTGACTGTATGCCATGGTTATTCCATATCATATTTATATGCCACGCGTAACATATGAAGTTAAAAATGTGTGACAGGGTAGGATGAAATCTCAACGTCACTAAATATTATATGATTGTTTACAGGGCGTTCGTTGTCTCCTGCTACAGCTATCACTCAGCTCCGCTTCGTGATAACATTCCGCGAAGATAACTCGCGCTATGTAAGCAATCATATGAAATTTCGAGACATTTCTTGATAGTATTCATTCATGTATTCACTCTTTGTTTCATCTAAATCTGGTGGAGATGCATGATAATTTCCATAACCTGTGTTTACTGGTAGAGCTGATTTCAAGTGTGAAAAAAATTAAGAATATGAGGCACATACACTTCTTAACACAGCCAATGCTACCTTGAAAGTATATAAAAAAAAATTTAAAAAAAATTAAGAGTGAATAAAAGTCTGAACAAAAAGGATTTCTTATCTGCATCCTCCCACAATCACCATCCAGTCACTAGAGATAAGAAGCCTTGGAGATTATAAGATGAATCACCGCTGACTAAGAGATATGAGTGGGAGCACTACATCTCCACCTGCCCACCACGAGGTTTATGCTCTAAGATGATCGACAATATCCATATGTAAAATACCCATGTGAAACTTAGCTACAATATAATGACTTGAGAAACAAATATGCAAGCTTTCATGGAAAAAAATATTAATTAAAAAAATCAAAATTCTGTGCTGGTATCACATTGGCAATGGCTCTCCAGATCCAGAAGGATCGAGATAAGAATGTCTGTGTGCATACACTTGTCTGCTGATATTGCTTTATGTGATTTATTGCTAACAGAACTGACCTCATTACACACGGAAGTGACTCAGTGCTTTTCAGGGGCCTGTTGAATAATCTAGGCTCATATGTGAAAATGTTTTTCTGTACGCCAACGAGACACAGGGACGGTATGGGTCAACTTTATTCAACACTTATAGACAACCTTCTGTTGGCTAGGACAGTCATAATGAACAAGCTTGAATATTATTCTACGCCTAATAAAAAAGCGCCATAGGCTTAGCATGGGATTTGTTTGTGTCATGGGTGTGACATAAAGTATTGTTTATGTCGCTACATTTTAATGCTGAAAAAAATGAAACGGGGTAGGATAAAATCTAGACGCCACTCATTTGAGTTTGAGTTTATTTGTGTCACGCATATTGTTGGCTCCGTAATGTCACTTGCCTTCGACTCGCGAAATTACATAGCCAACAAAATGTATGACATGAATAAACTCAGACTCAAATTCGTGTCTCAAGTCATTGAGTTCGGAATGACTCAAACATAAAGAAAACTGGGATCATACGACTTTATTTGTAAATAGATGGGATTGAAAATGATGATATCCAAATGTTGCATAACAAATATCTTACTTAAAAATTGGAGGTTACCATGCTAGTTTTCCATTTATTGATAAATATTTTAATAATATTATAAAAGAATACATAGAAATTATATAAACTTGTTTTTCACATAGTAAAACCCATGTAATTTTTCTAAAGTGTTCACATAATATAGTACATGTATAGTACTACACATTTAAGATTAAAGAAATCATAGGTCACCCTCCTTCTTTGTTTTTTGAAAGAATTGAAGAAAACTATATTTTTCAGTAGATTTCCTATATAAATCAGTCAAATGTTAATTGGTCTAATTTACCTATTGGGTTAGGCCTAACTCAATAATGTTATACTTTACTCATTTTGGTATAAGTATAAGTCAAAGGAACCAGTCTTAATTGATAATTGTCAGTATTTCAAAATCACCAGGTGGCGCCACTGTGTATTGTATGACATGCCTTTAACGCGGTTCTCCTCTGGCTGCAGGCTGAGCGCGCAGACAACGTCCTCCCGGGCACCAAGTGGGATCATGTGGAGCGCATCCGGCGCGACATCCGTGACTTCAAGGAGCAAAACGACGTGGACCGAGTCATCGTCCTGTGGACCGCCAACACCGAGCGCTTCTGTGACGTCAGAGTGGGACTCAACGACACCGCCGACCAGCTGCTGACGTCGATCAAGCAGAACGAGGCTGAGGTGTCCGCCTCCACAGTCTTCGCAGTTGCCAGTATTCTGGAAAAGGTTTGTTTATGTCTAAGATTTCCTCCTATACATTGACAGTAATAGATGATATTTTTAGACAGGCAATTGTAAACCATGAGGGGTTTGACATGTAGTAATACACGAGCAATAGCAAGTGTATTACATCATCAACTTTGAGTGGTTTACAGAGGCGACTGTTCAAAACCAGCCACTAATAAATCATGGGTAGTGGTTTAACTTGGCCCCATGCATTATCAATGTAACCCATGGGTAATAAAGTCAGGGATACAAGTTTGCTGACAAATGACGGAAATTTGAAATTCCGAGATTTTTGAATGAACTCTCACCTCGGTACATGTGTAGGGGTGAGATTTCTACCTAAATTCATCACACAGATTTTATCACCACCCTTGTGGTGTAGAAGAACCTTGAGAAAGTCTGGTAAGAACCTGTAATGGTTAACTGGACATTAAATCAAAACTACCAACCAACCAACCTCGGTGTTTCTGTTTATCACACTGTTTCTATTTATGACTTCAGTGCTCGTACATCAACGGCAGCCCGCAGAACACCTTCGTGCCAGGCGTGATCGAGCTGGCCGAGCGACACCGGGTCTACATCGGGGGAGACGACTTCAAGTCGGGACAGACCAAACTCAAGTCGGTCCTGGTGGACTTCCTGGTGTCCGCCGGCATCAAACCCACCTCCATCGTCAGCTACAACCATCTGGGCAACAACGACGGCAAGAACCTGTCTGCACCACAGCAGTTCCGCTCCAAAGAGGTAAACCCGTATTCAGTGTGTGCCTCATTCATTGTCAGACAGAGATAACAACTTACCAGTTTTCTGTGGAAGACCACTTTTTTATTTTCCATTTTTTTTTTTTTCTGATATTTTCAGTCGCAGCCATATTACCTCATCTAAAAAAATTCAGTTGATTACCTGACTGGAGGAAATAATCATATAACCCCACCACCCTATGAACTATAGGGTATGAGGTTGATTTTGATTAAAGTGGAGAATGGCAAATGCCCATGTTCATAAGACACTGGGGAGGTTGCTCAATCTCCAGAATGTATTTTGATTTTAAATTCAAGGAACAGAAAATTTAAGATCATTGTAGCTGTTTTTATTGATTTTTTTAATTATTTTCCAAATTTTTATAAATAATGTCAGCTTCCTGGCTGCTGCGAGTAAAAATATATTTTGTGTTTTTTTTATGTTAATTCAGCATGATTTTATGTTTTTGAAACAACCATGAGACCTTTCGTACTCATTCGTGACAAAATCACCCCCTCATCTTGGTGTAGCTATTCTGATATTAATCTGTATTTAATCCCTCGATGATATGTTCAATTTTTGATATCTGCAGATCTCCAAAAGTAACGTGGTTGACGACATGGTACATTCAAATAGTATTTTATATGCACCCGGAGAGAAACCAGATCACACAGTAAGTATATCTAAAAGATGTATCTATACATTCTACCATTAGTGATAGCTAATCCTAGAAAGTTATTTTTAGTTATGAAAATATGTGACGGTGTAGGTTAAAATCTAAACGTCACTCAACTTCATAGAAATATCTACATGACGTTCATTGCCTTCTACAGATATCACTCTGAGATGGATCCCTTTCCACAGTTAACGTGTTAGAACTATTTTTATCCTACCCCTAATAAAAAAACCCATAGGCTTAACATGGGATTTGGTTATGTCACGGATGTGACATAAAATGTTGTTTATGCCACTACTTTCTGATACTGAAAAAATATGGAAACGGGTTAGGATAAAATCTAGACACCACTCGTTTGAGTTTGAGCTTATTCATGCCACTCATTTTGTTGGCTCCGTAATGTCACTCGTCTTCGACTCGTGAAATTATGGAGCCAACAAAATGCGTGGCATAAATAAACTCGGACTCAAACTCGTGACGTCTCTTGATAATATTGAATTTAAAAAAAAACCAGTGTTGTCTTCGAGGGTTTGCCTGCTCCATGTCTAAGGTGTTGCTCTTGGCCTTCTGTCAGGTGGTGATTAAGTATGTGCCGTACGTCGGAGACTCGAAGCGAGCCATGGACGAGTATGTGTCTGAGATCATGATGGGCGGCAAGTCGACCATCGCCATCCACAACACATGCGAAGACTCGCTGCTCGCCGCGCCCATCATCCTCGACCTCATCATCCTCGCCGAGCTCTGCCAGGTAATGCATTTAAATTATTTTTAATTTATCTTTTTATTTATTTGTATTATTAATATTATTATTTTTCCCTCCAGATTGTAAAGTTACCTAGCCCAACCTATGATGAGTTTGGTTTCGGTTCTGTATTACGAAAGGATTTTTTTTCTTTTTACCAGTGTTATCAAAGAATGTCTGTTATTCTATGTATGTCTTTCTCTTTTCATGACAAAAACAAAAACAAGCAGCTATAAAATTTGTTATTATGTTGTGCATGGATAATTTGCTGTTGTATTGAATACTAATTCCATGTAAGTTTGAGAAGTGCCAATATACTGCTTTTGAAAAAAACACAAAAAAAACCCATCAATTACGTATAAATAAGCACTAACTGACAAAAAAAATTACCAAACTAATAACAGAGACTATGCGGTGGGAGATAGAAATACTACGCTACACCCCGTTTATCTCATTAATAACAGACTAACTCTAGTTGCAAGATGTAACCAAACCAAGCCAATGATCGTTAGGATACATCAAACAGCTCCCAAAACCGCTCCCGCATCAATATAACTGTAACATATCAAGCAATAAGCACACCCTGATGAAAGAATAGGTCCGAAACATGTAACAAAAGACATTAACAATTGCCTTGTCATTGTTTGAAAGGAACTAGCCCATCCCTGAGTTAGTGGGAATATATTCCTCATTTTCCCCTCTTTTTTTTTTTTTAAAGTTACGGGTCCCTCTCCCTGCCTCTCTTCATTAATATTTTCTAGAATATAGGCCATTATGATGAACTCACCTCATGCATGTTTAACTTAAAAGTCCATGTAAACATCAAATAGATAGGATGTTGTTATAACTAAACTACATGGTATGCCATTATCCACCACCCACCCCAGCCAAGAGAGGCTGTGGCGATGGACAGGGGAGAAGAGGTGAAGAGTTAGGACACGGGGACTGAAGTCAGTCCATACAAAAGGGGTGACAGTTTTCCATGGAAATCTACTTTTTCATTTCCCGTCTAAGAATCAATTTCCTTGTATATAACAAAGAAAGTATAAATTGGGCCTCATTCGCATCAAAACACACAGCGATTTGAACCACAGACCCTCAGCCCATTCCTGGGCAATAGTGACGTTTTTCCATGTTCTCTCAATCTCTCTGAGGCAGTAAATTCCACATGGAAAATAGTTCCACTTTTATTCCTGACCCCAACTGACATCCCAGATACAAACCAAAAAAATAAGCTGGAGTTTGTTGCCTTGTAATTAGAGATGGCAGTTTTCCCCGTTTCCAAGGAAATCCTTGTTTTTGTTTTCAGTTTATGAAATTATTTGTTCTTCTATAATACAAAAATAAAATGAATTGGGCCCCAGTCACACCAATAAACAGTGCTTCAAACCTCCCTACACCCCAGTTCCATTCCAGGGCCAATAACGATGTGTTTTACATGTTTTCTCAGTCTTTCTTATGTAGTTATATTATAAAAGAGATTTCCGATAAAAAACTACCATAAACTTTGCACTACCTGAATATGAACATGATATGAAATACTGGTACACACACTGGGCACCGCCGAACGAAACCTCATACGTGAGACGGGTAAGGCGATGTCGATACAGTGTGGCCGGAAGTGTATACATGGGAGAAATGGCTATAAACATCATTCATTGTAAATACCATTCAAAATGTATGTCAGTCCGTATGTGCCTGGTTATACTCTGTCGTTGTTGTGTTATGCACCTTGTATTGCCTGGAAGAGCGATTTGTAAAAGTCGAACGCAATAAAGAACTTTAAAAAAAAAAAAAAGTTAAATTCCACATGAAAAATATTTCCTCTTTTTCTCATGACCCTAACTGACGTCCCTGCTTGTTTCAGCGCATCACATTCCGTGTAGAAGGGGACCAGGAGTTTCAGCAGTTCAACTCGGTGCTATCGCTGCTTTCCTACCTTCTGAAGGCGCCACTTGTACCTGCAGGCGCTCCAGTCGTCAACGCCCTCTTCCGGCAGAAAATGTGCATCGAGAATATCCTACGGTGAGATGCGAGACAACAACAAAAATTGATAAAAAAAAATTGAAGCTTTTTTTTTTTAAATACACTGGTTTCGGATTTTTTTTGATTTTTTTATTCAGGTAATATATTTAGACAACAAACAATCGCCTATTGGCGTTCTTCCTTGTAGAGTCCTCGGACAAATATAGACAAGACACATTAAGAGACATTACAAGTGTCATTCACATCTTCTTTGTCTTCTACTAGATCAGCACTTTATAAATAAGTTATGAGAGGAATGTTTATTGTACAGTAGTAACATGCATCTAGTCTAACTTTGCAAAGCTAGGTGCATATTTACCATGATAGCAAATCAGTATTTCTTTATTTTTCTGTAAACTGCTGATGAAAGGATGCTTTTCATTCGGCTGACTTTACAACCTCAAAAGAGTATCGTATGGCTGCTGCATGGCGGCATAGTATCAGGTGGTTATAGCAATCAGTGTAGTGAAGGAGGCAGCATGCTGATCAGCTCTGGCCACACAACAGTGTATAGGGCAATGGCCCATAAAAACTAATAAAATACCTTTTGTCAGTGCCTGCAAATGTAGCCCACACAGCCACAATGCCGCTTCGGCCTTTTGAACTGATCTGTTGGTTTGTACACTATAAGCATGTTTAGCAGACACCTGATGCCATCTGATTCAAAGCCAGCCCAATGGAACACCTCATTTAATAGCTGTATGATTCTGGCATAGACAGTGGAAAAGCCATTTAAAGACTTGTGAATTACAAGGCTGTCAGAATACAGGTAGCCCTACATACTGTAGAAAACCAGGGCCCTGTTTTTCAATAACGACATCGTCGGCCAACGATGCCGTACGATCGTCCAGCGATTCCACGACATTCTGGAAGACACAAAATGGCTGCTGTTCTATAGACACGATCGTAGTACGCCACTCACGATCGCCGCTAAAACTGTCGGCCGTCACGACAAGTATAGAACTGTCTTAGGTTCTATAACACATCACTGTGCGTATACGAGTAAGGGATACATATAACCTATAATCGTTCCAAATATGAAGAAGATCGGTTGCAGCGTTCCGAAGATATCGGCGTTTGAATTTCGTCATAGCAAACGCTGCTCTGGTGGCCATAACACCCTCCCACCTCCCATGCGCAGTGAATGTCGAGGTCACTGGATAAATTAGGGTCACGTGAGCATAGGGCTACACTGGCCACCAGAGCAGACGATTGCTATGACGAAATTCAAACGCCGATATCTTCGGAACGCTGTGACCGATTTTCTTCATATTTGGTCCGATTGTCCATAGGTGTCATGAACGGACGACACTTTGGGCGACATTTTAAATCACGTGACCCCACGATTGTTGTGACTGAAAAACATGTCTGGCTGCCCTACGCCTCTTACGCTCATGATATATCGCCTATTCACTATAGTGTCTTGTCTATCGAACACTGACGGCAAAAACATGTCGCCCATAACGATTGTCGTGACTGAAAAACAGGGCCCAGGCCAAGTGGGATTTTAAACAAACCATGCCTACTTCCCTTTTTGCCCACACCCTGCATATATGTTTCAGTAAACTTTCTAAATAAATCAAGCAATGAAAATGTGCCTATTGTACCTATTGGGTTAGGTTAAACTATAGAAAATGCTACATTTTATTCATTTTGAATTAAGATAAGTCACAACAAAAAGGTGTGGACTGATAATTAACAATATTTGAAAATCACCAGTTGGCGCCATTGTGAATTGTAGGAAATGCCTTTATCCTAACTGTATCCTAAACAGTGATACTTCTCCAAAAAGTAATATCCTTTTTTAGAAATTCAGGGGATGGGGAGTTAGCTCAGTGGTTAAGGCATTGGACTTGTAACCCAAAGGTTCTGGCTTCGAGTCTCACTGCAGCCACTTTGCTCCTTCACCCCAAGCAGTGGTATATTTACTGCTATATCAAAGGCCAGTCCTTATCATACCATGTCTATGTAGTGTGGGAAGTAAAAGTAAATGTGTAGGGGTGCGATTTCTACCTAAATTCATCACATAGATTCGATCACCATCCTTGTGGTGTGGAGCCAGCAGCAAAGCTGAACCATGAGTTAGTCCCTATATATACCCTAGGGTAGACTTGCTCAAGTCTCTGATTATGAACATTCATTAAATGATTAATCACAATCAGAATAAAGTTCATTTAAGTATGTATCCTTCTCTGACTGGCCCATGAATCAAAGACGTGTCCACTATAAACAGAATCTCCTGTTTATGGCCCCAACCCACTCCCTGTAACCCTATACCTCCCTCTATCCCTCCCCCCTCCCCTCCTCCAGTTCCCTGGCCGCCTGTGTTGTCATAGTGATAAATTTAGCCTACTCCTGACTATGTCTCGATTAAGATCAAAGTGAGAGGGTATCAATCTCCCAGCAGATATCCTGACCATTAGCCAGACCTCTGCTTGGGGAGTGTGGCACAAAATCGCGCCAGTATATATAGCCGATTACGGATGAGACCAGTCCCTGTGTCACTCAGAAGGGTTGGAGGGGTAGGATACAGGGACTGAGGCCAGTCTAACCCTCAGGGTCCCCTGGGATGTTGAATTATTAAACAAATCAAACAAATTTAAATATTACTGAATGTTTATAATTGAACTGGAACCTTGTTTCTGTGCAGGGCGTGCGTGGGACTGGCTCCCATCAACCACATGCAGCTGGAGTACAAGTGGGAGAAGCTGGTATCCACTCGACCGGCAACGACCACTGTCAGCAGCCACGTCGAGAAAAAAAACCCTGCCGCCGCCGCCACGCACGCAGCCCCACGGGCCGCCACAGCCGTCACCAACGGCCATGTCAACGGCCACAGCAACGGCCACCTCAACGGCCACCTCAACGGCTCCTCGTCGCCAGTCTCCAGCAGCGATTCAGAGATCGAGAAATGATCAAATTCCAGCTAAAAGGAAACTTTCAGAAAACGGGCCGAGCCATGGGATAGTCTTTTGACAGGATGATAGAAGGGTACAGCTTACTATCTTTCTGTTTCTACTGATGTATGTTATAGTCTTTCGTTTCCTGCCCATTCAGTGGGAACAGATGATTTCTGTTTTTGTATATTAGGGTGCATATTTCAGCCTACTCTAGGCTCTAATAACATATCGTAAGCTCTGCCAGCTCAGGCCTGTTGAATAATTTAACTCTTTCTGTCCGAGCCTGATTGCAGAGCACAGGCACTATAGGACGAGGCATAATACCTCTATAAACCCCAAGGGGATGAGACTATCGCCGTATGGTGTCTGTTTGTCGTATGGGCGTCACTTAGCAACCTTTAGATACCAGTTACTATAGTTACTTATCGAATACCCACAGAGTATAATGATGAACATTGTATTTTTTATAAATTGTGAGAAAATGGTGTAAATCTATTCATTATTTCTCATAAAACATAACGTTTGTGATGATGTCACATAAACAGAAATATATTTTTAAACAATGCCTGGAGGCATTGCTCGTCCCCTGGGTGGGAATGCCTCCAGGCATTGCTCGTCCCCTGGGTGGGAATGCCTCCAGGCATTGCTCGGACTGAAAGAGTTAAGCTTACACTGAAGACCCTTTTCTTTATGCCAACAAGACCCAGGGACAATGTAGGTAAACTTTATTCAACACTCATGGTCGACCTTCCATCGGCTAGGACTGTCTTGAATATTATAAAACGATAGCCCTCATACGAGGTCTCATTTTACCCTGTACTTTCCTAGCATAAGTTATAAAACAGATTCCTGGTAACTGTTATGTCATACCAAACCTAACAGCATATGGATCGTATTACTCATGAAAGTTAACGACGGGTCGACGATACACAGATGTATATATATGATAAAGAATGTAGTCCATTATAAGGTGGTTTTATGGCACCATTCTCCATTATTTATATCATAGAAAGTAGTACCTAATGCAATCAGTTGTAAGATTAGGTTCCTCTCACTTCATGAAAAAAAACTTCTTCTTTTTTTTTTTCTCTCATGAAATTTCTTTCTTTTTTTTTCATGAAAAAAACATACATATATATAAATATATATATCATAAGGAATTTTTAAGGATAATTGTCTTTTCAAGATCAAAGTATGTTTTTAGTCTTGTTTCATGGTAAGAAAATACTGAACCATGTATAGTAGCTACTTGAGTAATGAGTACTGTGGATGTAGTAATGTATCTTTGTTAGAATGAAAAAATGCTATTTAAGAGAACAAACAAAGTCAGTATCACCCATCGGAAAGATATCGGTACTTGAAATATGAAAAAAAAGGCATTCACAGCTACAACTCCCACACTTTCACTATCACTGTTCATGAATGATACATATTTTACAGCTGCCATCGTATGTACTTTGTGATAACTTGTTTGAAAATAAAAGAGCAAATATACATATATATAAAAGAGAAAAACTAAATACACTCAATGTAATTTGATTGTGAGAATCACATATCAGGGGCCTGTTTAATAATTTAGGCTCCTACTTGACCCTTTTCTGTATGCCAAGGAGACCCTCTTGGCAAACAAACTTATATTATTAAAAGATAACCCTTGTACAAGGTAAAGAAAAGGGTCATCACTTACAAGGCTAGATTATTAAACAGGCCCCAGGATCCTTAGCAAGTGGCACCAAGTCACCGTACTGAACAGGACAGTTTATAATTTTATAGTTTGATAAAGACCATAATCTGTGCTTACATCTTAAATGGCCCTCCCTTTGAGGCAGTGAAAAGACAATCGCCTTGCACTAAATAAAGATATTTTAGTCCAGTGGAGCAGCGGTGTAGGAAGTTAGCGGCGACCATCCGAAGTCGGTATCCTTGCACAGAAAATCATCCAAGTTTGTTTCTCAATTGTATGAACTTTTTAAAAGATAGCAAGTAATTACAAATTCTAGGTGATCAAAAAACTAGCTTTTATGATTATTTGAATTCAAAACAATACTGACAATAATATTCTAAAGAAATGAATATCTAATAAGTTAGATATTGTGGGATTCGTGTATCCAGTTATCAAAGGATGTCGGTTAGCACTAGTTTTCTTAATAAGCTATTGATTGGACACTATAACCATGTACATATGCACAAATCCGATGATGTTAAATTTTTGTTGGGTCAATAAAATCTCCCTTACATAGAGAAATGATCTCAAAACTTAGCAAAGCAACCTAAACGCTTTGTTCAACGGTATTGGAGCGTTGATTAACTGGAGTGCTTTGAAAATACAAAGTGCAAAGCCTAGTAATGATAAGTAATCAAGGTTTCCCAAAAGAAAGAATGCATGAAGGCATTCCATAAAGATGGTCAACACTTTTCAATGGGAGAATAACAATTGTATCGGCATGGAATACTTAATCATTAGCGTCATGAGATATAATACTTTATTGCACTACCCCAACTATGTTTTTTCCTACCCCTCATATAATATGGAGAAACCAAACAAGAGTTAGTTGTGTTGTTGTTTATCGCACGATGGCAAGATCACATATTACTGCGCAAGGAGAAGCCTAGAGCAGTAATACGCGATCTTGCTGGAGTGCAATGAACAATAACACGCCTAACTCGAGTTTGGTTTAGAATTTATCCTACCCCACCCGTCTAAATTACTTTTACATTAACAAATGACGTCAATTGTCAAGTGTATCCCACTAGAGCGATATTTTTCATTTTTCTGAACTCCAGACCGAATACAGTGACCCAATGTTAAGCCTATGGAGTTTTTTTATTAGGGGTAGGATAAACCTCCAGACTTTACATGGTGTGACCGTATGCCAAGGTTATGCCATAGAATATTTTTGTGCCACACGTGACAAATGAAGTTAAAAACATGTGACTGGGTAGGATAAAAGCTAAATTTCATACATTTTCAAAAAAATGTTTACATGGAGTTTATTGTCTTTTGCTACCGATATCACTCAGCTTCGCTACGCGATATCGTTCCGGGTAGACATCTCACACCATATAAGCCAATCATATGAAATTTCTAATGTTTCTTGATAATACATACTCATTCATGAATGTTCTATCTGGGCAGACGTTTGGAGATGAACTGTTCTACGGCAACCAGTAGACAAAGTATGTTGGATCTTCTGGTTCCTTCTATTGATATCCAATGTGTTTTTTACAGCTACCACATGGACATGTAATTTCAATATATGATTTCAGTGAATTCCTAGGCTGTTATTTTGATACATTTGTTTGTGTTCTGCTTCACCTGAGAGAAGTGGTCTATTGTTGACTTATGTAGCATGTAATGGGTGCTTAATGATCATCGACTGCTTAATCATTAGTTATGCCTGTTGTCAGTATTTGATTTTGGACAGAGCAAGCGAAGGATATGACTGTGCTGCACTATGCTACCACTGTACATGTCAGTATTTCAAGCAAATTCTCCACTTTTCTGGAATTATTGCATCTTTGAATTATCGATATATTTATGGATATACCTTTCGGAAACATAGAAGTGGTTTGAATATGTGGTTTTTTTTTCAAATGTTTTATGCTTATCTCACTAGAACCCATTGTTGAAATGTCCAAAAATTGAACCTCGTTAAGTTCTGGCTGTAGACCCTCTCTGTTAGTAGTGATAAAGCCTTTCAGAAACTCATTATCCACATTTTTTGTTCCATAGGACGACAAGATGAGAGACAAACGATTTGCTGAGATGCAATGGTTGTCACCCATTATAAAAATAAAATCGAAATAAAATTAGCAAAACTCAATGTGTGTGTAATTTATCTTCTCCATGTTTGTATTTTATATTCAGGGATGTCAGAGTTCAGGGAAATCCCTGATATCCAGGGCCCTGTTTTTTAGTCAAGATATCGCAAGTCTACGATCGCCTGAGATATGGATCAAGATTCTATGGAATTTTCTACGACACAAGATGGCGGGTGTGCTATAGACAGTGTCGTAGGTTGAATCAAACAATCTTGGCAAAATGTGTCGGAAGTTAAGACAAGTATAGAACTCTCTTAGGTTCTATAAAACGTCACTGTGGATTTTTTGTGCTTCCCATAAGAATTAAGCGATGAAATTTTAACGCGAGTAAGGGATATATATAACTTATAATCGTCCCAAATATGAAGACATATTGTCTTCATTATTCAAAAGCTTCAATAGAACCTGTGTATGGCAACCCCAATTATTTCAGGAACTCCATATACCAAACTTACCTGTACACTGCGCAAAACTAACCAATTTATATATGTATACGCCCGGCGTATATAGGTATGCATTTGCGTATACAAGGTCATCCTTGTATACGCCTCATCGGTAGGGGTATATAAGCGTCCATGTTGCGGTCATATATACGTCATATATACGCCTGATTCTGTTCTATTTACGCCACTATTAAATAGTTCCGATCTCTACCACTTGGGGACACCACTGTATTATATCTCATTTGCAATTAACCATCTAAGTCTGTATTATATGAAAATTGCAATCTTATACAGTAAAACCCCTATTCTGGGACACCCCGCTTAAGGGGACAACACGCTTCAGGGGAAAATTTGCTCGGAACGAAAATTTTTCCCTCTACTAAGAGTTTATTTTAACCCCACTTAAGGGAGCACCCCGCTTTAGGGGACAGTTTTTCGGTACAGAAATGATTAACGCACCCTTTGAAGGTAGGGGGTTAGAGGCCCGCTTACAGGTTAGTGGTGGGCGACACAGGGCGGGCTGGGGGCTTTGAAGGTGCGGTATTCAGTGAGCCGTCGCGGCTCTGGGCGACTCACGGCGGCTCACGGTCATAGGGCTGCTGACGTGGGGGGGTGGGGGGGGGGGGGATTGAACGGGGGTGTAAAAAGGAGCAAATTTCACAAGGAAGGCATATCCATCTTCAACCTTTTAGACAAAAGTGAACTGAAAAGCAGAGAAATGTGTGATCTGGTACCTGAGTACGCATTGACAAAATCAAAACCGAACCAGCGAAAGACGTTTGGCCAAAACGTCTCCACTTTTCAGATTCACATTTTCGTTGATATCTCAGTACCGGATGGGAATTTCTGAATGATCTTTTCACTGTTGGATAGGGAATTCCAAGCCGGACATGGTCACAACAGTTTTGTCTTAGATTTCTGAATTAATTGTCTCACAATCGAAAATAACCGATTTTCACTGTGATTTCTCTTTGGAATAGTATTAAGCACAGAAAATACAATACAGTAAAATTATCGATGTGTTATAAAAATAGTGTAGTGTGATCCCATTTAGGTCCAGTGCAATTTACTAATCATAATCATATTTGAATTGTGCGGGAGCCACTCCAAGTGGCCTTATCGAAATTCTAACATTTTATATGTGGTAGGTAAAAAGAATTGCACAAGTCTTGCAAAGGTCTTACAAAAGTTCCACAACAGTTCCACAACTGTCGTAAAACAGTCTCACAACGGTTCCACAACTGTTGTAAAGCAGTTTGACAAGTCTTGCAGCAGTCTCGCAATAGTCTAACGACAGTTAAAAAACAGTCTGACAACACTCACACAATAGTTGTAAAACAGTTTCACAACAGTCTCACAACAGTCTTACTAGTCTCACAACAGTTTCACAACAACAGTCTCACAGCAGTTTCTCAACAGGTACACAAAAGTCATACAGTAAAAGATGGAGATATATCAACTTTTTAAAAGTTTATTACAGTACAAGTGAGGAGACCGCTGAATCTCCTTTACAGTGTTTAAATATGTAGTACTACATATCAACTATATCCTCTGTAAGTTTGAAGATCATAGCATGGGTTTTATTATGTGAAAAGCACTATTTACAGAGGGATAGTTGATCTAATAGCGTATAGCATGTTCAAACTGGTACCCTGTCTGTCTTCATAGGCCTACAGTGAAATACTACAGGTATAGCCATCTGGTGTCAAAATCTGGCATGAGGTTTCTAGCATCGCTTCAGTGTGGAAGGGGACCAGACAAAAGTGAACTGAAAATCAGAGAAATGTGTGATCTGGTACCTGAGTACGCATTGACAAAATCAAAACCGAACCAGCGAAAGACGTTTGGCCAAAACGTCTCCACTTTGGAAAATCACATTTTCATTGATATCTCAGTAACGGATGAGAATTTCTGAATGATTTTTTCACTGTTGGAAAGGGAATTCCAAGCCGGACATGGCCATACCAGTTTTGTTTTAGATTTGCTGATTAATTGTCTCAAAATCGAAAATAACCGATTTTCTCTGTGACTTCTCTTTGGAATAGTATTAAGCACAGAAAATACAATACAGTGAAATTATCGATGGGTTGTAATAATAGTGTAGTGTGATCCCATTTAGGTCCAGTGCAATTTATTGATCATAATCATATTTGAATTGATGAAATTAATTTTTGAAACAATATGATTTTATTTTTATTACATCAATCAAAAACATATTTATATTAAAAGTATAAGAATGGCATCTTGGTGTATGATATATGACATATAAATGTTCAATGATGATGCATAGTTAATGGCCTACCACTGATTGTACGCTCAGAATTAATTTTTCATTCGGGGAGGTTGCTCAAATTTTTCATTGTGCTAGTACCTAAACCTCAATTTTTCATACAAATGAACACACTATCGAATAGATAATTGGTGTACTGCAGAAGAAAAATATTTCCCAACGAACCCAAGAGGTTTCGTTCCAATGAAATTGTTATTTTTTCTATTACAACAGATTAAACTAAAATTGCCTTAAAAAGTGCTAATTCGTGCCTGTAGCACCATCTAGTGGATACTGTACGAAGCAGAATACCAATTCAGTATATTGATCGGCGAGTTAACGTGAATGGAAGCATGTACAGGATTGAAAAGCAGAATACACAAGTGAATTACGAAATTACCTCGAAGTACCAAAGAAAAAAACATAAATATCATCAAAAGCAATTATACAGAGACTTAAAGCTGACTAGAAGCAACCGAGTTTGTGGGGAAGTGGTTATTGCCTACGTCTCGAAATCTGTGGGTTGGGTGTTCGAACCCCTTCACTGGCAATGTGTTTTTTTTCTTTTTGTATAAAGAGAAAAACGCTAGTATATTGAGAGAATCGGTACAAAGTAAGTTAGAAAAAAAACTGAATTAGTTTTACCTTGAAATAATTACAATAATGTCCATAATTAATTCTGTCACTGCCACAGTGCAGTGTTGTATTGATTCTCTCTACATTGGCCTTTTTCTTTTGATTTAAAAACGAAAATGAAAAAAAAGACTGGTTGTGACTGGGGGTCGAACCACCGATTCTCACGTTACAAAACGGAGTGCCTAACCAATACACCACTGGCCACCTAGCAATTGTTAAAAGGATCGATATGTATATAAAAGGGGGTTGAAGTGTGGCGCGTATCCTATAGTTCGGTTCATTCGTTGTATGCCCAAATGGGTCTAGAAACGGCTGCTATGGCTTAATTATTGTAATTATTTCGAGGTATATAATAATAAGAAAACCATATAATAATAAGAAAACCATATATCTGTGTTTGAATTATCATTTCACCTCACCCCTGTCCTCCGGACATTTAAACCTCGGTCTACAGACCTCGGTTAAAATTCTGGGCACAGGGGTTCGGTAAAATGATAATTTGTCCACAGGAATACAGTTTTCTCAAAGTACTACACGAGAATCTCACTCTCGTGGCTCTTTAATCTCCACGCCTAGGTCTGGTTCACTATGTCTCTATGTGCGGGAGCCACTCCAAATAAACGCACAATCGAATAGATAATTGCTGTACTGCAGAAGAAAAATATTTCCCAACGAACCCACTTTATATCCACTTTTTTTCATCACAAATATAAAAGTACAAGACTTTTCCATTGAAAGTGCAAATAACATTGGCTGCTAGTCTTTGTTCTAACGCCAACGAAAAAATACCATATGGAGCAAATGTATTTGATGGGCGTGTCATAAAATGCTTTTATGCAACTATTCTTTCGATCTAAAGTCGTGAAGATGGGGTTGGATAAATACTAAAAGATCCTCAGTGAGAATCACTTTGGATTTAAACAACTCGGCCTGTACCGCTACCGTCTTCACTCCTCGCGAAGATCACTACGCACACAGGCCTTGTTGCATAGTTCCAAATTAGAATAAAAATTGATACACATTGACAGGTATATTACATATATTCTATACTTGTAATTTATGAGTGATCTGAAAAACTCACCGCGGTGAGATGACACTCTTGCCTTAATAAAAAAAAAATTAAAAAATCATATACATGAGAGCGGAAGTTCATTCTTGTCTGTAATGTATATTTTATTTTCCCGCAGCTTCAGGCTTCAAATTATCCTTCAGTATAGGACAGAGAGTAATTGCTAATTCTGCCATCATCCGCCAGGAAATTGTGTTAGAGCGTCCCTGTAGTCGGGGGGCAACTGCTATTTTCTGATGTCACGATCTAGAGATAATCGTCAGACAAGGCTTAAATCCTTTTATGGAAAACCTAAGAATGATTTTAATAAATATCCATTGATAACTGGACCCGCCACCTGGTGTTTTGTTTAGCGTCAGGGGGAAAGATGGCCACCTCCATAACAAAATAGCGATTTGCCCTATATATGACCGATAAGGCTATTTGTTCCTATGATATGACCATGAATATATATGTATACAAGTATTTATTTACAATTAATGATACAAATCCATTGAGAAAGAAGGAAATGAAGTTATAAAATGCACATGAAAATTCTACACTTAATCATTAAAAGATCATTAGCGTCTCTTTCGTTTCTTTCCTGATTTTCCAGACTTTTTGCCGGATTTGGCACTTTTGCTGCTCCTTTTGGACGGACTTGCACTTCTGGACCTGGTTGCACTTTTCCCTGAAATAAGTATAAAATAAGTTGCATTAATTTCATAGTTCCGTTTACGGGTCCTCAAGAAAATGGTCTGGCTTCACATTTCATTAACATATTTTACAAAGATATGTGCTGTTTTGATTGAAGTCATATCTTAAGCAATGCCTAGTGCAATACTGATAACCCATGGGAACAAAAAGTTTAGTAATTATATAGAACGTGCTGTGAACGTTATATATTTGCTATATACCCGAAATTAAGAAAAATCTTTAATTTCATTTGGCTTAAGAACTAATATTTCAGTCTACGTATACGGAACAAGTGTTTCGTATTTTCCCGTACCGAACACTGTTCCGTACCGTATTTTTTCACATCATATAGCGAAACGGTGCGTATTTACAATATATAAGGCATGGGTATATAGTAAATGAAAAATACAGAACAATCCACCTTTCTTGTACATGCTACAAAACTCCCCATCTTGTTTTCTAGCATGTACAGCATGGTCATGTAGTTCTATATAATCATATGGTATTGGAAACCTTTCTATTTCTTACCTCTGCCTTTACCTTTGCCATCGTCAACAGTCTTTGGTCTCGCGACATACTCCACCCTCGCGCCTTGACATTTTGGCTGTAAATATGAAGTTGATGGATTTATTACAATTATGTAATACATCTACATTTAATAGTACAGCTTGGGCAGTTACTTTGTAACCAAACGACTGCATTTTACATTAAACTATATGTGTTCCCCAAGGTAGAAAATGGAGGGTTTAGCCTATAGAAATAAACAGCTTTTCAGAAATTAATATAAAGGGTATGGTAAACCTTTACAATACAAAACACAAATGATATCAATTGGTATTTCTTTAAACATACCCAATGATACAAATGATTTTCTGAACTGTTACCTCAGGAAATGTGTATGGTCAGGTTTTTACCTGAATTCATCATAGAGATTCGATCGCCACCCAAACAAAATAGGTCTAATAGAGCATATTGGATGTGAAACTACCCAAACAAACAAACACAATTAACTGCAAGTAGACTTAAAGATAAAAATGAATGTTTCAGGAAGTATTACCCGAAACTTGAACAGGAACAGTCAACAAACAAGACCTTTTTAGTGTTTTGTGAAAGTTATAGGGAGCCAAAGTGAACCCGCTGAAACCACACATACCTGTTTACAAAACACCATTTCCGGATATAGGCACTCAGTACTTTGACTATGTAAGTTCGAGATTATGTATTATTCTCCAATCATTTAGATCCATATTTTTTATAAACTTTGAGACAGAGTTATACAGAGACGATAATAGTAAACTACACTTCAAAAGTAACAAACGAGACCAAAAACAAAAGTCTATCCTCAAACCCCCATAGGTTTAGCACTAAGCCTCGTTCTTACTGGCCACCGGAAATGGTGTTTTGTAAACGGGTATCTGTGGTTTCAGTGGGTTCACTTTGGCTCCCTATAGAATAGATTCTGACCTGGTTGCACTTCCTGCATTTGGTGGGCTCCTTCATCTGCCCTATGAACTCGCCTCGCAGACATTCTCGACAGTAGCGAGTTCCGCACCACTTACACATGTAGGTCTGCAACAAGAATGCTCAAACAGTTTACATATAGTTTAAAGTGGGATGCACACATAGAGGCTAATGTGTTTGAGACGGGTGTACTTCACACCTTTCCCCATGTCTCAGAAAATTCTCCTTTGGTCCAAAATTCTCATGGCAAGGTACTTTTACCAGTCTCATGGAAAAATGGCGAATTTGATTCACATGAAAGGAAATATCTGGTACATAGTTTCAGACATAGAGAAATATGATTAAACTCCAGAGGACACAGTTTTTGTTTTTGAAAGAAATGAAGAAAACCATATTTTTCAGTACATTTCCCATGTAAAGTGGGTATTCTACCAAATAGGTGCTCTGCAGGCAGGCTTTTAGCCTCCAGCTGTCGTTCCTCACTAGGG
Source organism: Alentia gelatinosa (assembly GCA_950022655.1). Taxonomy (NCBI): domain Eukaryota; kingdom Metazoa; phylum Annelida; class Polychaeta; order Phyllodocida; family Polynoidae; genus Alentia; species Alentia gelatinosa. The sequence goes on along the minus strand of OX465592.1, from coordinate 6,972,894 downwards.
TTGTCTGCCCCCCCTCCCCCAACTCTGTAAATTCTCAGAGCTGTTCCACCAACTCCTCTATTTCTGGCCTGCCCACTTCTACAAGGTGCACACACACCGCCCGGTGGATGCCCAGCGGGTGGTCCCACCAAGCCGGCCAGCCGGTGGCTATGAGGCGAGGCTATGAACATGCAGGGGGTATGCTGCTGCTGTCTGGTGGGCGTTGGCCACACTAACATGATAGCCAAGTTCCCTGTTCATCCGATAGAGGGCTCGCTAAACATGCCACTACACACTACACTGCTCAGGCTGCAAAAAACAACACTGCGCCACTCCAGTTTATTGTTCATGTAGGTTGCTGAAACAATGCAGTGTGACGCAAAACCTGCTTCCGCTGAATTTGGTGTTAAACCGAACAATAAAGGTAAATAAAGATAAACCTTGATGTTATGAATGTGTATGGCACGCTCTGGTGCTAGAATTACGCCCAGAGTATCCAAACTGTCTGAATATTTGGTCTCAGCTTGTGGGATAGCTTCTCGGAGGAGTTGTCCATTCCATGTTGATGGTATGTGTCAGGGTATATATATGTGGGCAAGCAGTCAACACAGATTCCTAGAGAGCTCACGGTGTCATCAACGGGCCAGTCAGCCGTTACTAAATATCTATTCAAATGGATTTTGGCCAGCGATGCTTTGGGGACGGCTTTGTAAAAGTTAGCGGTCATAATGGCTAGCCAGCCGGCTGGCCTGCTTCAATTTGCTTGGTGGAACATGCGCTTTAAAGGAACAGGTCAGCCGACTCCGGCCAGTGACTGGCGATGGGCTGGCAGTCAGCTGGGCCGGCCTTAAATACCTTTTTGGCTGTTTCACAGAACAGATCATCGCCACCAACATGAGATTTGGGCCAGCAAATGCCGCCAATGACCACAATGCCATCAGCCGGGTCTAGCACCGGCTAGGTGGAACACCCGCAAATCAGGCAAATATCAATTGATCTATTTTACATATTAAGATTGGAAAAACTGGGGAAAAAGTAAAATTTACTCATTCATAATTAGAATGAATCACAAATAACCAGTTTTGACTGATAATTGACAATTTTTACAAATCACCAGGTGGCACCATCACAAATTGTAGAATATGCCTTTGAGCAGAGTACATTAGGCCTAGGTGTAAAATGCACAGGGCACTTTACATCCAACCATCTGAAAGAGTTATCTCTCCTATCGATCATAAAACACACCATCAGATCATGAGACATAGACCACTTCTAGTCTTGTAAACAACCTCCAGGAGTCAGTGTTTACATCGCAGGTGTTATAAGAGAGATCGTTCTTGCGTCTTGTTGGCCTACTTGTGGAGTGGTTCATTGACCTAGTTCTGTTATCACAATTTCTATTATAAACTGGTGATTTCGCCCGGTCTACATAGAGGAAACCTATGAAAGTTTATGGTCAGAGCTTGTATCCCGTTGAGTTTGAGTAGTGCAGTCATTCACAAGGTGAAGCTGCATGAATTAGGTAGCGATTCAAACGAGATGGGAGCGAGCTCTGACCGTAAACTTGAATAGGTTTCTGAATTTATCTCACCCTTCACATTAGCCAAGTAGCTAAAGTTTGTGGCATAATCTCCCATTGAGTGATTTTTCCAAATACTCCATGGGCATTGAATAAGAGTTCCCAATGTTAAGTATTTGATGAAAATTACCAAAGATGAGATAAAGCATCAGGCTCTATGTTCTTAGGATGGCTCACTGCTGCCACCTGGCGTTTCACTCTCCACTTCCAGACACCTCTCACTTAGTTTAGCAACCAACCCCTTCTACGATATAGGGGTTGGTCGGGTTAAACCACACACGGGATCAGTCGGGGTACGCCTCGATCCAGGAAGTGTTGTTCTATGTAGGCTCTAAAGGCAGAAATACTAAATAGGTAGAATTCATAGCTTAGCATATTTGATAAATAAGTCTGGCTTTATGGTGGTTTTATTCTAGAAATACATACAAAATGGTAAATTGCCTTCAAGGTTATGACTAAACACACTCTCCAAACATTACAAAAGGTCTGGTAGGAGAGTAACAAACAGGTACAGCTACTGGGTCAAGGAAGCCGCTTATTTAACCCGACCAGAGCTAATTTTGTTTAGCTCTGGTTGCCAGTGTAACTCTCACTTCACTCTCACATCCCTCTCCCTCTCTATTCCATTCAACGTCCACCATCTTACCACACCTACATATTTATTTTTACCACCCACGAACACCATTTATTTATTTTCTTATTCGTATAGTTTGAATATATCTCTCATTTATAAGTGTAGTAATTAGTTTATATCAGTACTTATCATATATTTCAACATTCATCATATTTGATATATATCAATCTACAAGAAATGTATATTTTACTTATAAAATCAAATTAATATGCCGGGAGGGCCATATTTTTATAAATGACCGAGAACGGACACCGTACGGGTTCAGTCACTACATTTTCTTATTACTATATACCTCCTACTCGTTTAAAAAACCAGTTTATGAACTTTTTTGCTTCACGAAAAGCCACTGCCTTTCACTACGGCCCGCTGTCACAGCAGGCGCGAACATTATTAATACCACACCCCTAGCAGTGGGCAGTATTTCATAGACGTTCGCTCACAGGTATATAGTAATATTAGGAAACGTCCTTACTGTGGACGAAACGGTTCCTATTCGAGGTCAGTCTTTGATTTCATACTGCCTGACGCCATAGGCGGAAGGCAGTATGAAATCAAAGACTGACCGAGAACGAGAAACGTTTCGCCCACTGTGAGGACGTTTGCTTATTATTATATACCTTAAATCGATTAAAAAACGTTATTTTGATGACTTATTAAGTCACACTCACAGTGGGCACGAACATTATTATTACTGCACCCCTAGCAGCGGGCAGTATTTCATAGACATTCGCACACAGGTGTATAGTGATATGTAATTAATACTTACCGTGTCTACGGTGGGGCAGCCCCAGCGACACATGGTGCAGACAATATGGTGGTGTCCTCAACACGAAATACTAAATCCACATCTCCAGGTAGTGAAGTGAAGGGTCCTGACAGAGGTATCGCCAGGTAAATCTCACCCACGTTCTGTTGTGGATCACGTCACAGCGCAGTCCCGCTCCTGGCCTATAATCACAGAGTAGTATCCACAGTTCAGGCAGGCAGGTACAACTGGGATTAGCACTAATCGCGTTGTGAGGCCTTAATCCTGACGTTTCCCTTCACTATTATGACGGGGTCCACTCATTGTGTCCTGGTTACTATCAGCTGAGCCGCCACCACCGTCAGTGACTAGAATCTCTCTGTTGTGTGTCTCCCTTCACTCATTATGGGCCCTGGAAATGATTTAAAAAAAATCATAAATGTAAGATCAAATATTCATGGTGATATAAAATTAACATTAAAGTTACAGGATAAAGCTTAGACTATATGCGTGTATTTTTGTTATTACAAGCGACCATTTAGAATATGAATCCAGATACAGTAAAGGGTTAAATGCGAAACAATCGATTCTATAGAGAGGGCCCTTTTATAATGTTGACATTGTCAAAGATTAAGTTGACAGGTGATCGGTATGTGACCCAAGGCTACACCATGTAAGTCAATGTTTAACTTAAGTATACACCCGTGCACATACTTCTATGGGTTACTTCATGTTCTGTAGCACTCAGTGAAGATTTTGTACTGCACCCTGTAATATCTTTAAATGGTGTGATTTAGGCTATGGACATAAGACTGAACTCAGTAGCATTGCTTTCATAGAAGAAGTGTATTATCGCTCATAAACGTCTCTCACGTAGTGCGGTAACGGTGGCGCCGCCTAGTGTACAGTAGGAATACTACATTCCTCCCTCCTTAAGCTACCAAGTACATAATACAATAATGTAACACAAATACACAAATACACAAATAAATGTGTATGACATTTACCAATTTACAAATCCATTTTGACAATTGGTTTCTTAACCCTTGAACTTCTACGTGGAGGTGGAGTTGCCATTCCAGGTGATTCAATATGAGGACTTGGAGACCTCGGTATTGGAGTTTCTGCATGAATGGGAGTTTGTAGACGGACATTGGGTGACTCAGGTACATCTTCAACAGGCTCAGGTGGTTCAATTATACCTTTATCATTGTCCATAACAGGCAGTGTATCAGTAGTTGTTACATCTATACTAGTAGATACAAACTCAGATGGATCATATTCTGGAATATTATCTTGAACATGATCAGCCTATATATGATCAATATGCACAAAACGAGTAGCCTGTCCGATTTGTACAACATAATTATGCGGACCACATACTTTCATAATCTTACCTCTAACCCAACGATCTGAACCTTTCTTGAGACCTTTTGTATTGTATTTGATACGAACTTTATCTCCTACATCGAAATGCCTTTCTCTGATTCTACCATGATATAACTTCTGTTGCTCTTGTTTCTTTTCAACATGTTCAGCTAGATTCGGTTTCACTAAACTTAACCTTGTTCGTAACTGACGCTTATACAACAATTCAGACGGAGTCTTATCAGTAGTAGTATGAGGTGTCGTACGATATTTGAACAGAATATTCGCTAGTCGATGTTTTAATGACAACTTTTGATTCTCAAGAATATGTTTGTTCAACATCTCTTTTATCAGTCTTACAGATCTCTCTGCAGCTCCGTTCGTCGCTGCATGATATGGTGGAGAGAGAGTATGCTTTATACAATTTTTATCACAAAATGTAGAAAACATTGATGAGACAAATTGAGGACCGTTGTCCGACACTAATTCTTCGGGTAAACCGTGTCTAGCAAATATCAATCTTAATTCGTCAATAGTTCTTTCAGCAGTTGTGCTTCGCATAGGAACAACTTCAATCCACTTGGAATGTGCATCAATCATAATAAGAAAATACATATTTTCCTTCTCAAAAAAATCAATATGAATTCTTTGAAATGGACGCCTCGGCCATTTCCATGAATACAATGGAGAGGTTGCAGGAAGAGCACGGCTATCCTGACAAATACTACAGCGGTACACAGCATTTTCTAGATCCTTATCAATACCAGTCCACCAAACATGTGACCTCGCTATACGCTTCATAGCACAAATACCAGGATGCTCTGTATGCAATTCATCCATTATACCTGTACACAAACTAGTTGGAATTATTACACGAATTCCCCACAATAGACATCCGTTTTCAATGGATATTTCGGATCTTCGTATAAAGTACGGTTTCAACTCTTCTCGATTGATATTTTCAGGCCAACCATTTGCAGCATAATCATAAACAATCTTCAGTATTGAATCGGTTTTGGTTTCTTTCGCTATAATATCAGCCTTGACAGGAAGAGTATCAACAAAATTGATACTGTATATCTTACTTTCTCTACCCACCTTCGAATTTTCATGTGGTAACCTTGACAAACAATCTGCATTAGAATGGTCACTTGATCTACGATATTTGATATCATAATCATATGCAGACAAAACTATCGCCCAACGCTGCATACGGGCAGCTGCTAAAGTTGGTATAGCATTTTTGGGACCTAAAATTGTCAAAAGTGGCTTATGGTCAGTTTCCAGAGTGAATTTTCTACCATACAGATATTGGTGAAATTTCTTAACACCAAATATAATAGATAAGGCTTCCTTCTCTATTTGAGCATAATTACGTTCGGATGAAGTTAGAGTACGAGATGCGTATGCAATAGGTCGCTCAGTACCATCTTCATAAATATGACTTATCACTGCACCAACACCATAACTAGATGCATCGCAAGCCAATTTGAGCGGTTTCTTCACATCATAATGTGCAAGTAATGCATCGCTACTCAATTTTGATTTCAACAAATCAAACGATTCTTGCTCAGACTTACCCCAGCTCCATTTGACTTCATTACGAAGTAATCTGTTCAATGGTGCAACAATAGTAGACATCTGTGGAATGAACTTAGAATAATACTGTACCATACCCAAGAACGATTTTAATTCACTTATATTTGTTGGAGCAGGAGCTTCTTTGATAGCTGTGACCTTGTCCTGTAATGGATGTACACCATTAGCATCAATACGATAACCCAAGTAATCAACACTTTCTTTCAAGAACTCACATTTTTCTCTTTTGAGTTTTACATTGTACTTGGCTAGTCTATTCAGAACTTTCTCTACAAGTTCAAGATGCTCTTTTTCATCTTTTGCACGGATCAATATATCATCCTGAAAACAAATAACACCATCAATACCATGTAAGATCCTGTCCATGGTGGATTGAAAAATCTTAGAAGCAGGCTTAGCACCATATGCTAACTTAGTATAACCATAGACACCCCGATGAGTATTAATAGACATCAATTTTCTACTCTCATCATCTAGATCAAGTTGAGCATATGCATGCGACAAGTCGAGTTTAGTAAAGATTTCACCACCTGTAAGAGAAGACATTAGATCTTGAACAGTAGGTAAAGCATATTTTTCATCTTCAATACATTCATTCACATGTACCTTATAGTCGCCACATATTCTGACACTACCATCGGTTTTAGGTACAATAACAATGGGCGAGGCCCATTCAGTGTCCTCAGGGTTCATGGGTGTTATAACCTTGTTCTTTTCAAGTTTATCAAGTTCTGCATTGACCTGATCATATAAGGAGTAAGGCACTGGTCTTGCTTTGGCAAAATGAGGTGTGACATTGTCTTTGACCTTGATATGCGCCTTGAATCCTGAAATGCCCTCGTAGCTATCATGGAAAATATCCTCGTGTTCACCGAGAATATCGTTGAGTGTCTTTTCCTTACTCTCGATTCCAAAAATGTCATTCCAATCCAATTTGATTGCCTCGATCCAGTTTCGGCCAAACAGAATTGGTCGATTCACACAGTTTACAACTAGGATCGGTAGTTCCTTCTTTTGACCCTTATATTCCACATCACATAGCAATTCCCCACAGACATGTATGTGAGCACCAGAATACACACGTAGCTTAACATCAGATTTTTTTAGTTTCTTACCGCGAAAGAATTTCCGAAATTTGTCGCAACCCATAACTGTGTAATCTGCAGCGGTATCCACTTGCATTTGAATAACTCGGTTGTTAACTACAACATCAACTGTGTACTTTTTCTTAGACTTATCAGAGTTAGTGGAAAACAAGTTGTGAATGCCCAGGTCATCCTCACTATCATCACTAGAACCTGGTTGCTTGTCCATAGAATGAACTTTTCCCTTACTCCCTTTCTTAGAGGATTTGGACTTGCATGAATTAGCCAAATGTCCCTTATGTTGGCATTTGTAACATGTCGCATCTTTGAACTTACAGTCATCTGGACTATGATTGCCAAAACACCTAAAACATTTTACTTTCTTGGTATTCTTGCTAAACTGCTTAGATTTGTAAACTTTATTTACATCAGAACTAGCAGCACTAGCAGATAAGCTAGACTTAAAATCCTTGGATTTTTTATGAGATTGCTCCATTTGCTGGGCAATAGTACAAGCTTTCTTAAAGTCTAGGCCTTCTGTGTTCAACAGTTTATCTTGGATAGGTTGTATATTTAGTCCGCAGACAAAACGGTCTCGTAAAGAACGGTTGAGATTATCACCAAAATTACAGTGAATTGCCAATTCTTTGAGAGCCAAAATATAGTCATTCACTGACTCACCCTCCTTTCTGTTCCTTGTACCAAAATAAAATGACTCAGCTATTTCAAGAGGTGTTGGGTTGAAATGTTCCTCTAACTTCTTCACTAAATCCTCAAATTTAGTTTCACGTGGGACTTTGGGAGAAATAAGGTTAGCAAGCGTTGTATAACATTCCGCTCCAATTTGTGACAGAAAAATGCCCCTTCTTTTTCTAGTGATAATTGCATTTTTCGCTTCCTGTGCTACTTTCACTGCATCATCACCGACAAGTTCTACAGTAACTAAATCCTCTCCATCAAAATATGCCTCCAACCTTTCACAATATGCCTTGAAAGTCTCCCTTTCTTTGATATAAGGCCCAATATTACAAGGTGTAGCCATTTTGATCAAAATTTAGTACAGTGCAGTGCTTTTAAAACAGGTTGTTCACAGTACAAAAGTTCATCAGTAGTACAGAATGATGCTGTGGGCCTAGTGTCTTCAAAAGTGCACACACTATAGTTACATTCACTGTGACTCAGTACAGTGCCAATACACATCCACATCAAAGTCATCAAAATCTGCCAAATTTTATGTCCAGCCAGTTCCACTCACCACCAATGGGTTCCTTGAAGTCAGGAAAGTATACCTGCATAGATTAACAGCCTTCGTCGCCAATGTAATATCTTTAAATGGTGTGATTTAGGCTATGGACATAAGACTGAACTCAGTAGCATTGCTTTCATAGAAGAAGTGTATTATCGCTCATAAACGTCTCTCACGTAGTGCGGTAACGGTGGCGCCGCCTAGTGTACAGTAGGAATACTACACACCCGTTTTCAGTAATTATATTCATTGTATACCCATGCAGTATATTTGATAATAACGTACTGCTTTTCCCTGTGCAGAATAAATGGTATACTGAACCCTGTGCAGTACACGGTTATACTGCACACGTTGAAATATCAGCAGCGTGTGGGCTTTCACACTGACATGTCTTTTATGCCACTATATGGTAAGATTTGATTAATTTTGGGTGTATGATAAATATATAACGACCCACCAAGCTTGTACATGCTACAAAACTGGGAATTGATGTTAGTTATGGAACTCGGCCTGTGGCCTCTTTCCGTAAAAAACAATAATTCCCCATCTCGTTTTGAAGCATGTACAACACGGTCAGGTCACACCATATAAGTACAGCACGCCTTGGGCAGAAAAGGTTCAAACATATCTATGACAACCAGCTAAGCTCTCCTATGGGGTCTGAGCGAAAAAATTCTTTCTTCAAAGTGTCAATCTCCCCTTCCCCATGGGGGGTGTGGAGACCGTATATATATATTTTTTTTTTATTATTTTTTTTTTTTGTGGGTCTGTGTGAAAGGATCCTACATTCGGCAAGCTGGCATAAACCAAACATCAGTTTGGAGAGAGTACACATGCCATTGATGTCCCTGCTTTTCACAGTGAGCCCGTGACAGTGTACTGCACACCTAAATGGAGACGTTTGCGCTTCAACAGCCTTCTAAATCGATTTTCAGTTATATAATGATAAGAAAACGTAGGGACTTAGCCCCTAGCGCTAACTTTCTAGGTCTATCATCCCTAAAATACGGCCCTTCACCATATGTATATCGCTACGGACTCAGTAATCACGTTTCCTCATATTACGCACTTAATAATGGATAATACGCTTTAATTGCGATATAATTACTAATATCATAAGCTACATAAGGTATGCCCATAGTGGGGGCCACACACAACCCCCCCCCCCCCCCCCACACACACACACACCACACACACTCAAGTCCTTGAAGTTCTCATGATCTGATGACGTCATAGAAGCCACCAATGGGAATCAAGGAACAGGATCACGAGTTTTACTGCCTTGAATGGACTTCATCCCACACTGAATAGCTGCATTTATTTCAGCCCTTATGAACTGGACTTAGTATGCCACTGTTCTCACGTTAGTCAGTATATTAAGTCCGTTGAAGAGGTGTAAGCCTGTTTCGGTATCCGGAATTAATTGGAACATACGACTGATTAGGCTGCTGGCAAAGGGCCTGTGTTCTAATTCTATTAAGGCTCTTCGCTACTCCAGGTATTGTATATATGATCCATGATATGACTACTGTGTGCAATGATACTATGCATACAATTCATGTAATAAGAGAAAACGTGGTTACTGAGTCCGTAGGGATGCCCATTCAAGGCCTTTTGTAGCATAAAGTACGCCCCGATGCCGGATGTGGAGGGATGTATTTCATGAGACAAAGGATCGAGAATGGCACCTCTACGGATTCAGTCACTACGACTTATTATTTTTGTCGTTATTGTTGTTGTTCTTCTTCTTATCCAACGCCCATCGAATATTTAGAAAAGATACCAAATGGGGAACTCGTATCTTACGCCCATTAGATATTTAGGAAAAATAGCCAATTGGGGATTATGTCGCAAATGTTAGCCCATTAGTCAATGTGAAGGGTGAGATAAACTTTTTTTTATTATTTTTTTATTCAGCAAACATAGTTTAACGACAATAAATATTCGTCTACATCAGTGACGATCTTCCATATTTATGTCACATACAGGAGACAGCACAGGACTAAACAATGACAACACATAACAATACAGGACAATACAAACTTTCATAGGTTTCCTCTGTACTATCCCATCTGAGACTACCCCTCTGGTTCAACATGGCATATTTACAACTAATATCCTATTTCAGCATATCCCACCTACTTAACATAAGCTATCATTGATATCCTATTTCAGCATATCCCATCTACTTAACATAAGCTATTTCTGCTCATCCCTCTTACCCAATACGACATATAATTATCCATGTCTACATCGTGTAAAGCACGGTACTTGCGATAGGACCACCCCAGTCGTCTTATCAAATGAATATCGCACAATTAGCCTAAAAATCAAAAACCCATGTCAATATCCTGAAAATTGAATATGATAATCTCAACGTGTTGTGGAACACATATCTAACTTTAAAATCGTGGGTCACCGTGGTGCTAGTTATTTGATTTTTCCGGTCTCTGCACCACCACTGTTTTTATTTCATTTCCCTTTCATCCTCGAAGCTTGTGTTATATGGAAAATTCTTGTAGATTAGTAATTTTGATTATGAAATATTTCTAAATCCCTATTGGGCATCTTTTGATTAAGTATATACAATAGAAAACAGCATTCTTTTGATTTTTCAACCACATTTTACTTTCAAAACACCATTGAGCACTTTGCGTGGTTGAACCCAACCAGATATAAAAAGGCCAAGCTGTCTTTGGATTGTATAGTGGTCACCAAAATCATGGTAAAGTTGTATTTATTATAGACTGGCCTCAGTCCCTGTATCCTACCCCTCCACCCCTTCTGAGTGACACAGGGACTGGTCTCATCCGTAATCGGCCGTGTAGACTGGCATGATTTTGCACCACACTCCCCAAGCAGAGGTCTGGCTACTGGTCAGGATATCTGCTGGGAGATTGATACCCTCTCACTTTGATCTCAATCGAGACATAGTCAGGAGTAGGCGAAATATATTGCTTTGACAACACAGGCGGCCAGGGAACTGGAGGAGGGGGGGGGGGGGGGGTAGGAGGAGGTGTAGGGTTACAGGAGTATCTTGGGGCCATAAACAGGAGATTCTGTTCATAGTGGACAAGTCTTTGATTCATGGGTCAGTCATGAACTTTAATTCTGATTGTGTTTAATCATTTAATGAATGTCCATAATCAAAGACTTGAGCAAGTCTATATTTATTATTCAACATGGCAAGTTTAAGCTATTAAAGGAGAGTATGTTGATTTGATATCTCTGTATAAAGTGGGTGTCCTGTCCTCCTTCTTTTATATGTTTTATATTATTTCTTTTTTTTATGAAATCGAAGAGGATAGCTTAATGGTTGTCCCAAATAATACCAACCCGTATAGGGAAAGGTATGAAAATCAGGCCCAGCAGGCATGATGTTTGCCCTACTTTTGTAGATGTCAGATATGAAACTGAAAAGGTAAACATATATAACTGCGAAGATGTCTGCTTATGTTATGTACATTTACCAACATAACTAGCTCACATGTAAACCTAATGGTACCGAAGCCTACTGGAGAAAATGCGACAATGATTGTGAACAAGAACAAGGAATTGATTGTATTGAAGCTGGTATCAATAAAAACAATTTCCAGAAAAAAGGATAGACAAAATGGCCACCGATCTTCTGTACAAATCGGCCAAAATCATGTCCTAGTGGAATCCCCGCTTTAGGCCGAAAACGACGAAGGAAGCGAAGGAGGCGATTTCTTGACTCGCTAACAAAAAATCACTGAAGCCGGGGGCACACCAAGGGAGAAACGCAGCGATTTCCGGAATCACCAACACAAAATGGCGCGTATGTGAGTTATCATTTCATATTTCCCCTGATTATTGCTTCTGAGACGTTAAATAAGTAATGGAAGATATCACTATGAAATAATATCTAACAAACATGCAACTCCAAACCAACCCATATTATGCCAGGGACACACCAAGCGAGAAACGCAGGAATTTCCGGAATCGCCGACACAAAACGGCGTGTAAGTAAGCTATTATTCCATATTTTACCATCTTATTGCTTCTGTTACCCTAATTAATCAGTTAAAGATATTACTATGACATAATATCCCACATACATGCCATTTTTTTATGGCGATTCCGGAGATCGCTGCCTTGACTCGCTTAGTGCGTCCCCGGCTATATAATAATATTACTATGATTTAGCTCGTAGTATTACATAGTGTCAACTACAGGGAGATTACGGCCACAGAGATCCAAATCATGCTAATGTTTGTTACTTTGTATCTATTATAAATGTTTTTTGTAGAGTGTACTTTGTAGTTTCCGATTTTCATCTACAATGATTGTGTCTAGGAAGTTTATGGTTGTTCTGCTTGTTTCGTGAGTGAATTTAATTGTAGTCTTGAAGTTCATCTTCTGAGCAGAAGATATCATCTATGAATCGTTTCCATATTCTTGGCTTCAAGTCTAGCTTTTCTTCTATTTCTTCTTCGAGGTTGGTCATGAATATGTTAGCATAGGTGGGGGCTACTTTGGTCCCCATAGCTGTGCATTGAAGCACATTACTTACCTTTCGATTGATTATCAGAATCATTTTTGTAAATAATAAGAAATTCGATGACACGCAGTATTCTTCTGAGTAGATTCCAGCTTTCCGTATTCTACCCAGTAGCGACATCTATAGATCCATAGTTTAGCATGGAGACTCCGTATTAGGTTGGTAATAAATAATAAAAGCTACAGCGGTCATACTTGGTGTACCCGTGCACGGTTGTTTAGTATTTGAGAACAGAGAAGTTGATGATATTGTGTATGAATGTGAGCACGTACCTGATGTTGTTCCTCACGCCGTGTGGTATGTGGCTGTTAATCCCGGCAGTGAAAGCGGTTCACGGTGACCTGCCCGGCCTGTGGGGCGTGTGGGGTGTGGACTGGTGGGCGTCCCGGTTTGACCAACCACAGGTGGGCTCCGGGCCCAGTCAGCATACAGGTACAGTAGAACCCCGCCAAACAGACACCTGGGAACTGGGACCTGTTTCAGTAGTTTCATGACATGTCTAGAGGGTGTCCGTGATACCATACAGATAGATCAACACAAGCTGCGGCACTTAGTCTTAGGACAAGACAGACCCCAAACACGGTGTGTGCGGTTTCAAAAGTATTAGACAATTTCACTCACTTCTCCCTAAGAAATAAGCAATGACACTTTCACACGAGTAAGGAATAGATATAATCTATACTCGTTCCAAATATGAGGAAAATTGGTTGCTCTGATCCGCTGATATTTGACATCAACTGTGACATGCATTTTGAAACCCGACAAAATTTTATTCACTGTTGCTTACACTGTTGGTGCCGCTGTTGATGTCTGTCTAGGCCTAATGTCACGAAACTACTGAAACAGGTCCCAGGGACCAGGGAGCTGTTTCAAAAGTCTTCGCGCAGTGGTCCCTATAGGTTTAGTTTGGAGACTCCGTAATCTCCACCCTGTGAATCGCAGTTCCTATAGGTTTAGTATGGAGACTCCGTAATTGGTGGGTAATAAGGTTTCTGATTATTAAGAGACCCCCCGCCATGTACACCCACCCAATAAATACTGGCAATTTAGGAAATCCACAGTGCTATCCACTCACTGTCTGGCCATATTTAATACTTCATTCTAAAATGACCCCTTACACGGGGTTAAGGAGCATTCAGTACCAAAATTACTGTCCGTTAACGCGAAATGCCTCTTTACGTGGGATTAAACTCTTAATAGAAGGAAACATTGCATGTCAACGCGGGGTGGCCCTTCCATGGGGTGTCCCTTAAGCGGGGTTTCACTGTACAGTGAACGATCATTAGAGGTACATTCACAGAGTTCAAGTCTCACCAACGAGTATACTCGTTGGTCTCACTGAGCAGCCATGAAGGAGAACTCGAAGTGAACAATTGCCGTTTGATTTCCACTCTACCAGAGGGTAACCGGGAAATGGCTCTATTCAGTGCTGCAAGAGAGAAGAGAACGCCAATTGAAGAATTTATATATAATTACCTTATTGGGATGGCCTATCGTACCGCATTACTTCCAATAAAACTATCGCACGAGCTTACTTGTATTATATTATACTCTAAATATCGATAAATATTTGAATATTTACCAAAATGTAAGGGTCTTGCACCCTCAGTCAGAGTGTGGCCGGAAGTGACTTTCTGCTGTAAACTACGCGCATGCGTGGTCGTTACTCTCCAACCACAGCCTTTGAGGACATCGCATTGCAGAACATCCGGGGTGATCAAAGTATGGCGGTACGGCGCAATACTGGCACAGTATGGTGGTACGGCTCGACTACCACTTGTAGCCTGTAGCAGAGGGTGGTATTTAAGGTATTTTGCGGAATTGGTGTATATTAAAATAATGATTAAACTATCAAATATACCGAATATGCTTGATACTCGAGAACTACCTATGCGATCTACTAAATAAATCTGCTTTTAGAGACACTACCATAGAACAACAGCATGTGAGAAGTCACCAATATAAATTTAGAGGCATAGCCATGTGGAATACGTTGTCGACCGATGTATAAACGGCAACTACTGAAATATTGTTAAAGTGTATGATCAAGAACTCCCCGACTGAGGGTGAGGGATAACAGTAATTACTTATTGTAGTTTATTGAGTTGTACCTTAGTTTGACCACAACATGATGTGTAGACTGATCCAGTGCCCGTTTTATTAATAACGAATTCGGTAAACATATCTTTGTTACCTCATACCCTTTCCCTTGTACCACTTCTTTTCTTTTTACCTAATCATACATAATCTTACATGACTTTGCCTTGTGAGACGATAATAATGATATTATACCACAGGAAATGTATTTATAATATTAACATGATTTTTATCTGTAGGGTCGTATTCTCCGCGTAGTTGACGCGTAGTAATATCCGAGTGAATGCGATTATATGGTGTACCGTAATGTTTAAGTCATCAAAGCAAAGACAAAATACCCGCAGATCTTCTCAAGCACTACTTTGCACGCGAGGGACTGTTTTCCGTATTTTCCTAAGAGAATACAGCTTTCCATAAGCTTAGTATGGAGACTCTGTATTAGGTGGATTATGAAATAGTTAGCTATCCACCTAATACATAGTATCCATAGAGAGCACATAGGCAGCGGGTATCTACATACCCCGAGCATACAGATATTGTATGCTCCGAGCTACAAAACCCGGCGCATACAGAAAAATAGTGCTTATGAAAAGATAGTGCGTATACCTAAAATGATCTAATATGGTTACCCTGCTTGTCAGGAAAAGATGGATAATAAATACAATATAGACAGATAAAAGCGGTCTTAAGCTCCTCGGAGTTGCCGCTGTGCAATATCCTCGCATGCGCTCAGATATTAACATGCATCAACACTCAGAGCACACGACCGCTTTTATCTGAAACCCTTCAATATTGTGTATTTATTCACCGCTCTAGCGGGCTGGTGCTCTAACGAGGGCACACTGTACTGGGAATTAACGCCGGAGCTCGCTATACATGACCAGACCCCAAGTCGGCAGTCCAGCTTTACCATAATACCACATGTAGCGTTCACACCTGACCAGACTGAACTTTCTTAAATACCAAAACCAGCCCCCTCCCATTGTGTATAACACTTGACTGTATATAAGACAACTTTGATATACACCTTTGGGAAGGTAGATTATATATATATATATATAATATATACTTTATATATATACATAAAAATATACGTAATATATATATATTATATATATATATATATATATATATATATATATATATATATATATATATATATATATATATATATATATAATCCCCCATGGTATGGAATATTTGTCTTGTGTGCTATGTGTTATCTTTGAGAATATGTGTTCATTTATGTGTTATAATCGTGAGGTGGTATTCCGAGGATATTTTATTATTCTCGAAAACAAACAAATGAATGCAGTATCATAAATCAGTTGGTACATATCACTAACTCATATCACATACTGACATCTAAAAGAGATAAAGGTAATGACCGCAATTAGCCAATTAACTATTTATGTTGTATTGTATACCAAGGGAAAACGTCGATACTGAGCCCGTAGGGATGACCGTTTGAGGTCTTCTGTTCGTTTTATCCTATTCCCCCCTTAGATAATTGTAACTAAATGAATTACAGCCTGTCTGATTCTTTATGACATCACATGAATCGAAATCATGGTAATGTTGTATTTATCGCTCACCTTTCGATTAATTAGTAGGGAAAAAATCTTGTAAATAATTAGAAATTTGATTTAAGTGCAATGCATTGTTTATATGAAACAGTTCCTATAATGCCCGTCAGGTGGCCGAAAAAGCCGTATTCTCCTTGGAGAATACGGCTTTCCATAGTCTGCTCGGTAGCGATCTGTAGGCTCCATAGGCTTAGTATGGAAACTAGTATTGGGTGGGTAATAAAATGGGTTATTCAATTTTCGTTTCGTTTCTTCAAAAGGATTGTTTGCCAGCACACTTGTCTACGATCAGTATTCTATAGAAATCTATGCATACTGACCTTTTGAATCCTGAATTTGCATCTAATTTCAGGCTTAACACGGATACTAAATTCGCAGCCAAATAGAATAACACATAAAATCTATATCATTCACTTTTACTATTTACCCTTTTTTCCTAAAGTATCATTTCCATCCCAACCTCCAAAGTTTTCACAGGATCTTCTTAAAAAATAGTTGAATGTAAAAATACTACCCTATAATACTTATTTCCCCATAACCACATTGCGGTCGACAGAAAAAATATACGTTGATAAAACCAGGACGTGTAGGGTTTCCAATATACATATATATAGCCTTTGCAAAAACACCCCGGTGCTTGCATACACACTGCATACATTTGGTCATTTGAAGGTATTGGATCCTTTGAAGGCAACTGCTTGTATTGTCAACACAGCATTGAAACGTTACTGAAGGGCATTGTATGCCAGGCTTAGCCTCCTTTCTAAAGCCTCTGCCTTGGTCTCTAAACGCTGGTAATAATACCATGAACCACACGTTCCTAAATTGATTGAGAATATATACCCGAGATGCCAAGTTAATGTCCTTTTAGAACTATATAAGCAGCCCCGTTCCCTCACCGAAGGTAAATACTATGTGTGATGAAGGGGGAAATGGGAGGGGGTGGGGGTATTTGGCCTGGAAGCCTGGCCAATATACAATCACATAATAGGCCAGGTAACGCCCGCCATTTTTCTAGTGCATTGCGGGATTGTATTTAGCTGGTACCTGACTGATACTTGTTGGATTTTACGCTAATTCCCCCACTAGAGGGCATGGCGAAATCTGTTATTTTTTTAAAGAAGCATTCTAATAAGGTACCTTTTATCTTTTGAAAGGTTGCTATTATTGTATTCTGTATGATATCGTCATTCATTATAAACAAGAGCTAAGTGTGCATTTTGAATAGAAATATTGGCCAAATTAGCAGGTGGACGCATTTAACACTCAATACAAGGTCTGCTAATAATTAATTACTAGTCTAGGGAGAGACCAGACCCTGCCAAGGAGTTCTTCAAAATGGACCTGTGACTAAAAATGTCCTCCCCCCAACTGAAATTACTTTTTTTTAAACAAAATCCATGTCAAAATACTAAACAAGGATATAAAGGTTGATATGGCATTGCCATATTTTTGGTTGTACAAAGTTATGTATAAATGGTTGGAGAAGTCCAAAAAATATAACTTTTTAAATCAGTCCAAACAAGATAAATGTAATATTAAATCTATTAACACCCCATATCATATCATATGATATCAGCCTTACAACAGTCTTGTATCAGTTTTACAACAGTATCAAAATATTGTAATGCGTTTGTTTAGTCTAGAATGCTAGGTTTGACGAAATCAAGTTCCGTACTCAGAGGTAAAGCTAAAAGCGGATCTCTCAACCGAAGATTTTAAGTAATATAGGTCATATTTTTGGTGTCTTTTATGTGCAAACCAATACATGTGGTACTGGGACTGTTCGTTCATTGATATTCATTTTCAGAGGTTATTGTTCAGTGTTGGATGGTGCAAATGTAGCTAAAGGGATATACTATTGTTCATCGTGGGAGCGAGCACATGTCAATGCAGAAGGGTTTATTGGTTATAGGAAAGAAGACAGCAATTTTGAACATGGAGAAAGAACCACCAACTTTGTAAAGGATTTGTGATGATGAATAAAAAAAGAGCACTGCTCGAATTAAAAAAAAAAAGATTAAAAGAAGAGTACTGTACTATAGAATATGGTTTATGTGAAGGGTTTCATCATTTCCCAATTTTTACCATTACTCCATTATCTCACCTTCATCTTGTGAATATACATATGTAAAACTGAGGATTTTGTTTGATGTGAATGATATATTGCTGTCAAGATAAAAATTGCCCTGAAAATCAGCTGTGCAGAGGTAAATTTTATGTACCCTTTTACAGTACAACAAAAGAACAACAGAAAGAAACGTAGCAAACCAGTTAGGTTACTCTGCAACCAAAACTCATAGACCCTATTGAGGTATCACATAATTCAGTCTGTTTACAAGTTGGGGTGTTCGCTGGTTGCCAACATTGTATGGTGATAGACCCTTGAACCGTAACCAATAATTATCCAGTTTTTACAAATATTCAAATTGGAAATCCGATGTCAAAACTGGAAATTTCAGCTATTTCTACATATTAACCCAAAATTATATTCAGGTTCTCCAAATATAAATGGGAAAACTATAGTTCATGTGGTCGTGGTGTGCCCAGTTGGTCGCGAGCGGAACTTTTATTTACCCTGGGCAATAATGGGGTGTTTAGTAACCTCTGGAGGGCGTATGGCATATTTTATTTGGCTACGGATGTTGATGCAGTTCCAACTAATACTTATACGTCTATGTTGTAGTGACACTGAACAAGCAGGTGAGACTCTCAGGTGAATCCTCGCCATGTCTCAACGTGACACTTGGCATCATAATCTGCAGCGGAAACTTAATTAAAATCTCCGTTTTCAGAGATAATATACACAACCCAGTGTTTATTGCAATATCCACATTTCAAATACAAAAACATCGTATAACTCATCCAATACCGACCCTTACAGTCTGCTAACATAACATGTACTTTGATGGCAAACTGTATGACTTCAGAACATAAACCATTTTGTGATATCCTGTGACACACCAGCACAAAACATTTTATCAGAATATAGGGCACATTGAGTTATGGAAGCGGCCATCTTGCAACCTGACGCCACACAAAACACCAGGTGACGGGTCCAGGGTCCAGTTATCAATGAATTTTACTAAGAATATTCTTTTTGGCTTGCCATAAAAGGGGTTTAACCTCATCTCAAGATTATTTATAGATTATGACAGCAGAATCTGTTCCCTGTTATCCTAGGGCACCATCATAGTGTCCTAGGCTCATACGAACATCCATTCCCCTTCAGTACTATGTAAGTACCTCGGGTAATTAACTATTGTCCCATGACTACACTGGCACTATCTTACCGGAGGATGGCAGAACTAGCAATCACTCTGTGCCCTATATTATCCATGTATGGCTTGTTTTGTTACCTCTAGAGCCTCAGATTCATCGATGAAATCTCTTTTAGCAATTAGGGATGTTAGTTGGCATCATGAAAAATATAGGAAATATGGAAAAACATGGAAAATACATTGTTATTGGCCATGGAATTTGGCCGGTGTGTATGGGTAGTTTTAAACCACCGTTTATTGGTGTGAACAATGATTATGAGGCCCAATTCATACTTTGTTTAACACAAAAGAAAAATTCTATAAAGTTATTAAACTAAAAATGAAAACAAGGATTTCGTTGAAAAAGAGGGCAACCGCCATCTCTGAGTAATATACAGAAACAGGTTACTGTAGTTGTACGTCGAAATTACGTGGTAAAATGACCAATTAGATGTTCCCAATGACGAAAGCAGAGGAATAAGCTAATTGACAATGTACTATGTATTTGCAATTTATAACTACAGTCAGCCTGTTTTCGTATTATTATGTACCTTTAAAAAAAAAAAGAAAAAAAAAAGTCGAATTAGAATGGCGAAATTTTACCTTCTATTGATGTCAACCTCATACGTCACACTGTGATGAACAGCTATAAATACGACATGGGTAGGAGCGGGCAGTATACGTATACATACGTCACACTGTGACGGACGGCGATAAATACGACATGGGTAGGAGCGTTGTATCTCAAATAAATACACAGAGGTAAAGATCTTAATACAAAATCGATTTACAATGGTGTACTATTACATTTACTTAAATGTTTCCTGGTGAAATATCAGTACAACATTTAACACATTATTTCAAGTGAAGATATGTATCATCCTGAATTTGCATGTATACTTTTGGTATACACACCATGTCCAAATTATGAATTCACAAAAAAATACTGCTTACCCAACTTAAGTACAACCCCACAACTTTAAAGCAATGTCACTGCTTACTAAGCCAATGCACCTCATTACCTTTAATACCAATGCTGACTTCCCCCTTTTTGGCCTTAAGTTTGCTGTCATGGCTACTCATTCTACGTCGTAATATATAGACAATAATCGATGGTTTTGTGGCCAGGCGGCCGTAAACCACGAGAGGTTGACGCGTAGTAATACACAAGCGCTAGCGAGTGTATTACGAGGTCAACCGCGAGTGGTTTACAGAGCTGCCTGTCCACAAAATCATCGTTTGTTGTATTTATTATCCATCTTTTTGAATAAATTAAACCCAGTAATTGCCATATTAATGGGTATAACAATAGGAACTATTTCTTTGCTCTATAGCAAAAGGGACTATTTTTCCCGTATACCATGGTTTTGAGGCCGTATACCACAGGTTTGAATCCGTATACCACAGTTATGGTATCTGACAGGTTTTATACAATGGGTAGTGGTTTACTGAGTCCCTATACATTTTCAATGGGGGCTTTGTATACGATGGATAATAAATGGCAATATATGGCTAGGCCGATCCGTTCCCCACTGATACTACTGTGTGAATGCCGTTTTTGAGTGAAGTCATCTTCGAATTTTCACTTGGTGACGTGATGTCACAGTGTCAACAAAGCTATGGTGGCGTTGTTGTAAAGTGAGTTGCTATGATATTGAGCAAGATGTCAACAAGGGGGAGCAGCTTAGGGTATCTCTGTATAGTTTACTAAGAAAACGTGGTTTCAACAAGTGTCTCTTCAGGTGTCATGTTAAAGGTGCCGCGGCACACGGTCCTCTCAAGGTTTGACAGGCCGCCTCCAATATACAGTAGTAATATATGGAGACAGGGCTAGGGTGGTTGAATGAAATTTGTTTCGAGTAGTTTTGATGTGCTTCGATGATCCGAGTCGAACACACCAAAATAAGGAGGAATGGATTTTTTTAGTCTCCCTCGCTGCTAATCTTTATTAATATATTGCTGAATATTATTAAAAAAAACAACTTTATTTCATTAATTAGTGTTCCATTACAGCAAGTCACGTGGTACACATTATATTCATTTGTCACTGAAATCATCCATGCAGCTGACCAGTAAGTGTGAGACATTTATACACATGTAAATAATAATATAACCACCACAGCCATATATTGTACGTGGTATAGAATCATGTAAGAGCATGATATGCAGACATCATAATGCCACCATTATATTTCTGTGTGTTATCAGGTCTGCACAAGATATGTTACTCACCTTCTTGAGCCAAATTCCGACCTAATATTATTCATTTTCAAATATTATTCGTTTAAAGAAAAAAAATCACACAGTATAAAAATCCTGTTTAGTGAGTAGAGAATTATGGAACTACTTGAAATTATTTCAAATTATGGAAATATTTTATCAATACACCTCTTTTGTATAAGAAGATGGGAACAACACAAAGTGATGGTTGGTAATAAATAACAGCCAAACCACAGGTAGATATCTCTCCATTGTATTAGTTATCAGGATGTGAATGTATCATAACTGAAGGACCAGCAATGAACATATGAGATAGACTAATAAGGATTCAAAACAAAGGGAAAAAAATCGAAAAAAATCCTTGGACATGATTAAATACTTAGTAGAAATGCCCCTAGATGAGAGTCAATTTGGATTTATGCAACAAGGCCTGTGCGCGTAGTGATCTCCACGAGGCGGTAGCCAAATATAAATTATAGACAATAATGTATTTCCGCTCCCGTGTACATACATATACTATACCTGTTTACTTTCTTATTTGGGTTTATGTAACAAGGCCTGTGGACGTAGTGATCTTCGCGAGGCGGTAACTGACTGATGACAGTAGCAGTACGGGCCAAGTTGCTTAAATTCAAATTGATTCCCACCCACGGTTACATAGTATTCATCCTACCCCGTCTCCATGATTTTAGATCGAATGAATAGTTGCATAAAAAAACATTTTATGCCAACCCCATCGAATACAGTCACTCAACGTTGAGCCTATAGCACTTTTTATTCGGGGTAGGATACAGCAGGCAGCCCTGGGTATGGCGGGGCATGAGACGCACAGGTTCACGGTGTACCGCGGGGTTAGAGCACCAGGTCCTTGTCTGCGGAGAGGGGTGAGAAGTACCAGTCCACCTTCTCCTGCGTCACTCCCTCCACGGTGGCCGGGTCCCACTTGGGACTGTGGTCCTTGTCCACCAACACTGAAAAGAAGTGAGCTCATAAATATCTGGCTGGTTGATGTTGTAACAAGAGACATGCACAACATGAAGAAACCAACAAGTTTTGGTCAAAGTCGTTGTTTGATGCGGTGTGATATGAACAAGGCGACAGCCGAGTGAATATTACGTAGCGTTCAAACGAGTTGGAGAACAATGACTTTGACCAAAACGAGTTGCCTTCTGTATTTATCTCACCCCTGTACACACTAACAGAATGTACGATGCACAGGATATAAACCATGAAGGACAGAGTACAATACTCGTAGGGGTATGGAGAACAAGTTCCCAATGTTAAGTCCATGGGACAAAAATACCAGGGGTGAGATAATTACTTTTATCTCACCCCTGTTATTTTTTCCCGATAGACTTAACAACGGGAATGTGTGTTACACCCTTAAATGTACTAAAAAACAACATATGTAACAACCCTTAAAAGTAATACAATTTCTGAGCTGATTAAGGGCTGATGGGAATAATATCGTAAAACTGGATTAAAACGAATCAGGTTTTGATTTTATCCTACCCCATCTCCTCGATTTTGGAATATTATGTGATAACAATTCTGTATGCCACTAGTGGCATATAAAACTCTGTATGCCAGTCAGCGTGGCATATGGAAACTCAATGTTAAGCCTATGGAATTTTATATTAGGGGTAGGATAAAGTTGAGTCGTGCACTAACCTGCGCGCACTCCCTCGTAGAAGTCCTTGTCGGCCATACAGTGCTGACTGAGGCGGTACTCCATCTGTAACACGTCCTGCAGACTCATCCCCGCGCCCTCCCTCAACTGACGCAGCGTGATCTTCAACGACGTCGGCGACTGCAACAACACGCCCAGAAACAGCAATTAGTCACGTTTTGAAAAAAGGATTTGATTAGGTCACAATTCAACAGTAATGTGGTCTTTGATCAAGGCCCTAAACAATTCTGGGCATATTCTGAGAATTGTAGGCATCTTGAGTATGCTTTAAGGGCTGATTCCACCAACAGGATGGATTTGCCGTGGTATATCTTGGTATGTCTTGTAGTTTCTTACTGTGTCGCAATATGTCGTTCCTCGGTTGTCTCAAAACGTAGCATGTGATGGCATATTTTGGTGCTCCACCATCACGACACCTCAAGACACATCGCGACAAATAGGAACGCGATCATTAAATCCTAGTCTGATCTAGCAAGACAACCAAATCAGGCCGAATCTTGGATTAATTAATTCCTCTCTGTAAAATTATTTTGTTGTATTCATTGTTCCGTCCTGGACCCGTACAGGGAAGAGCGCTTCATAGGAAGTGATTGTACATCTTGTCCTTAATTTGAATATAAAAAAAAAATCCCCCCAAAAAATCTTGCTATATCGTGTGTGTTGGTGGAATCACCACTTTATAACTATTACAATGAGTTCAATGAGTAGAGTAGAAACCCCGATTAAGGGGGATGCCGTGTTGTGGCCATCTTGGCAAAGCACCGATGCAATGTCAAGCTTATAATGAATTCACATGTTCATTTCTGATATCATTTAATGTGGGAGAAGTGTTAAGTGACTCTAAAGCCTTTCCCTCGACAAAACTAAACCACCCTTACAGTTTTTGATCAAATGATTATGTGATGGCCTCGGTTTAGACCTCAACAAATCATCGAAACAACCAATTTTCTTTGAGTTCACACGTTTAAATCATGTCTGGATAAAGTAAATAACCTTATTTTAACCATTGCGTGTGTAAATTACACATTATAATGTCGATTAGTAGAGTTTTCCACCATTTTACACTGCAACAGCGATTTATTGTCACCAGCAAGATAGCAGACTGACCCGTTGTTGGTGGAATTGTGAGGCTACTTGAACTGGATGACTCTGAGAATGGATGAAAAGGTTGAAAATCCACTGATAAATTGAAGTCTGTAAACCCTACAAGTATGTAGGAGAACACAGACTGGTGTACACACCATTTTGCGGAGAGTCTGTAGGTGCTTGGTGGCCCATTCCGAACCCTCATCTTCAAGACTCTTCATGATTTCTTCTACGGAGTTGCCTTTGAAGAGCCGGTCGATATCTTTCCTCAAAGGTGCTAATACAAACTCCCCATCGTTCGGAGTTTTACTCTGAGAACAAAAACATAGAGGACCTGGAATGAAAAACTGGCATTGCGGTATAGATTAATGTTCTCTGACACAGCTTCAAGGCTGTATTCCACCAAACAACCGCTCAACAGACGTTCCAGCCGACCTTTCAGCCGACATCGGTTGAAACGTCTGGAAAAATGGCCTCAAAATGCGTCGCTGCTCCACCGAAACCCCCAACAGACGTTCATTTGGTCGCCATACGAGCATCTGGTGGGTCCGAAGTTCCAGCAGATCCTAGCCGACGCCCCTGCCGTGGCGTCGACTGGTGGACGTTGGCCGCATTTCACATAGTAATCTAGTTTTCCGATAGGCGGCGCGGCGTGCGGCGATACACTACGACGCTCTGAACCCGCGAAAACGCGTATCGAGCGAAGCAGTGTGTCGCTGCGTCGGGATTTGTACGGGAACGGTCAGAAAAGGTGAAATAACTGCGGAATTTGACGTTAAATCGAACAATGAAGGTAAATAAAGATAAGGATTGATGTTATGAATATGTATGGCACGCTATGGTGCTACAATTCTCCCGAAAGTGTCGGAATTTTCTATGTCCGTTCGCGGCTACGGGTATCGCCAGTATCGCTCGCGCTCTGTTGGCGGTGATTCCTCGCCACGGGTCCCGGCAGAACCCGCGGGCGGGTGTCGCACTCTTCAAATGCATCTGTCAGATGCTCAATTCCAGCCGATAAAATTCTAATTGATCAGTTTTTCGCCAGATGGGCAAATTCTGTCTCTTGGAGGTTTATTGGAGTATCGGTTGGGATATCGCCTGAAAAAATCTAGTTGGTGGAAGCGCATCTCATCTGGCTCTTCTGCCAGACGCTCAGCAACCGTGAAGCGACACTCCAACGACCCCCAATATCCTCCAACAGACGTCTTGAAACGTCTGGCAGGAGAGCCGACGCCTGCTGAAACGTCTGGTGTGTGCTTCAACCAACCCGACAGATGATTTAAAATTGAGCAGATATGCCAGCAACCCCAGCAACCGCCATACGGGCGCTGTACAACGTTTTTGTCTTGTTGGTGGAATACCCCCTTCACATTGTTAAAAGCATAGCGTCCAATTTACAAAGCGTAGCATACAAAGTTTGCTGGCTACGAAGTGTTGCGTCCAGTATTCTCTGCTAATAGCGCTTTACAAGTAAACATGGTGAACTAGCCATCGTCTGCTAATAGCGCTTTATGAGTAAACATGGTGAACTAGCCGTGGTCTGCTGATAGCGCTTTACGAGTAAACATGGCAAACTAGCCGCGGTCTATTAATACCACTATACATGTAAACATGGCAGTGATCAATGAGAAAGTACGATCACTCACGTCTTTGTGGTAGCGTTGGAGTAGATCTCCTATAGACTGCGGCTGAGGGAAGTCCAGGGCAAGCAGCTCCTTCTCCAGATCTGCAATCTATATACACCATCACGTTCAGTAACTACAGAAATCTTAAGCCAAGTAATAATACACACATTTACAGGGAAGTCAGGTATATAGGGTTTCTGAAACAATATGGGGTTGACATATATATAATTACCCGAGGTACTTACCTAAGTATTGAAGGGGAATTGTTGTCCTTATGAGCCTAAAGCACCAAATCTACTGAGGCGATTTTTCATGCGAATTAGTGGTCGCCGACGTTTGCACAGAGATCGCTCAGTCGCATGAAAAATCGCTTCAGTGGATCAGGCATTCGCATGAAATTCGCTTGGTGCTTGCCAGGCTCATGCGAATTTGCATGCCCCTGCGATGGCCTTGCGAAAATATTAAAAGTATTAAATAATTTCGCATTCTGTCGCCTCAGTGGATTTGGCGCTTCAGGCAATACTCTTATTAACGCTTTCAAATAGTGAGCTTTCAAATAGTGATGACAATACTTCTGTGTTATATAGAAACCCTGATTTCAGGGATTTCCCTGAGCTCTGACACCCCTGTATCCAGCTGCTAGGTTTTATAGTCCGTACCTTCTCAGAGTGGACAAAGTGTGTGGCGACACCGGCTCGCTGCACATCCCGGCCCTTGAGCCTGAAGCCGGTGAGAGACAGGAAGACACCGAGTTGACCGCCAAGCCGAGGTAAGAAGTAACCACCTCCCACATCAGGGAACAAACCTAAAATAGAGACGCTGATCACATCATAATGGATTCATGAGAGCGGGGAGGGAGGGAAGGAGGGAGGGAGGGAGGGAGGGAGGGAGGCAGGGAGGCAGGGAGGGAGGCAGGAAGGGAGTGCGGGGAGGGAGGGAGGAAGGGAGGGAGGCAGGAAGGGAGGCAGGGAGGGAGTGCGGGGAGGGAGGGAGGGAGGGAGGGAGGGAGGGAGGGAGGGAGGGAGGGAGGGAGGGAGGCAGGGAGGGAGTGCGGGGAGGGAGGAAGGGGGGGAAGCAGGAAGGGAGGCAGGGAGGGAGTGTGGGGAGGGAGGGAGGAAGGGAGGGAGGCAGGAAGGGAGGCAGGGAGGGAGTGCGGGGAGGGAGGGAGGGAGGGAGGGAGGGAGGGAGGGAGGGAGGGAGGGAGGGAGGGAGGGAGTGCGGGGAGGGAGGCAGGGAGGGAGGGAGGCAGAGAGGCAGGGAGGGATTGCGGGGAGGGAGGGAGGCTGGGAGGGAGGGAGGGAGGGAGTGCGGGGAGGGAGGGAGGGAGGAAGGGAGGGAGGCAGGGAGGCAGGGAGGGATTGCGGGGAGGGAGGGAGGGAGGGAGGGAGGCAGGAAGGGAGTGCGGGGAGGGAGGGAGGAAGGGAGGGAGGCAGGAAGGGAGGCAGGGAGGGAGTGCGGGGAGGGAGGGAGGGAGGGAGGGAGGGAGGAAGGGAGTGCGGGGAGGGAGGGAGGGAGGGAGGGAGGCAGGGAGGGATTGCGGGGAGGGAGGGAGGCAGGGAGGGAGGGAGGGAGGGAGTGCGGGGAGGGAGGGAGGAAGGGAGGGAGGCAGGGAGGCAGGGAGGGATTGCGGGGAGGGATGGAGGCAGGAAGGGAGTGCGGGGAGGGAGGGAGGAAGGGAGGGAGGCAGGAAGGGAGGCAGGGAGGGAGTGCGGGGAGGGAGGGAGGGAGGGAGGGAGGGAGGGAGTGCGGGGAGGGAGGCAGGGAGGGAGGGAGGGAGGCAGGGAGGGATTGCGGGGAGGGAGGGAGGCAGGGAGGGAGGGAGGGAGGCAGGGAGGCAGGGAGGCAGGAAGGGAGTGCGGGGAGGGAGGGAGGCAGGAAGGGAGGGAGGGAGGCAGGGAGGGAGTGCGGGGAGGGAGGGAGGGAGGGAGGGAGGGTGAGAGGGAGGGAGGCAGGGAGGCAGGGAACGAGGGAGGGAGCGAGGGAGGGAGCGAGGGAGGGAGCGAGGGAGGGAGCGAGGGAGGGAGCGAGGGAGGGAGGGAGGGAGTGCGGGGAGGGAGGCAGGGAGGGAGGCAGGGAGGGAGGGAGGGAGGGAGGGAGGCAGGCAGGGAGGGAGGAAGGCAGGAAGGGAGTGCAGGGAGGGAGGGAGCGAGGGAGGGAGGCAGGGAGGCAGGGAGGAAATCTCTTTAATCCATTGTGTACAAAATCGAGAGGGGTCGGGATCAAAATTTTCAATGATTTTGAATACATCCTATAGAAATGGTTCCATATAGATTATATCATCACAAAAGCACAGTTAATCAACTAAACATATAATAGCAGCATAGTGCATTACGATGGGAGCTGTTTTTTTGCAGTTTTATATTTACTAGGTATGAGGTAAATTATCATTGAAATAGGATACCTTGATTTCTTTTGTTTGTTTGGGTAGTTTAACGTCCAATATGTTCTATTAGACTTACTCTGGGTTTTAATCTATGAGATGAATTTAGGTCGAAATCTCACCCCAACACATTTACCGAGGTGAGTTCTTTTACTTCCCACACCCCATAGACATGTTATGAGAAGGATTGGCCTTTGATATAGCAGTAAAGCTGGAAAGATGTGTCTTACCTATTGCTGTTTCCGGCATTGCAAAAACGGTCTTTTCTGTAGCAACCCGGTACTGGCCATGAACTGAAAGCCCAACTCCCTGAAGATATAGAGTATATGAGGCTGTGTATTCAACGAATAAAGTAGCTTTTTTATATTTGAAGCATTTGTTGCCTCTAGGTTTTAGCCACATATTCCAAAAGAATAAAATGGCTAGGATTTTACTAGGATTTCCACCCAATAATACAATACTTAATCGATTTGTGGTGGATATGAAAAAGTATGATATCAGGGATGTTAGTCGGGGTTAGAAAAAAATGGAAATATTTTTCATGTGGTATTTACTGCCTCGGAGAGACTGAGAAAACATGGAAAATACATCAGTGTTGCCATGGAATAGGCCTGAGGGTGTGTGAGGAGGTTCAAACCACGGTTTTATTGGCGTGAATGAACTCAATTTATAATATCTTTGTTTCATACAAGAAAAAGTTATTTATAAGGTGAAATGAAAAGAAGGATTTCCATTGAAAAGTAAAAACTGCCATCCCTGTGATATGAGGTGATACATATGATACACTGACCATAGGTTAATGAGTATAGGACTGATGAGCACTGGTGCATAACAATTATATAGAAATGGATCGAGAATTGTATAAATAAACAATACCACCAGAGTTTGGATGGGCCACAATCGATCATTCCATCCACATACGAATCGAGTGCCGTTCTGGATTTATCTCACCCCTTTCAATGACATTAGATAGCATCACAATATCAGAATAATTGAAATTACTTCGCAAATCCAAATGGGAACATATAAATCTCCATGTTGATGTCTTGTCTTTTCTCTGAAATCCTGGCCGCTGATTAGTCAATCGCATATGACATCATCTCATATTCACTCTGCCACAACTGTGGGGTAGTATTGTCACCGGGGTGATCAATGAGTATTTTTTTCTAATGTTGTTCCTACGGCTAAACTTGTACCAGGGGTGAGATAAACCTGGATACGTACCCCTCCCATTGTGATTCCATCGATGATAGCGATCCAGGGGATGGTGAGCGTTCCTGGTAACAAGAAATAATTGTCGGAAACATAAAAATAATAAAACGCAAATACATTGCATGTACTTCTCACTAATTTGAAAACATACATATCAATAAATGAGGAGGTCCGGAGACTGGATTATCCTACAAATATATCAATAAATGATATCTAGGTATCCCATCATTACCAAATTGTTAAGAGTTTATATTGATTTCCAAATTGTCATATTAATGTAGTATACTCTTTAACAATGGTAATGTTTGTATCAAATAAGTGTTTTTCCACAACACTTTGTGATTATCATATTCAATTTTCATGAAAATGACATGGGTTTTAATTTTGAAGACATATTTTCTGATGTGGATTTAAAACCGGACACCCACTGCTTACGATATGGCTCTGACATGGCTCTGACATGGCTCTGACATGGCTATGAATCAAAATTACTGCCTCATAACCTTTTAAGAATTTTGAAAAATTGGGTTTTATTGAATGTAAGAGTATGAAACTGAATTACTGCATTGTCACTTTTTCGGAATGTTGAACAATTCTGTGTTGTAGTGTGTCGGAACGCTTTTCGTATTCGGGAGCTCAGTGGGTTCCTGGTCTAAGTAATGATTATCTGAAGGTTGCACTACAATGTACCCACCTATGGCATTGTTTAAAATGTACTCCTCCTTGAAGAAGTCTTCTGCTAAACTGTCACCAACTTTTCCGGCATCAGTAACAGCTGCAATTTATAGACATCAATAGGTTATTAATTACAAGATTTACAATACGAGATGAGAAATAACACTTCGAATCTCAACTTCTAATCTAAAAAAAGGGGAAAAACTGATGTTATTAATCAATTCTACCTGATAATTACACATCCAGTAGATGTAGAACAAGTAGGTTCATAAGAAAAATTACAAATAGGAGAAATTCTCTTAAACCTCGACAAGAAACTAGATTACTTTTAGCTGTTAGGATGATTTAGGTGTATAAAGTTTTCACATATTGTAATCTCTGATACCTATTCTTCCTACCTCAGTAAAACATACATTACTTTAAGATGTTAGGATGATTTCTGTGCTGATTCCACCAACACAATGCATTTGCCGTGTTCTATCTTGGTATATCTTACAGTGCTGCGATATATCTTACATCCTTTGCCGCAACACGTCGCACGCTAAGATTTGTGTATTTTTTCGTGATGATGTGTGTATATTTGGATGCTCCACCACTGTGATGCTGCTAGACCTATTGCTGACATAGTGCTGCATACCTCTGCATATCGCGACAAGAACACGACAAAGGTGCTTAACCGGACCAATGGTTCGCGGCAAAAATGCATGTAATTACTTGAAACCTAGCAAGACTCAGTAAGTCAACCAAATCGTGATAAATCCTGATATATCTTGTGTGATGGTGGAACAGCCCCTTTAGGTGTATGGTTACCTCTGATATCGCCTCCTGCACAGAACGCTTTTCCTCCGGAACCTCGGACGATGACCATCGACATGGAGGGATCCTCCTCCCACTCCTGTCAGATTATAACAGAAATGAAACTCATGAAGTCAACTTAAAAGGCTTTGTTCCTACATTTCCTCTCAGATAATTCTTGAATTAATGATAATAAATTCATATAAAAAGATCTAAAAGATATTGCGTGAAGCTGTAGCGCTTCCAACAAGTGAATATATTACAGTAAACGACCAAAACATTGAATCTAATTATTGATGATATACTTCTTGTGTGATTTACATTTAATTGTGGGTATATGTGTCTAATCATTGACAATTTACCGTCGTAGTTATTTACTTTTAATTGTGGGTAGATGTGTCTGATTATTGATGATTCACCATTGACGATTAATCATCGTAGGTGATTTACCTTTAATTGTGGGTAGATGTGTCTAATTATTGATGATTTACCATTGACGATTCATCATCGTAGGTGATTTACCTTAAATTGTGGGTAGATGTGTCTAATTATTGATGATTTACCACTGACGATTAATCATCGTAGGTGATTTACCTTTAATTGTGGGTAGATGTGTCTAATTATTGATGATTTACCATTGACGATTAATCATCGTAGGTGATTTAACTATAATTGTGGGTAGATGTGTCTAATTATTGATAATTTACCATGGACGATTAATCATCGTAGGTGATTTACCTTTAATTGTGGGTAGATGTGTCTGATCATGGGTAAGTTGAGAGCGTTGAGAGCCTTGGGTCTGTTTAACGTGATGAGGCCCTTCGAGTCCACTCTCTCCATTAGTACACCGCTATCTGCTGACGAGGACATGGCGCGCTGCAACACAAACATAGCCATCTAATCAAACATGAAATATGTTAAAACTGATTTCAGATAACAACAACAAATTTGTTCAACTAGGATACACCATCCGAGAACGAAAAAACCAGCAAACTAAGAATAAGGTTTTTAC
Source organism: Alentia gelatinosa (assembly GCA_950022655.1). Taxonomy (NCBI): domain Eukaryota; kingdom Metazoa; phylum Annelida; class Polychaeta; order Phyllodocida; family Polynoidae; genus Alentia; species Alentia gelatinosa. The sequence goes on along the minus strand of OX465592.1, from coordinate 6,940,499 downwards.
CTAGATTGGTTATTCCAAAAGTATGTGTTATAAAAAACCGATCCAAGGTGATTTGTTGACCTGCAAAGTCTGGATGAATCGTGAGAGCACGGCTGGCGCATGAAAGTATCCAAAACCATTGAAATACCCAATTATGATATAAGATACTCACAATGTGTTTACAGATCACGCCTGTTCGAGATATACTTCTCCTGAAAAGAGAAAGCAGAGTTGGTGTTACAGAGGTCTTATTCCAATGTGCCAATTTTACAAGACGAGGCTTAAGGGGGTGTTCCATTGGGCTGGCCGTGAATTTGACGCATAGGGCGTCCACCAAACATGCTTATATTGTACAAACCCACAGAGGAATTCAAAGGCTGATGCAACATGGCATCTGTGTGGTCAACTTTTGTGGGTGCCGAACAAAAGCAAATCTTTTTGGGTTTATCGGATGTCACCATCAAATCACTGTGTTGCTACCACCAATGAGTGTTTTCCCTCCTTCACTTTACTACACCGATTGCTACAAAAGGCCGTCATTTGGTCAACGTTTGCTCTCCGTTTGATGCTCCTTTGTGGTTGTGCAATTGCCCCAATGGAACACCCGCTTTAAATCTTCCTGGCGCAACAGATGCTACCTTGAGAATGATTCATTCAAATGCGCAAAAGACATTTGGGATCTCATCATGGGCACACTTATATTAGTGAATTTCATTTCATAAACAAACATATATTTTCATATCAAAATATCAAAACTAACTTACAGCAGTGATTCTAACCTTATTGACTGGTGGTAAATTTGTTACATATTTCTCTACAAGTTCTAGGGAAAAAATGTAACTATAAAAAGGAAAGGAATGACTTTTGCTTAACTTGCTCATTTTATGAGTGGGTTTCCAGATAGGGTAGGGCAAAAAGGGTGAAAACTGATAGTGGATAACAAGTGAACTTGCTACGATGTGTACATTTTCAACCTACTAGTTGAAAGTTTAGGTTGAACAGATTATGTCTCTAATAAGGTTGAACAGTCCACTTTAAATGAATCTATTGATATTTAAGGTGACACACTAACGTTTCTGAAATATTTGGGTAAGACTGGTTTATTTATTCATAGAATTTGCCTTAATTCTATATATTAAAATTCTTAATTTGTTGAAAAAAAAAGTTGACGATATGGCCTTGCCACAGGTGAAATAAACTGAAAAATATAATCCAAAATGCCAAAACTCCCACATGCTAAACAATAAACTTCAGGGCCTGATATCAATAAGAAATAATGTCAAACAAAGAAAAATAAAAATTCAAGTTCGAGGTTTGGTACAAACATGTGGAATTTTCTTTTTCGATAAAAGATGGAGACATTACGGTATCCATGGAATGAATACTCAAATGACATATTCATGCTCTATATATGTGTGGTTCTGTCACATACAACAGCTGAAACTTGGATAACAGAGCATTAGTTCCTCATCAATTTGAGGTCAAGCCATGCGCTACATGTTTTTCCTAATTAATTCCATCTACAGTAATTGGCGTTTTTCACCAGTATAGTAAACTAAATTTTCCACCTAACCTTTTTTTTCCATCACTTTTATTAGCCTTAGTTGATGATTCTTTACATTTTCATTTGTTACTTATACAAATTTGCCAATAAACTGGCTGGCCATCAACCGTAGCTGGTTTTCTTGGCCACCTGATACGAGATGGTTCATGTTAACAAGCTCTTATTCTAATGTGCTACAAGACGAGGCTTAAGAGAGTGTTCCAATGGGCTGGCCGTGAATCTGACGCATAGGGCGTCCACCAAACATGCTTTATAGTGTACAAACCCACAGGGGAATTCAAAGGCTGATGCCATCTGTGTGGTCAGCATTCGTGGGTGCCCGACAAAAGAAAATTTATTAGTTTTTTATGGGATGGTGCCTGTGACACCAACATGTGGCCATTGCCAATGAGTATTTTCCCCAATAAAATCCACCACCAGTATGGAAATATACCACCTAAAGTGACACAAATTGATTTCTAGGGAGTGGGTATCTGCTAGCTTATCTTAATTACCAGCCCTGGAAAATAATTAGATACATTAACTGATTAAGTGTTATATGTAATAAGCAAGAGAAAAATGTGCATTTTACTATAGAATTGTTGGCCTTTTAAGGCAAATCAGCGGGTGGGCACATTTAGAATTCAATAAAAGTAGCTTAAGACACGTTGAAAATTATTTACAGAAAATAATATGGGGAGGGAGGGAGGGAGGGAGGGAGGGAGGGAGGGAGGGAGGGAGGGAGGGAGGGAGGGAGGGAGGGAGGGGTTTCAAATCAATGCTATGCTTGACTGAACTATTCATATGTAAAACTATCTTTAGTCCTTGGTAGATATAAATGCTGTAATGACTTTACCTTAAAACAATGCTTCCAGTCCTCAGAAGTGGTAAGAAAGAGGCCATCTCGACTGTGTGGTGACTAGAATGCTCACCTGGAAAGAGAATCACTATATATAATAGTCTCGTTTTTTTAATATAAAATTGAGAGGGTCCTAAAAAAACATTGCAGATCCACAATAAAGACTTGGTGATTCCACTACGTAGATAACCAAAACTTTACGACAGCCTGGTGACAGGCCACTTGGTACCCACTTGTTTATGTCACTACTTTCTAATATTCGAAAACCATGGAAATGGGGTAGGAAAAAAAATCTAGACACCATTCGTTTGAGTTTATTTATGTCACGCATTCCGTGACGTAAATAAACTCAAACTCGTGACATCTCTTGATAATATTGCATCATTTCCTGTATATTTTTTTCTCTGTATATTTCTTCAGATTCTATGCTTTTTTTTAATTGTTAATCGAAGTGTCAAAAGTGGGTAAGATCATGTCATATATTATTTTTGATCTAGATATGCATTCATGGCTCGGAGTCTGCAGTGGCAAAGCGGTCCAGGTATTTAGAGAAAATGTGATTAGTCACTACGTTTTCTTATTATCATATACCTCCTAATCGTTTAAAAAAAACCCGTTTTATTAACTGTACCAAGCCAATGCCATTCACTATGGCCCACTGTCACGCCATGCGCGAACATTATTTATACCACACCCCTAGCAGCAGGTAGTATTTTATAGACATTCGCTCACAGGTATATAGTAATATCTATAATGCATTGGACCAATCAGGGACAAGGTAGCGAAAGTCGATCCGGGAGCATTGATAAACGCAGCCATCCTCTGATGAGTGTCAACACGCTACTAACATGGATAGTTACAATTTTTTTTCTGTACATCGGTATTATATATATACTCTGTGTTGTGAGACCTTAAATATATATTCTGTGTAGTGAGACCTGAAATAAAACGCTGAGCAGCACATGGAGTCGGCGATCCATAAGAGCAGTTACAGGTTGTTGTTGTCTGTATAATCAGAGTTAACTGAAGCCATCTTTCACCCAAATACACCACATAAATGGCGACGAGGACTTAAATGAACCTACATGGACTTCAAATATTGACTGTTTTCTCTGGCAATGGGGGAATAAGAAGATAAATTTGGCAAACTCTTGACAACAACTGCAGACTGCTCACCATGTGCTCCCAAGCAGAGGTAATGTACTAGTTTGTGTCAGCAGTACCAAATGGAAGGAAAATAGGTAGGACAAACCCATAATTCTGGCAGAACTTTTGAGACATTGTGTGAACCATCATATTTGTATTGAGACAGAAGTGCAGTTTGAGTAACTCAATCTGTGATACTCATCTGGTCACTTACTCAACTACAGTTTATTTACCACTTCAGACTGTCACACTCTGGATCTAGCCAAGTAGATCTAGCCAACTTGTGTGTTGTGGTAAACTGGTCATCACTGTCAGTACTCTCAAATCTACATTGTTTGGACATTCTTGAGTGAATTGTGCATTTAGCAAAAATGAGTGACTTTGTTCTACCGCCATTCCAATTACAACCTCTAGAGTCCGCGGCTAAGCGGTGGGAAAGATGGCTCTTAAAATTTCCTCATTTCCTGGTGTACAAGGGTATCACTGATGAAAACAAAAAGACATCAGTATTGATACTGCATTTGGCAGATGATGCATTGGATGTTGCCACATCCCTAGGCATTGATGAAACTACAATGTTTGCCACTGCAAGAACTAGACTCACTGATTACTTTGCACCAAAGCGTAACAAGGAGTATGAAGTTTATCTGTTTAGGCAAGCATACCAAGAAGCAAATGAGACTATTGATCAGTTTCATACCAGACTTATCAGTCTATCCAAAAACTGTGAGTTTCATGATGTTGAAGCTGAAATCAAATCGCAGATTATTCAGAAGTGCCAGGTGGAGAAGGTTCGCCAAAAAGGACTTACTGAGCCAGATATGCAGCTGACAGCTCTTATGAAGTTTGCACGTACTGTGGAATCTACAAGTAGGCAAGGTAAAGTGATGGCCCAATCGATGCCTACTGCGACAACTACTACTGCAGCGACGGCTGAGTCGAAGGTCAACAAAGTGACGTCAAGGCCTCACATGTCAAGGGGACGAGGTAAAAATAGACAGTATGCACCAAGGTCTAAAGAAACATCCGCTAACAAGAAGACATCGTGTCCTGGCTGTGGGGGCACTCCTCATCAGAAAAGAGCGAATGACTGTCCCGCATGGGGAAAGAAATGCCATAAATGTTCTCGTTTCAATCATTTTCGTAATGTGTGTCAGCAATCTGGAACTAACTTTGTTCAGGCTGAACAGGGTGCAATGGCATCGCAGCCAGATGATGATGTCGAGTATCAGTATAACCTATATCACACAGCTGGTAGTAAAAAGGTCAAACCGTATACGGTATGTGTAGATCTAAATGGTGTTTCTACGAACATGGAAATTGATACAGGTTCTGGGGTAACAATTTTGAATGGTGTTCAATTTGAAAATGTCAAGAAGAGTAATCCTGATCTGGTGTTATGTAAAACTAACTTACCTGTACTTAAGATGTTTTCAGGTGCAAGTCTTCTTCCACTTGGTCGTGTGACATTGAATGTACAGCATGCAGGTCAGTCATTACAACTTGATGCATTGGTGGTTGAAGGGTATGGACCATGTCTACTAGGTCGTGATTGGATTGAACAGTTACGTCTAGATTGGTCATCTGTGCATGTACTCTCTGAGGTAGACTACAAGAAGTTGTTTCCAGAACTATTCAAACCAGGCCTTGGTAAGTTGAAAGGTTATGAAGCGAAACTGTACATTGACCGTGATGCTAAACCACAACAATTTCGAGCTAGGCCTCTACCTTGGTCATTCAAAAGCAAAGTTGAAGCTGAGTTAGATCGTCTTGAATGTGATGGTGTTATCAAAAAGGTTGAATTTGCAGATTGGCATGCACCTATTGTCCCAATTTTGAAACCAAATGGGGAAGTGCGTATATGTGGGGACTACAAACTAACTGTAAACAAAGCTGCTAAGGTTGATAAGTATCCAATTCCCAACATTGATGACTTGTATCAGAAACTAGCTGGAGGTGTGTGTTTTTCTAAACTAGATCTTAGTCATGCATACCAACAAGTAGTCCTGAGTGAGGAATCTCGTGAGCTCACTACAATCAATACAACCAAAGGTTTATTCCAGTATACGCGTCTGTGTTTTGGGGTATCTTCAGCACCAGGTATCTTTCAGAGAATCCTGGAACAATTATTGCAGGGTATACCCATGGTGACGGTCTATCTGGATGATATTTTGGTGTCGGGCAGGACAAGGGAGGAGGCACATCAAAACTTGACGACTGTACTGGGTCGACTGCAGCAGGCAGGGCTTCGCCTAAGAGGTGAGAAGTGTGTTTTTCTCCGAGATTCCGTTGTCTATCTAGGTCACAAGCTGGATGCTCAAGGAATCCACCCGACTACAGAAAAGGTAGAAGCACTACAGAAGGCTCCGAGACCTACCAATGTGAGTGAACTCCGCAGTTACCTGGGGATGGTGAACTATTATCACAAGTTCCTTAGGGATCTTAGTTCCACACTCGCACCCCTGAACCAACTATTACAGAAGGAAGTTATCTGGAAATGGGGACCAGACCAAGAACAAGCTTTCATCAAATCGAAACAACTGCTGCTTTCGTCGCAGGTTCTGGTGCCGTACAATCCGTCATTGCCCCTGGTTTTGGGCTGTGATGCATCGCCGTATGGTGTAGGTGCGGTACTCTCTCATCGAATGTCTGATGGTTCAGACAAACCTATCGCGTTTGCATCCAGATCTCTGGCGCCGGCAGAGAAGAACTATGCCCAAATTGAACGCGAGGGACTGGCTATCATCTTTGGGGTAAGCAAATTCCATAAGTACATCTATGGACGAGAGTTTGTCATTGAAACAGACCATAAACCGCTGTTGGGTCCACTCAAGGAAGACAAACTTATCAGCCCGATGTCAACGGCAAGGCTGCAACGCTGGTCATTGATTATGTCAAATTACCAATATAAACTAGAGTACAAGCCAGGCAAGTACCACGGAAATGCTGATGGACTTAGTCGTTTACCGGTAGCCATGCCGCCATCATCGGTACCTGTGCCTGCGGAGATCGTACTCTCTTTTGAGGTCCTGGGATCTAGCATGGTGACTGCCCCACAGGTGGCTGCCTGGACTGCTAAAGACCCAATCCTGTCATCAGTACACCAGCATGTTGTACAAGGTTGGCCTTACGAAGTAAGGGAAGAGATATCTCCTTACTATCGCAGGAGGGAAGAACTATCTTCGGAACAAGGGTGCCTGTTGTGGGGCGCTAGAGTTATTATTCCGCCTCAAGCACGCGACAGGGTTCTCGAGGAATTACATGAATCACATCCAGGAATTGTAAGAATGAAATCTTTGGCTCGCAGCTATGTATGGTGGCCAGGTATTGATGCTGAGATTGAACGAAAAGTGAAAGAATGTCAGCAATGCCAAATACAATCAAAGTCTCCACCACCTTCCCAACTACATCCATGGGAGTGGCCAGGAAAACCATGGCATAGAGTCCATGTGGACTATGCAGGTCCTTTTGAAGGAAAAATGATTTTGGTAATTGTGGATGCACATTCCAAATACATTGATGCACATGTGATGAATACCTCCACATCGAAAGCAACTATCAACAAATTAAGACAGACTTTTGCCACTCATGGTCTTCCGGTGATGCTTGTCAGCGATAATGGTACCTGTTTCACCAGTTCAGAATTTAAAGACTTCTGCAAACAGAATGCTATCAAACATGTATGTACATCACCATATCACCCGGCAAGTAATGGTTTGGCCGAGAGAGCTGTGCAGACGCTCAAGGGAGGACTAAGAAAAACACCGGGAGAAGAACTTGAGGCTAGAGTATATCGTTTTCTAGCAAGGTATAGAGTCACACCACAGACCACCACTGGACAAACACCAGCTGAACTTTTGATGAAACGAAAGCCACGTTTCTTACTAGATGTACTGAGGCCCTCAGTATCAGCAAAGGTGTTAGAGAGACAATCAGCTGCAATTAAGAATCACCAGTCCACCAAGCGTGAATTCTATGTTGGAGATGCAGTATGGGTAGTGAACTTTGCTGGTATGCCCAAATGGATGCCCGGAGTATTAGAATCGAAATTAGGTCCTGTTACCTATACAGTACATCTCGAGGATGGACGACTGTGGAAAAGGCACATTGACCACATTCGTGTCCGAGTACCTACGGAGCCACATTATCGTGAGAACAACAACGATGTGGATGCTACTCCAGTGCCTACTTCCATTGCACACCCACCACCGATGGCCAGAGGCCCTGCTGCCATGCCTACCCCCAGTATTTCATCAACTGACCATAAGGCTAATCAGCAAGACAGCGATGTGCCTCCTACACCTAATCTTCTGCCTCCTACACCAAACAAAACAACTCAAAAGACAGCTCCAGTTTTGACTCCCACTATTCGAAAGTCAACCAGACTAAGTAAACCACCAGAGAAACTGAATTTATAAAATGTTGAGTATGGTTATGAGTCAGGTAAAGAAACATTGAGTCAATGTAGTTAACATTGTGTGTATCTACAAATATAGTTTCTGTGACTATCAGTGAACGCAAAAAGCCAGCTACTCATGAAGTTTTAACTATACCTACTGTAACAGAGTATTGCCCATTATTTGAGTTGTAAAGGTATACAAAGAAACAACTTAAAAGGGAGGAGTATTATATATATACTCTGTGTTGTGAGACCTTAAATATATATTCTGTGTAGTGAGACCTGAAATAAAACGCTGAGCAGCACATGGAGTCGGCGATCCATAAGAGCAGTTACAGGTTGTTGTTGTCTGTATAATCAGAGTTAACTGAAGCCATCTTTCACCCAAATACACCACAATCGGTGAGATGGGGTAGGATAAATACGAAACCGAACTTTCTACTAAATATTCAGGTTTATGTTTACTAATTTCGTCAGAGCTATTGACGCTAATGGAACACCTACTTCCCTCAGACACTAAATTGTTTTCCGGTTACAATTAGACATGTTTTTGCCTCGTATCCTGAACTCAATGTTTTAAAAACATGAGAATGAAGGTTAATTAGGTCAGAACGATATTTCAGTGTAACACGCTAACCACATCAAGCACACTGAGAGATGTCATTGGAGGTACAAGGCCATTAGCGTTTTATATTTACAACCAATTCTTTCACCCGTTCCCAATTTCAATCAAGTTTTACTCTACTTTATTCACCGAAAATCAACTGATTTATAAGTACTTAAAAACAAGTTTAGGGCCATCCACAAAGTAAGTACCCAATGATGGGTTGGGGTTTGGGGGTAGGGAGTTCATAAATTTTGAAAATTTGGCATATTCTCCTTCTCTGTTCCATTGTGTAAAGATTGGGAAGGGGGTTTAAAGAGGGTCTAAAATTTCAGAAATTCTGCGCGCATACTTTATGGATGGCCCCTTTCTTATCATACCCATACAGAAGTTCAGGTGCTATTTTGAAGTCAAAAGCTCGTCATATCACACGGCATAGTGATACGTTATCTCTGGTATAACGAAGATCACATGCGCTTTTCATTCACTGCTCTATAGATAGTAGCAATCGTTATCTTCCAGCCTCCATTTACCAAGTACTATGATCTTATATTACACAACTCTATGGCCCAGAAATCATAGTTCACTAAGGTCCATCCGTTTTATAAACTCTTAGCGAAGGCTGGAGTTTCAGAACTATCAAAGGTTACTGATTTTAACCACTTTTTCAAAGTTATTGGTATAGGTAAATTAAATGTAGAATTATCAAGTTTTACCTTTGCCGAGCTTCTAGTATTCTAGTATCACTCACAGTATAATCTGCCCTTTTTGAAAGTTTAAACATCTTTTTAAGTAGTTGGTTATTTTAAGTAGTTGGTTACACAGTCCCTATAGATTTAGTATGGAGACACCGTAATAGGTGGATAATAAAATGGCATGTATTTCCTGCCGATAAATCCCAAAACAATGCAGAAAACTGACTGGTGAGACAATATAGTGCGCTGCCTATACAAAGTTCATATGAGGCACATAGAATAGAGAGACGACCATGTGCATCTATTTATAGACACAGATAGCCCACATAACATACGCTGCATCCATCCCCATACACAAAGCCTGAATTGGATTAAATGCCAAATTGTCTATGAACATAGCAAGTTTTATTACATATGCTACAAGTAACTGAACTTAACCTAATTTCTGCTGATCGCTTACCTGAACCAACTCTGTTGTAACCGGGTACCATGTGAACTAGACAGAAGGCTTAACGTTGATAAACGCTCTAAGATAAGCACCATACAAAATTATCAAATTCTATGAGTGTTATTGGTATTTCAGAATGATGACTATAGTTTTCACTATAACTGTTACGATATAAATTGAATCGAATTCAAAGCTCCATCTTTACTGGAATTTTTTTCAATCTTTCCACTTGATTATCATCTATTTTAATGAGAGTATGTATACCTGAAGAAGGCCAACATTGGCCGAAACGCTGTGTCAAAACTCATGTATAAACAACAAGTATAATTAAATAAACCTTCAATTTAAAATCAGGAGTTGTTGGTTTTGTGACATAATCTATACATTTGATATTCTAATTTCTATTCTACATTTTCTTAAAGTAAAATCTTCTATCAGTTCTAACCTGAATTTCTATTAGCACTAAATACGTAAGGTTTCGAAGAACCCCCCACTGAAGAATTTCCAGAAAAAACCCCCAAAAAAACTAGAGTAGAGATTGGACATATTTTGAAGTACATAGTGTCAGTTGGGGCCATGAAGAGAAGAGGAAATATTTCTGATTTTGAATATCATGTAGTTGCTGGTAAAGCCGTGCTCCATTGCGCCAATCCACTGGAGATTGATACCGATCGGCTCCCAGTCGCCAATAGTGTAGCTGTAGTGGAGCTAGAGTCCCGATTCCCCCCCCCCCCCCCCTACGACGGTCGGTGCTCAAACTCCTAGCGGTGCTCCACAACCCTCCACAGTGCTCCATACCGGAGATTGAGAGCTGCTCCATTGGGGCCTGGGAAAAACCTGGTCACCAAAGTGGAGCAGCAGCCACGATTGAGGTAAGATCAAGGAAAGAATCAAGGGGCAAGAACTATCGGAGAACGGGAGGAGATAGGGTTAAGATGGCTCTGCGACCATCAATCTCCAGTCGCAATGGTGGACGGCCTTTAGGCCTAATTAAAGGGCGGGTTTCCCCCAACACATGGATTTGCCGTGGTATATCTTGTTATATCTTACAGACTACAGTGTTGCGATATGTTGTACCTCCTTTGTGACGATACACCATGCGCGATGATGTGTGTACTTTTTCATGATATCGTGAGTATACTTTGGTGCTCCACCACAGCGACACCTCAAGATGCATCGCGGCAAACATGCATGTGATTATTCAAAACCTAGCAAGATTTGGCAAGACAGCCAAATCATGACTAATCTCGCTATATCTTGTGTTGTGTGTTGGTGGAATCAGCACTTTATCCCACCCCTAATATAAAATCCCATAGGCTTAACATTGAGTTTCTGTATGCCATGCTGACTGGCATACAGAGTTTTATATGCCACTAGTGGCATATAGAATTGTTATCACGTAATATTCCAAAATCGAGGAGACAGGGTGGGATAAAATCAGAACTTGATTCGTTTTAATCTTGGCCACCGCATTCCACTCATGGAGTTTTGACTCCGGACTCAACTCGGCTTCGCCTCATGAAGTCACTTTGTCATACTCCAGTCGTGGCATATGGTGGCCAAGATTAAAACTCATCCAGTTTTACGATTTTATTTTCTCTTGGTTTTATAAAAGAAAATGGAATTGTATAAAAAGGATTAAAATGAAATTGAAAAAAAAAAAAATTCCCTTGAAAAGGGGGAAACTGCCTCAACTGAATATAAATTCTGGTGAGTACATTAATTATAATGGAGATAATAATGCATATGAATAATAATTATGATGTCATATGGTTGTCAACTGGAGAGGGGTCGTCTTTTGAGATTCGTCTGCAAATTCGATACACTCCCCCATTATCGCTCAAATATATGCTGGACCGGTCAATGTCATACTCGTCTCCTTTGTGAAATCACCTTTGTCAAGGTAATATCATGGCCTACATAATATCAAAGGGGTATATTTATCCATCATGAGAAATGACACTACTTAATTATTTTATATGCAGCCCGCAGTGTTGAAAAAACAGCAACAGAAGTGACTTACCCTGTTTGCGGCTTTCCACACAGCGTAGTGTCGATCTGCTGGTACCCAGCCACTAATGAGCTTAGCATAGAAACGCGGGTACCAGTGTCATTCTCGATTAATTTCGAGGTTCACCACCAGAGGGACGATCTGGTCCAGTTTAAGAAAATGAAAACAATTTCAACGCGAATGGTATCACTCATCCACATCTTTCTAAGGATAACAATGGAAGCATAACTCTGCCCATTGTTGTCTCAGGATCACTCGACAAGTGATTGTGGATGTACTTCACTGCGCTTGTATCAAGACGCCATCTATTGTGAAGACGGAGAGTTACAAATAGAAAAACTGAAACTTTGGAAAATGGCGGACCTCGCAGATGAGGTCGCTGACTCCAGCGTCGGGTTTCTGTACAAAACAATGCGTAAGTATCAAGGGGAATGAATTCAATCGAATCCGAGAAGGAGCTTCAATAGTATGTGGTCATTCTTAGTCGAAAAACCTCCACACGCTCTGCTGGGCCAGTAGATATGCAGTGCTTGCCCGGTCGGGCTTGACCACCGCGGCTGCCGGGGCAAGGCCTGGCAAAGGCCGGGACGGGCCAGTATTCAACCCCGACTCCGCAGTGTTGGTTCTACTGTACTCAATACTGGCTGTAGAAGTCTATTTTGTACTATATTACTGATTATTATGATTGTCACGAGCCTTCCGAATTCTCCAGCGAATGGTTTTATATTTCTAGTTGTAGGGGTTATTACATCAAACGTTTCCCAATCCGATCTGGCTATCACAATTCACATGGAAATGCACTGATTTATTTCCAAGCCCAAGACTGACGAATTTTTATTTTGAGGGTTCCCTTTGTTGATTAAGATTTGATTTTAGGATTACATTATAGAATGACTAGTACCGTTTGCCAATTGCAAATATCTTATAATGACAATGACAATTAATACGAATGTGCAGGTGAATAAAACATGTACCGTACCATAGCATGTAGTATAGTTCCAATTGGCATGGTTGGTCAATGTGATTGATCCTCATATACTGATATAGCCAGTGTAACCAGCCCTGTCCACAGTGGAGATGAGGGAGTGAATATTTTACCTAATCCTCGTACTGTTCCATCTCCAGTGGAGCGTGACCCTCACAAGCGGCGCGTCAAACCAGTCCAGAAACATCTGATCCAGCTCAACTTTGGTGGCCTCGAGGACAGCTCAGATGACAGCGACTTTGAGGTGCCGGCCCACGGTAAGTGATAACTGGAAGTTTAAAGTGCTGGTTCCATCAACACACAAGATATAGCCAGATTACTCACGTTTTGGTTGTCATGCTAGGTTTTGAATAATCGCATGCATATTTGCTGAGATGCATCGGTCTGGTTAAGCACATTCATCGCATTCTTGCCGCCATGATTGTGAAATTCTCTGATACGGTATACAGGTTAAATCTGTGGTACACGGCCTCAAAACCATGAAGACCAAAGAAATAGTCCCTATTGTCATACCCTTTAATATGGCAACTACTGGTTTTAATTTATTTGAAAAGATGGATAATAAATGCAATAGACGACTCTGTAAACCACTCGAGGTTGATGTCAAGATACTCTATCTAGCGGTCGTGTATTACTATGCGTCAACCTCTTGTGGTTCACAGCCGCCTGTCCACAAAACCATCGTTTATAGTACATGTATACATAATTGCTGCTGAGAGTCGCCATAACTGAGCCGTGTATCATGACGTCACAGCGTCGGACGCGTCGGACCTGGAGATGGACACGGACGCCGACGACCCGAAGGACGACGAGGACGACCCGAGCGGCTCCGACTCGGGCTCGGAGCGTGACGTCAGCGCCGAGGAGGAGTCGGAGCTCGGGGTCGACAAGGAGGAGGACGGGGCCGGGCTCAGTCTCGGCGAACTCGTGCAGAAAGCCAAGCTCAAGGTGCACGATCTCAGCCTCAAGGTAATCTCCCCACTTTAACATAGAAATCCACTTTTTCATATGGGGAGGGATGTGGGTAGTGAAGTATGTGCGCAAAGATGGGTATGGGGTGGGGTGGGGGGGGGGGGGGTGTTAAAATATTGGGGAGTTTTCAGAGTTCTGGGGTAGTCCACTTACTTAGATGATCTGCTTACTGGGGCTGCCTGCCTACCTAGGCAGTCCGCTTACTGGGGTAGTCCGCTTACTGGGGTAGTCCGCTTACTGGGGCAGTCCGCTTACTGGGGTAGTCCGCTTACTGGGGCAGTCCGCTTACTGGGGTAGTCTGCTTACTGGGGTAGTCTGCTTACTGGGGTAGTCTGCTTACTGGGGTGGTCTGCTTACTGGGGTAGTCCGCTTACTGGGGTAGTCCGCTTACTGGGGCAGTCTGCTTACTGGGGTAGTCCGCTTACTGGGGCAGTCTGCTTACTGGGGTAGTCTGCTTACTGGGGTAGTCTGCTTACTGGGGCAGTCTGCTTACTGGGGTAGTCCACTTACTGGGGCAGTCCACTTACTGGGGTAGTCCACTTACTGGGGCAGTCCGCTTACTGGGGCAGTCCGCTTACTGGGGCAGTCTGCTTACTGGGGTAGTCCACTTACTGGGGTAGTCTGCTTACTGGGGTAGTCTGCTTACTGGGGTAGTCTGCTTACTGGGGTAGTCCGCTTACTGGGGCAGTCTGCTTACTGGGGCAGTCTGCTTACTGGGGTAGTCCACTTACTGGGGTAGTCCGCTTACTGGGGTAGTCTGCTTACTGGGGTGGTCTGGCTACTAAGGTGGTCTGCTTACTGGAGTGGTCTGCTTACTACGATGGTCTGCTTACCCGGGCAGCCTGTTTATTGGGGTGGTCTGCTCACTCGGGCGGTTTGCTTACCAGGGCAGTCTGCTTACTGGGGCAGTCCGCTTACTGGGGTAGTATACTTATCGGGGTAGTCTGCTTATCGGGGTTGTTCTGACGACATCCATGTTTTGATGTGAACCTTTAATAACGCTTCGTGCGTGTGGTTTTTATGTGGACAGCAGACGGGTTCAGAAGACACGATGGGGTCCTCTTCATCTCGACTCAAGTTGACCATTTGCTGCGTCTGTCTGGGCGATAATAGGTAACTACCCTTTTACAGTGTGCCTCTCTGTGTATGCTCCCCTCGTCTATGTATATCCCCCTCCCAAATACAAGCATGACACCATCTGTGACATCTTAAGTGAGTTTTACATTAAGCCAATTGAAGCATCGAAAATAGAGCCTGAATTTACTAAATTTTTTATATCTGTATTGGTACAATTTACATTAGTACAGTGGTCTTCCATTGTCCATGTTTATAAAGTACATCAAGTTTATACAGCCTGCGTTTACTAAAGTAAGTCGGCGGCGACCATCCGACGTCGGCGACTGTGCCTGATACACAGTGGAATAGCATTTTAGGGCATTGGCAGCACCCATACGACTTCAGTAACACCCATGATATACTCAACTGTATCATACTCCTCATATAAATCTCCATAGACTGAACATGGTGTAACTGTATGCCACAGTTATGCCATAAAATATTTATATGCCACTGGTGACATGAAGTTAAAAACGTGACAGGGTAGGATAAAATCTAAACATCACTCAATTTCATATGATTGTTTACATGCCATTCGTTATCTTCTGCTACAGCTGTCACTCAGCTCCGCTTTGTGATATCATTCCATGAAGACAACTCATGCCATATAAACAATCATATGAAATTTTGTGATATTTCATGATAGTATCTTAGCAGTAAGATGTCTTGTGTGTCATCAGCCCTTATGTAAAGCTCTACAGGAACAGTTTTTTTCACCATAAAACTTCGCAAATGTACTGCAATTTTCACCCTGTTGATACCAAGCATGTTCTAAACCCCCTTTTCAGTCCCACATGAATTTGAATATCATTTCTTTTTTCTAGTTCTAGCTCAGACAGTTGTATTGCATTGTAGTTCCTTCACACCACAGCTTTACTTTGTCTGCTGAGAATTTTTCATTCGTGAATGTAATTTCCAGTCTGGAGCAACATGGAAATAGGCACAATGTAGCCTACCGTTACCCTCCAGCATAAATACAAATCTTTTATGAAAAAAACCCCAAAAAACTCCAATAACAAACTGATCCCTGATGAGGTATGTGTCATACTGAAACATGTCAGACTTAGCACCAAACTTTACTAAAGAAGACCAGTCAGTTCGGATTAGAGAGAATAGCTTTTTATAATTATTTGATGCTGCCAACTTATTTAAAAAAAAATCAAAATCTAATGAATTATATATCGCCGGATTGGGAAGACCGGCGATCGCAGGGCGTGTCTTGGCAGTATTATCTGTCGGTTTGTACACTATGAGCATGTATAGCATACACAATTTTTCTGCCCGAGTTGCCCCCCCCCCCCCCCCACACACACACACAGAAATAGTCAAAAATCAGTTAAATCCCCACAGGAAACAAACTGAGGAATTGACTCAGAGAAAAAAATATCACAAAACATATATAGCACACACCCAACAATGTCTGGTCAGTGGAGTACTCCCTTTAAAGAAATTATATCCAATCCGATATCTGATGACCCTAAATATGTCGCCTCAAATCCTATTTTATTTCTTTTTGACAAGCAATGTCGATGTAAATTTGCCTTATTTGTTTTCATGACTAATCATTATGTGTTTTCTGCATGCATGATATTTACGTCTCGATGTTTAAAATTGTACAGGGACGATTTCGTGATTTATTTGCTGCGGTAATACCGACAATTTACGCGTTGTTGTTAAATGTTCAATTTGAAGATGTTCAAATTAACCTCCCGGCTCTGTCTGCTTTGACCACTCCCATCCTGATGCCCCATGCTGAAAGTGCAACAGGGGCAGGTTTAATAATCTAGGATCTTACATGAAGACCCTTTTTTCTATACCTCGTACAAGATTTGTCCTTTAATAAAATTTAATTTATAGATACGAGGCAAGGACACTTCTTTACACAACCGATGCTAAAAAAAAGGAATCAATAAAACTCAAGTCTGTTCTCTTAGACAGTAGTAGCCGTCTGTAAGGTCGTCCATATGTGTTGAATAAAGTTGACCCACATTGTCCCTGGGTCTACATATAGGATCCTAGATTATGAAACGGGCCCCAGGGAAAGTCCCTGTAGATAATCAGCAGTGTCATATAGCATTAACACAGAGATTGGGCCTCATTCACACAAATAAACAGTGGTTCAAACCTCTATACATACCCCAGCCCCATTCCATGGCCAATAACAATGTGTTTTCCATGTTTTATCAGTCTCTCTGATGCAGTAAATTCCACACGAAAAATATGTTTCATGATCCCAACTGACATTCCTGGATAAAGTGTAGGTTATTAGACGATTCACATATATATTGACAATGAGTCTAGATATTGAAATGTGCATGCTATCAAATTCAATATATTCACCACAATTATCAAAGTTTAGAATCTAATTTAGGATTGAAAAAGCATGCTTGGTATTTCAATTTTAAGGTGATAATTAAGAAACTGTTAAAAACCTAAAATAAATGGCAGTTTTATTCATATAGAACTGGATCGAGAATTGTATAATAAAAGATACTCCATGATACTCCATCATCATTGAGGCGAAGTCGAGTGACGATTACAGCGCATCCAAACAAGTGGACTATTGTTTATTTTACAATTGGAGTGTGGTTCTAGAATTATCTCACCTTGTTCACATACATTAAATTGACAATTTACCTGGGTGATCGTTGCGAATAATTTTAGATGTTATTCCTATGGCTAAACTGGTACCAGAGGTGAGATAAAGACACCTATCCACCCGAAGTCTTCATCTGAGTGCATCCATACTGTTCGGACTAGCTGTAAATTCTGCCCTGCAGAAGCCAGGATGTGTACCTTCTTTAGTGCAAAAAAAAAAAATCTATCAGGCATGTTACAGTTAGTTTTCTATGTTCTATGTTAACCATAACACGTTAGTGTTATTCAAGTCAGAATACCACATTATTCATGACCTATTTGAGAATTCGCATACTGTTCTGTGTATATCTCCCGCAATAGGTTAGATAAGTAAATATTACTTTTCCCACTTCTAAAGGGTTACCTTTTTTTCATTCAGCACAATTTATTCTGTCAAAGGCAATTTTTCCATAACATTTTGAACACCAGGTTAGGACACCTTTATACCATGATTGTGTGGCGATTTCGCTTTTTGCTAGAAATGGGTCAAGTAGTGATACTCAGTCTTTTGCTAGACAACTATTTCCTACTATTTTGGAGTGTCTCATAATTTTGGTTTGATTATTTATACAATTATCTTCCAAGTGGATTGATGTAGATTGACCTAATACAGTGACGGGAAATACAGCTCAGCAAACTGGATATTGATAAATTCTACAAGATTCAAATAAATTTCAGTATGTTATACATTCATCGATTGATTGAAAACTAATTTCTATTTTCATTAAAACAGTGAAGAAGAGGATGAAATCGTGGAGTGTGACGGATGTGGAGTTTCAGTTCATGAAGGTACAATTCATTCATGCCTTATGATTTACATTTTAGAAAATATTTTCAAATGCAATCAAATGAATATTACAGTTATCTGTTCCTTTTATATATTTAATTCATTTTCTATTTCCGAAAATAAAACCTATTTGTCAGTATCAATCTAGTACTTTTGTTGTTAAAGACCTTATCATGATATTATAAATTTGTAAGATTTAACAGGTTATTGTAAGATGTTAAGGAAGTTATTTTGTATTTGAATGCTAATCAGGTTTTTATTATGACCTGAATACAGCGCGATTCAGTCAATATTTCCATTGATTCTTATGATGTTGTGAATACAGTAATTCAGTATTTGTGTTATCAAACATGTACACAATTCAGTATTTGTTTGTTTTTTTAGGTTGTTATGGAATTGCCGAGTCGCAGTCTGTGGCCAGCACCGAGTCCTCAGCGAGCACCGAACCCTGGTTCTGTGACGCCTGTAAAGCGGGAGTGAAGCCGGTCAGTAGACTCACCGATAAACCTCCCACCTCCAGAAAATCACTCTCGTATGGGTATAAAGTGGGAAAACAAACTGGGCATTTAATCTGATAAATGTTACAAACTC
Source organism: Alentia gelatinosa (assembly GCA_950022655.1). NCBI lineage: Eukaryota > Metazoa > Annelida > Polychaeta > Phyllodocida > Polynoidae > Alentia > Alentia gelatinosa. The sequence goes on along the minus strand of OX465592.1, from coordinate 6,921,727 downwards.
CTTGATCGGCAAGTACAGTGTAACCCCACTTCTAGGATACCCCGCTTAAGGGATACACCCCGCTTAAGGGGACAATTTGTTCGGAAAAGAAATTTTTATTTAGTTTATTTTAACCCCGCTTTTAAATGAACACCACACTTAAGGGAACAATTTGTTTGGAACAGAAATTTTCATTTAGTTTATTTTAACCCCACTTAAGGTAAAACCCTGTTTAAGGGGACACTTTGCAATGTGCACAGGTATATGATAAAGGCTTGATTCTATTCACCTGAATTATGTCCTGATCCTGTTCAGGCCATGTTTGGTCCCTATTCAGATCTTGGCTAAAAGCAGCCCCTGGGATTAGGGCCTGAGTGGTGATTGGCAGCAACTTTGGCCAAATTCAAACAGGCCTTAATTCTCATTTATGATGTCATGCCTTTAGTTATTAAAATTTCCATTAATTCTTTTTAACTTGACCATGTTAATGCTTTCTCTCATGGCAAAATATTTTATTGGAAGCATTCCCACTTTCAGATGTTGATAAGTTTATGAATGTTTGCATTTTCCCAGCACTGCGAATTATGCCCCAACTCCGGTGGAATCTACAAGGAAACAGATGCTGGAAGGTATGATAGATATTCAAGTATTTGTTAGAAGTGAGGGTGGGCGACTTGGGGTGAAATGGGTATACTAAAACAGATCTATGTTCACACAATACTGATATACAGTAAGCATTAATGTTACATTTACCATGTCTATAAGTGGCACTGGTAGTTGCTTACATCCTAGGAAGTATCATTATTTAGGTTAAACGCATATATAACATGATATTCATGTATATTTGACTAATTTCATCATATGGGTGGGAGGGATCCGCCATTTTTTAAAGCACATGGCATTGTAATGCAGCTATATCTTACTCTTAGACTTGCACTTGTATTATTTCCATCCGTTAACTTGGCCTTTAGAGGCCAATAATTCTGTTTTAAGATGCACATTTAGCTCTTATTTTACATAATTTATGAATCTCAGTTTGATCCATATGTGGCCGTTTGCCCTGCTTAGACCACCCACTCCTACCCATGTTGTATTTATGGCAGTACAACACATAAGTGGTGAACAGGGTATTCATTGCACCCCGGGTAACTTTTTCCCCTAGACTTAACAGAAAAATACATAATGGGGGATGATGTCACACATTTTCGCCAATCAATCATTGACAGAGGTAAGATAAAATCTGAGCCACTACATAATCTCACTCGGGTCTGCCTCGTGAGATTACTCCGTAACCAAAACCCATAAACCCTCTTCACACTGGCGCCATTTTGTAATGGCCGCCTAAGTAGGTCACACTAAAACGAGGTGTGCGACCTTACTCCTGAGCGTTTGGTATGGGAAAAACCTATGTCTTTTCTAAATCGGACAATGAAAATGCCTCTTGCTTTGTGAATAACAGGCCGATCTTCATAGATAAATTAATGTTAGAAAGCTAGGACTCTGGTATGTTTGTTGGTATACATATTATAAACCTATTCCTTGGCTAAGCCTTCCCGTGATAGCTTGAACTTTAGAATTTGTTAAGTAAAAAATATTAAGACATGTTAACTTCCTACCTTCACCGTGATTTTATGAAAAATCTATCGCGATGACCTATAGAAATAACCATCCCGTCTTCTTAAATACTTTAAGACGATTAAAATGATACCTATACTGTCAGGCTGTGATAGATATTTCCTGAGATAATCGACCATTAAGACAGATATAAAAAAACCTATGTTTTTATTACTGTTTTGGATACTTTGTCGTCTGTCTTAATAGTCCATTATCACAGGAAATATCTATCACAGCCTGGTAATAATGGTATCATTTTAATTGTCTTGAAATGCCTAATAAGATAGGATGTTTATTTCTATAGGTCATCGCGATAGATTTTTCATGAAATCAGTGTAAAGACAGGAAGGTAACATGTTTTAGGTTTTTTTACCTAAAACAATTCTGATTTTCCATCTATGAGAGGAAATCTTACCCATACCACAGATATATCATAAATAGTACCAACAGATAGGCCCAAGTCTGAGCATTTTAGCCATGTTTGGATTATAAAATTCGGCCATTTATTTATGACAGAAGAGCGATTTATATTTTTATTGTTATAGAGGTATTAGGCACCTGCTACAGTGTTGGCTTCACGCTGACAGCGCACGCCTCGTTCTGAAGTGCGGAAATTTCGCTGGTGCGCGGCTGGTACTTTATCAAGTACATAGAACCAGCGAAACCCGTTATCACGGCGATCGCCACGCCACGCTTATGTGCAAGAGGTGAATGGCATATTGACAGTGGCTATGGATCTCGATGCTGTTCCTTATTAGTATGTGTCGTACAGGGTTTGTACGGCTGCAAAAGTAAGTCCAAAAATGAAAGTCAAAAATGGATATTTTAATAATACAAAAACAAGTGTCTGTACATGATAAATACTTGGTAAAACTGATGATTAGATTAACCTCTTCCTCCAACATCACTTCATCTAATTGTGAATTTTACCGCGTATATATCACGTACAGCCACAGTAAGCCTGTTTCTGTATACCATGACATTAGAGGTACGCCATGTGTGTTTCAGGTGGGTGCATATCGTGTGCGCCCTCTACATACCCGGTGTGGCCTTCGGTGATGTGGATCGCCTCAGCCCCGTCACCTTGTTTGAAATGCCGTACACAAAGTGGGGAGCAAAGGTAAGTTTACTTCTCTTTTTTTTAAGTTATATCTATTAGCGTCACTGTGAGTACAATGTTCATCCAACGAATATTATCAAGAGACGTCACGAGTTTGAGTATGATTTTATTTATGTCACGCATTTTGTTGGCTCCATAATCTCACGAGTCATATTCTGTATGGTTAAAATGAATTGCTCTATTTCAGGAATTCTCACTATGTGAGGATGTGTTATAGTTTGTATGGCTATCTGAACTGCTCTATTTCAGGTGTACTTACCGTGTGTTACAGTCTGTATATTTAAAGTGAACTGCTCTATTTAAGGAATGCTCACTATGTGAGGATGTGTTATAGTTGGTATTACTACCTGAACGGCTCTATTGTACGTGTACTCTCTGTGTTATAACCTATATGGTTAAGATATACTGCTCTATTTCAGGATTGCTCGCTCTGTGAAGATGAGCGGTTCAGTCGGACTGGCGTCTGTATCAGCTGTGATGCCGGGATGTGCCGCGCCTTCTTCCACGTCACCTGGTGAGTAAAGCACGAATTACGTCTTACATTCTATTCCTCCATCAGCGAGTTATCCAGCCTAGACTGCATTAGTCTGATGTTATTCTACCAAGACAAGGCTTTCCCTATGTTCTGGGGCATGTTTGACACCAAAATGTCATGTGATATCAGGGAACTTCCTATAATGCCCATCTTTTTCTTTAGAAATAAAATGGAAACGTGTGATATATAGTGACCGATCCGATTGATCAAGACAATGAACAATGTTTCAAGTCATGACTTTTCCGTTAGAAGTCTCATCTGAAAACAGTGTTAGGGGATACTTTTGTGGTAATTCTGTAATCACTATTTAGCAGTTAACTGAAAATACTTTTCCAGTTAGTGTAATTCATATAAGTGAAATATCTAATATAATTTCGAAATAATGGGGAAGTTTGGAAAAGACTTGTGATGGTTGACTGGACATAGAATCAATCAAACACACAATCAAACAAATAATTTAGAATAAAATGGTAAATATATCCTAATGAAATTTATATTATATTACAGGGATGCCAGTTTTCGATGTAAATTCATGTTTTCATTTTCAGAATAAAAAATCATATTTTTATGCATAATATTGACATACAAACTGCTTGATAACCCAATTCAGCCACAAGCCATGATCCCTAACTGAACCTCCTCAATGACCCATGTACAATCGTGAGCTTTACCTTTTTTCTGACCCCAATTTGCACCCCTGATATTAGTATATCTATTGCATATTTTTGAAAATGTTGGTCACCCAATTGATAAATTGATTTGCAGTGCGCAGCGAGAGGGTCTGTTGTCCGAGGCATCTCCAGACGAGGTAAGTCTTATAAAACAACCAGACAAATAATAAAGTGAAACAGGGATAGCAGCTATCCTGTTTTCCATGGAAATCCTTGTATTCATTTCTAGTCTATGAAATTATGTTTCTTGTATAAAAGAAAGCTAATTAAACAGTGGTTTGAACATCCCCACAGACCCTCAGCCCTATTCCATGGCCAACACTGATATGTTTTCCATGTTTTCTCAATTTCTCGGACGCAATAAATCCCACGTGAAAAATATTTCCACTTTTTTCCCTGACATCCCTGACAGAGATGTCAGTTTTCCATTTTTCATTTTGCTGCCTGCAGAGCCTGGTTCCATAGTGGGTTCAGTGTACGATTTCAGATCGAATGAACCTCGTTCCCTCAGTAGTTTCGGTAAGGATATCTCTTCAGGCCTATTTAGAGAGCTGTCTAGTGTGTATTCATTGGAACCAATCAGATCTTGTCAAACTGATGCTATAAATAGAATAACAAATCATGTTATCCCTTTCACCACCCAGCTAGGAAATCCAGGTTATCAATATCAGCCATGCTCTCTTTGACCATCACAGATCTATGTCTTTACTCTGTGCCGTACGAACAAGACTAACGTAAGCTGCACCAAGGTGAAACCAAGGCTGATTATTAGGGCGATAATACCAGAAAGCTAGGAGCACAGGAAACGGCTTAACCGTTCGTCAGTTTTTTGCTAGGGTGATTGGACATTTATCTATGAATGAGAACTGTGTTTTTTATGCTCTTATTTATACTGGAGGGTTTACTAGGTTAGTACCCTGTTTATGATAGGCATTCAGTAGTGTTTGATTTTCTGCTTATGTTGTGGATGAAGGCAGTTAAATGTCGTCTGCTTTTTCAGGAGATCGCCGACCCGTTCTACGCCTACTGCCGCCAACATGGCGAGAAGTCCATCGTGCGCGCCAAGCGCCGCAACTACCTGGCCATCCAGTCCCACTACCGTACACACGGGTCACACGACCTGGACGAGAAAGAGCAGGTGAGACACACACACAAATACAGTAAACGATGGTTTTGTGGACAGGCGGCTGTAAACTACCAAAGGTTGATGCCTAGTAATATTAGGAAACGTCCTCACTGTGAGTGAAACGTTTATTGTCCGAGGTCAGTCGCCGATTTCATATGGCCTGACGCCATAGGCGGAAGGCCATATGAAATCAGCGACTGGCCGAGAACGAGAACCCTTTCGTTCACAGTGAGGATGTTTGCTTACTATTATATACCTTTAGGCTTAAGATAATTAAAAACTCCCTTTTAATGACATAGAAAGTTGCAGTCACAGCGGGCACGAACGTTATTATTACTGTAGCGGGCAGTATTTAATAGACATTCGGACACAGGTATATAATAATACACAAGCCCTAGTGAGTATATTACTACGGGAACCTCGAGTGGTTTATTTACAGAGTCGCCTGTCCATATAACCATCGTTTGTTGTATTTATTATCCATCTTTTCGGATAAATTAAACTCAAGAATCACCATATCTGCCTGTAAACCATTATATAATTAGAAGGAAACTCATGGTATGAAAATGACTTGGTCCGTATTCCACCGGATCAGCCTTTGAATTCAGCTGTGGATTTGTTCACTATAATCATGTTGGCAGACTTTGTTTCATGGCCAGTTCTCCAGTATTCTTTATAAGGGAGCCCAGGTGACCCAAGGATAAGTGGCACCGTGTAAGCCTTAACTTATGAGGATATCCAATTTATATATGTATTTCTCTTTGGTTAGTGTTCGGCTATGAAAACTGACCATTGAATTAGTCCTTATGGGACGTTAAACAAACAAATAATGATAGTCAAACCTAAAGAAACTAACATTAGAATATAAAGTAAGGACAACTTTATGTTTATCGTAAATGTTCTATTCTGTAATTGGATTCATTTAGTGTTCATATCACTTTAGCACATTACACAGGTATTTTAAACAATTGTCACAAAGTTAAACACACCTGACCTGCTCGTCTGTTTTTAGATTCGCGTGGAGAGGAAGTTGAATCGGCATCGACAAAAATATCTGATCGCGAGAGCACAGCGTCCAACCTCATGGGGTAAGGTCTCGAGTGTTCAATCAAAACATGCAATATATTGAAGAAAATAGGACACTGGAATGATAATATGAATGATTCAAATATTATGTTAAAAGATTGGTTTCCTCCATAATATCTAAGGCAAGACAAATCATCCTATAGGTGACTATATCACAACAGATGTGACTGAGTAGAGGCATAAACTGCACAGCTATACATTCGCGAATGTAGTATAAACTAACCTAGTACAGTGGTAATATTCTTTTAGTACACATTCGAGTAAGTAATTTATTTACAAGTACCACACGAGGCATTTTGTTGAGTTGGGAAACTGTCCTATCAACCTGTGGGGCTATCCTGAATCTTCGCCTTCAAGGTCAAGGTCAATCTGCGTCTCGCGGTGTCAACTCTCGTAGGGCAACGAGACGTGGCAAGTTCCTTCTCCCGTCGCCAGTGGCGCGGCAGTCGGGGGGAGGTATGTATGGTGATAAGGTCATGAGGAATGAACTGGGGCCCGTTGAATATCTGAAGGACCTCTCCTTGTATGCTTCTTTAGTAACCATCGTATACAAAGACCACATCGAAAATGTATGGGGACTCAGTAAAACCTCACCTCACATCTCTCTTTGTCTTAATCTCAGGGGGGGGGGGGGGGGGGGGGGTGTCAACCGGGCTCCCGACGTGAACTGACAAGCACCGATATTGACCTCCCGATACAAAATCCATATCGTAGCAAAATCGTAGCGCATATCGGGGCAGTTGGTCAGGTCTCTACGATAAGGCTAACGACGCGCATTGATGCGCACCGATGTGCTACGATAAAAAAGGGTCTACGACAATCGATCATGTATCGATTGTCGTAGCATGCCGGTGTACGTTGGTGTGTATCAGGGAAGCTTTCAATGGGAAATCATATGAAATAATCGATGGAAAATTATGAAATTTCCGGAATACCTGAAATATATATTGGTATTGCATATGTGCAAAAAATGGTGAAATTTTATAATAGATAAGGGTCTCAAATCGATCATTTTATACTTTAACATGTAATTGATTTTTTCATTAAATATTATTATAAAATATCATATTCTATTGTTTTGTATTTACAGGTAAAATATAAATCATAAATATGCATTATTTCTGGAATTATGAAGGAAATATACGCTACGATATGGTCATTTTGTATCAGTGCGCGTCGGCGTGTATCGGCGTTGGTGGGTGCCCGGTCATACTTTCTCTCCCCGTATACAATAAACCCTGTGTAAGTGGTCACCCTCCGTACCAGGCTAAAGTGTCTGCTTATGCAGGGTGACGGCTTACGCTGAGTTGAAATACACATCTAATAAAGGGATCCGTTCAGAGCAAAGATGTCCATTAATGCGGGGTGTCTGCTGACACTGGGTTTTCATTCGTGATGATTAGGCTATGTAAGATATAATACCTTTATACTATGGCATAGAGACACTGTTATAACCACACAGACACCCCACAGACGCCTACCTGATAACTGCAGGAGTCTACGTAGGTCCTTGTTGGGTATCTGATTGTCTAGACACCAGTCTACCCGCCTCACATACACACCATAAACAAGAAATCAAGATAAAAAATTGTCTAAACAAGAAAGGGACCCCACAGGGACCCCGATGGACACACTGGACCTTGCAGGCCCTATATGTCAATCCTCTTGAGAGGAAAAAGATTTCAAACAAGAAATCAAGATAATCCGGGGTTTTGTCCCCACATCGGCCAGCCAATTTTGATAAAGTATTCACTTACGCGTGGAGTAACGTTTCTCCTTACGCAGGGTGTCTGTTCGGCGGGGTTCTACTATATTCAACGGCCCCCGTGGTGTCCAGTTCACAGTTCACACCCTATTTTCTCTTTTTTTAATCCCTGAATTGGCGGTTCGCTGACTAACAGCATGAGCTTCTTCCTCACTTCCAAATACCTTGGTCCATTTTGTTGAGCTTGGATCGTGAGCCATCCTTAAGTCAAACCGGGTCACCACCGAAGAAGAAAGATGTGGTATCAGTATAGCCTAGTATCGTAACCTTAGCAACAGAAGTTGCTTAGAAAGATTTATGGTATGGCTTTTCGAACATATGGTTCTAAAATTACCAAATGAATGGATGGCTGCAATGTCGTTTGATATAGACATTTGCTTGTTTCATTTGTTAAATAGAAATTTTTAAAAAAGAAATAAAATAAAAGTGAATTTGGGGAAACGTCAGGGGATTTTGACAATTCTCAAAGGCAAGACTTAAGAGGCTGCCAATCTTCTCATGCACTACACTTTTTTCTGTAATCTCCATAAATCATAAGTCAGGCTTTACGTGGGGTGGGGAATTAGCTCAGTTGTTAAGGCACTGGACTTGTAACCCCAAGGTTGTCAGACTTTGTGGGTTTGTGTCCCGCAGCAGCCAATCTTCTCCTTCATCTCCAGCAGTGGTAGATTTACTGCTATATCAAAGGTCAATCCTTCTCATACCATGTCTATGTGGTGTGGAAGTAAAAGAACTCTCACCTCGGTAAATGTGTAGGGGTGAGAATTCTACCTAAATTCATCTCATAGATTTGATCACCATCAAACCCAAAGTAAGTCTAATAGAACGTATTGTGCGTTAAACTATCCAAACAAACAAACAGGCTTTACGTGTGGAGACTGGGGTCAGCCGCATGAATACGAAACTATCATGGCGAACGAAATGCTCAGAAACATAGGGTTGGCGTAAGTTATTGTTCAGCATCGTTGGCATTTAAAGCTTTGCCCCTTACACTAATACTCCATGGAATCATGTCTGACATGACAAACTAACCACATGACCTTGCATGGTGCTGATATCAGTCTGAATGACCTTCAACGATTGACCTTGACCTTGTGTTGGTTTTTGCTCGGCACTGATATTATTTCCCCAGAACCAAACTAGCCGACCTCCCGTCTTCATGTTAAACTGTATGGCAGTTCCTCTCAGATTTATGCTGAAATATTGATATATAAATATTCATGGAACTATATCAATATTCTAAAAATGAGCTCTGTCGAATTGTTGCAAATTAAACCTAGAAATTTAATCACATGCCACATTTTGTAAACCTTCTCAGTGTGGAGACATTTGGGGAATACTATTTAGTCCCACCAATTCTTCGCTATATTTATTTAGGTACTGAATTTATTAAAAACTTTTTATACCTTTATGTATTCACGAAACTGATAGTACATTCTGAAATCATCTTCCTCGCCATGCATGATAAGTCAAATTTGTATTGATGAAGGATTTGTATTCCTACGACAGTTTTTAAAACGAAACCACTAATGTTTTTGTCCTGCATCTAACAGTTCCAAAAGAAAAGATACCTCGTCTTCTGACGACCAATCCCTCAGCGACAAGGCGCCTGATGAGGAAAGCCGAACTGCTCGGGATAAGTACTCAGGTAGGTTGGTCTCTACGGGCATCCAAACTTTGTCTCTCTGTAGCAGTATGTGAAATGTGTACGGGTACGTTGGTCTCTACGGGCATCTAAACTTTGTCTCTCTGAGGCAGTATGTGAAATGTGTATGGGTACGATGGTCTCTACGGGCATCTAAACTTTGTCTCTCTGTAGCAGTATGTGAAATGTGTACGGGTACGATGGTCTCTACGGGCATCTAAACTTTGTCTCTCTGTAGCAGTATGTGAAATGTGTAAGGGTACGTTGGTCTCTACGGGCATCTAAACTTTGTCTCTCTGTAGCAGTATGTGAAATATGTACGGGTACGATGGTCTCTACGGGCATCTAAACTTTGTCTCAATATAGCAGTATGTGAAATGTGTACAGGTACATTGGTCTCTACGAGCATCTAAACTTTGTCTCTGTAGCAGTATATGAAATGTGTACGGGTACGTTGGTCTCTACGGGCATCTAAACTTTGTCTCTCTGTAGCAGTATGTGAAATGTGTACGGGTACGATGGTCTCTACGGGCATCTAAACTTTGTCTCTCTGTAGCAGTATATGAAATGTGTACGGGTACGTTGGTCTCTACGAGCATCTAAACTTTGTCTCTGTAGCAGTATATGAAATGTGTACGGGTACGATGGTCTCTACGGGCATCTAAACTTTGTCTCTGTAGCAGTATATGAAATGTGTACGGGTACGATGGTCTCTACGGGCATCTAAACTTTGTCTCTCTGTAGCAGTATGTGAAATGTGTACGGGTACGATGGTCTCTACGGGCATCTAAACTTTGTCTCTCTGTAGCAGTATGTGAAATGTGTACGGGTACGTTGGTCTATACTCCACCAAGATAGATGCAAGTTATAGTCTCTTGGGTTGGCATTGATAATATAAATATTGAGTAAGTGATTCTTGATCTTATATCTGTTCAATAGACAACAGGTATGCAAATTTCCCATCAAATGACAGAATTCCGACATTTTATATGCAATGGCAACACTAGAATGTATATCTATTCATAGCCATTGTGTTCCAAAATAATGTTATAAATGTTTTTTTATGTGTTTTGAATTTCCAATTTTTTTTCTCAGTACTGATTTTCCTCCCTGAGACGATGTTTTGTTGGTTTTGTAGGCTCCGTCAAGCAGTAAGGGAGACATCCGTAAGAAGTGGCACGTGGGCCCTGCCCTCAGTGTCCCCTTCGTCTCCTACTACCTCGGTAAGCCTCCAGTGGACAGGGATCTGCACATGATAGTTTTCTTATTTTCCAAGAAAATACTTGTTTTCATTTTTTTATTGAGATTATTATTTAAAAAAAAAAAAAAAATTATTAATTCATGTCCATGCAAACAGCCTGAGGATTCCCATGGCTGAAACCGGTCTTGTTGCTATATCCATATCTTGACAACACCGGACTACTGGAGAACTCCCCCGAAATGAACTGGACCCATAATTGTAATGACAACTCGACCCGTTTTGGAGAAATCAATTGTAGAACTCGACTAGCTTCAGATACTTATGAATAAGACATTTTTAACTACCTACCTAACTAGTTAGCCCTTGTATATTGGAGACGGGATGTTTGTTGATTGGTGATGTACACTTTTTTTTATTGCAGACCGGAATATCCGGATCAGTAACATGAAGGTTCACCTCCGCGAGCTGCTCCTCCAGGGCGACAAGCTGCGAGATCAGGAGGGGGAGAAACGTGCCAAGTACGACAAGGTGAGGCGTGCGAACCACGGGGTCTGTGGGATGTTAAACTAACTAACTAATGAAACGTGCCAAGTACCACAAGGTGAGGCACGCGAACCACAGGGTCTGCGGGATGTTAAACTAACTAACTAATGAAACGTGCCAAGTAGCACAAGGTGAGGCACGTGGACCACAGGGTCTGCGGGATGTTAATCTTACTAACTATTGAAACGTGCCAAGTATGACAAGGTGAGGCACGCGAACCACAGGGTCTGCGGGATGTTAATCTTACTAACTAATGAAACGTGCCAAGTACCACAAGGTGAGGCACGCGAACCACAGGATCTGCCTGATGTTAGTCTTACTAACTAATGAAACGTGCCAAGTACCACAAGGTGAGGCACGCGGACCACAGGGTCTGCCTGATGTTAGTCTTACTAACTAATGAAACGTGCCAAGTACGACAAGGTGAGGCACGCGAACAACAGGGTCTGCGGGAAGTTAAACTTACTAACTAATGAAACGTGCCAAGTACCACAAGGTGAGGCACGCGAACCACGGGGTCTGTGGGATGTTAAACTAACTAACTAACTAATGAAACGTGCCAAGTACCACAAGGTGAGGCACGCGAACCACGGGGTCTGCCTGATGTTAAACTTAATAACTAATGAAACGTGCCTAGTACGACAAGGTGAGATGCGTGAACCACAGGGTCTGCCTGATGTTAAACTAACTGGCTAACGAAACGAGCCAAGTACGACAAGGTGAGGCATGCGAACCACAGGGTCTGCGGGATGTTAAACTAACTAACTAATGAAACGTGCCAAGTACAGCAAGGTGAGGTGCGTGAACCACAGGGTCTGCGGGAAGTTAAACTTACTAACTAACAAAACGTGCCAAGTACGACAAGGTGAGGCGCGCAAACTACAAGGTCTGCGGGATGTTAAACTTAATAACTAACGAAATGTGCCAAGTACGACAAGGTGAGGCGCATGAAGCACAAGGTCTGCAGGATGTTAAACTAACTAAATAACGAAATGTGCCAAGTACGACAAGGTGAGGCATGCGAACCACAGTCTGCGGGGTGTTAAAATAACTAACGAAACATGCCAAGTATGTCAAGGTGAGGTGTGTGAACAGCAGGGTCTGCAGGATTTCTACGATGTGCACTACGATGCATGCCGACGCACCCCGAAGCGCTTCGGTGAACAAACCAGCATCGTAGGGTGTCTATGAAATGTGTGTGTGTATATGTTTTTGGTATAAATGGTATGCACCTCACATTCTCCTGGAGATTTACTGGTGTACCGTTAATTTCACACAGAATTTTGTTCTATTTTTTCGTCTATGAAATGTAGTGCGTTGGGTGTACGTCAGCGACGCAATTGACTGGGAAAATCTGTCTTACATGTGAAATACTTGATCAAAAATTCTTCAAATAATTTCTATCCCACAGTTGTATAAAGAGGTGGACAGTTTGCGAGAAACCAACCGGAAACTACGACAGGAGGGGGAGGACATCTGGCGGCTACTGGGAGAACTAGGCGGCAAGGTATGTATCGTTGTGAACCGGTGTAAATCAACCATCGTGTAGTCAAATAGATTTACTTTTAAAAGATCATGGGTGGAAAGCGGATGTTTACTAGGGCCATCCATAAAGTACATAAGCACTGAGTGGGGTGGGGGTCAAAGAATTTGGAATGTTTGCATATGCTCCCTCTTTGTTCTATTGCGTACAAGATTGGGAGACAGGGTAGGGGTCCAAAATTTGAAAAATTCTGCGTACATACTTTATGGATGGCCCCCTACAGAAAAGTAAACCAAATGAATCGTACTTTGCATATACCTACTGGGAATAAGGTTAGATTAGTGAAACTTTGAGGATTTATACAATTTAAACAATTTCTCCTTCCTCGCTGAGGTGGAGGAGACAACACAGGGAAACAAGCTTTCCTTACTTTCCCCCCGATAAAAATCCACTTCTATAAAGTTCTCAATAAAGGTATCCAATGATCATTACTACTGCTAACTTACCCAAGGCAGAAACACAGTACCAGTTCAACACAAGCCAAACTACCTTGGACAATATTTCCACTTCTGAATTTCGTTCTGCTTTGTGTGACCCCTTTCAGCCGCTGCCTCTGCCAGAGGTCATTAAACCGACGAAGGTCGTGCGATCATCGTCAAGAAAGGACACCCCGCGATCCCCGCCGGGAATCATTCATCAGTGAGTATCCTGTATTATCTCATCCCGGTATTTTTTCTCCATAGAATTAACATTGGGAACTCGTGTCTAATGCCCATGAGATATTTAGGGAAAATATCCAATGGGGAATTATGTCACAAACGTTAGCCCATTAGTCAATGTGAAGGGTGAGATAAATTCAGAAACCTATTCAAGTTTAGGGTCAGAGCTCGATCCCATCTCATTTGAATCATTATCCTACCCCTAATAAAAAATTCCATAGGCTTAACATTGGGTCACTGTATTCGGTCTGGAGTAAAAATGAAAAATATCGCTCTAGTGGGATACACTTGACAAATGATGTCATCTGTTAATGTAGAAGTAATTTAGACTGGCGAGGTAGGATAAATTTTAAACCAAACTCGAGTTAGTCGTGTTAGCCAAGTGTAGTGAGAAGCAGGCCTAACGGGAGTGTGATAAACACTAACACTACTAACTCGAGTTCAGTTTAGTATTTATCCTACCCTGTCTCCAATAGTTCATTTGTTACCCTCGTGCAATAAATGTCACTTTACTGCACGCTCGCCCGAATACAGTCATTCAATGTTAAACCTATAGCATATTTTATTAGGGGTAGGATAAATTGGAGATAAAGCCACAGGTATGTATGTAACAATACGTAAACAAATATTCCCTTTCTCATGGCTCCAAATGACATCCGTGTTGTTATAAAAGCGTGTTCTCTGTGTCAGGTGCGGACTGTGCGAGAAGACGACCGACCAACACCTGCTGGCCAAGTGCGACACGTGTCATCTCTTCTACCACCTGGGCTGCCTCGACCCGCCACTCACGCGCATGCCCAAGAAGACCAAGCAGCAGGGATGGTACGTCGCCAACCACAGATGGCAGTTTTACTATTTTACAAGGAAAATGGTAAAAAATAATCATTTTCAGTTTCATAGAACCTCTGCTAGAAGAGTGAATTATATAGCTAATTCTCACATCAGATCTTTTGTTGTAGTTGGACATTGCAGTACTCTCGAAGCCCCTTATGTTATCATCATATGTTTGAAATGCCTGCATAATTCACCAGGCGGAGATTTCAGGTGCTTATAATCTCGGCCCTACACAGAGCAGAGATCATCGTATCATTCCTGTTTGGGAAAGTTATGCAGGCCCTATAGGTTTAGTATGGAGACTCTGTAATCTCCGCTCAGTAAATAAGTTAGTCCCTATAGGTTTAGTATGGAGACTCCGTAATTTCCGCCCAATGAATTAGACAGTCCCTATAGGTTTAGTATGGAGACTGTAATCTCCGCTCAGTGAATTACACAGTCCCTATAGGTTTAGTATGAAGACTCCGTAATCTCCACCCAGTGAATTAGACAGTCCCTATAGGTTTAGTATGGAGACTCCGTAATTTCCGCCCAGTGAATTAGACAGTCCCTATAGGTTTAGTATGAAGACTCCGTAATCTCCGCTCAGTGAATTACACAGTCCCTATAGGTTTAGTATGAAGACTCCGTAATCTCCGCCCAGTGAATTAGACAGTCCCTATAGGTTTAGTATGGAGACTCCGTAATTTCCCCCCAGTGAATTAGACAGTCCCTATAGGTTTAGTATGAAGACTCTGTAATCTCCGCTCAGTGAATTACACAGTCCCTATAGGTTTAGTATGGAGACTCTGTAATCTCCGCTCAGTGAATTACACAGTCCCTATAGGTTAAGTATGGAGACTCCGTAATTTCCGCCCAGTGAATTAGACAGTCCCTATAGGTTTAGTATGAAGAGTCTGTTATCTCCGTTCAGTGAATTAAACAGTCCCTGTAGGTTTAGTATGGAGACTCTGTAATCTCCGCCTGTGAATTACACAGTCCCTATAGGTTTAGTATGGAGACTCTGTTATCTCCGCTCAGTGAATTAGACAGTCCCTATAGGTTTAGTATGAAGACTCTGTTATCTCCGCTCAGTGAATTAGACAGTCCCTATAGGTTTAGTATGGAGACTCCGTAATCTTCAATCAGTGAATTACACAGTCCCTATAGGTTTAGTTTGGAGACTCCGTAATCTCCGCTCAGTAAATTAGATAGTCCCTATAGGTTTAATATGGAGACTCTGTAATCTTCGCTCATTGAATTACACAGTCCCTATAGGTTTAGTATGGAGACTTGAATGCTGCTTGTATTTTCCCATTCGCAGGCAGTGCTCGGAGTGTGGCAGCTCCAGCGCCGACGAAGCCACCAAAAAGGACCGGAACCCTAACGCCCCGCGACGACTTCGCGACAAAATCAAGGAACCCATGAAATTTACTCCCATAGGCGAGAAGATGAAGGCCAAGGTCACTATACAAGTAAACCACCCTTTGGATAACCTTCCCACATCATACTAACTCCTAGGAATGAGTGAAGCTAGAGAAATCTCTTGAAATACCTTTATCTTTGGTCTGACGCCTTGACACAACCCTCAAAAGCTGATTAAGATGGCTGATGAGCCGAACATGGTGAAACCTCACTTCAATCTTAAATACAATATAATTGTACTCAGAACCCAGTCTACTACTGTAGAACATATAGACAGTGCTATAGGAACTCAGGGGAAACAGTTGTTGACATCCTGATGTCACAGCTGACAGTGTACATGGTTACAGTGGTTAGGGACAGTCCAATCAACTGTCATTCAAGGTAGCATCACTGAGAGAGAAGGACGTTGCCTCGTCTTGTTTTGATTTTCGAAATATTATCATGTTAGGATACGAAAGAAAGTACTAAAGGCAATTATATTGTCTATCTCCGTAAAGTGGGTGTTCCACCTGGATGCATGATGTAAGCCGATCCAGTGCGATTTGTTGACTCGCTAGGTCATGGTGCATTGTGTGAGCGTGACTTGCTGGATCGCTCTGGTGGACGTGCCCCATGTGAGCAATCATTATATAGAACGTCCTGACCATGCTGTACAAGTCACAGAACGAGATGCTAATTTACGGTATGTATGGACCGAGGCGTTTACGCCGAGTTCCGTACAAACGGTAAATTAGCATCCCTATTCATATATACCTTCAAATGTAGTTTAATAATGATAAATATTTTTATTTGCTTACCTACCGTCAAAGGTGAAGGCAGATCCAACCTGATTGAGTAACTTGACACTCTAAAGTTTTCTCCCCACTGCGCTTTTCATATGAATTTTGTAAAAGTCAATCTGATTGGTTTAAATGTCAACCTTGGGTAGTGAACGTCAGCCTCGGGTAGTAAAAGTAAGTTATTCCACCCCACGTAGCTTGGTGTAGCCATAGAGTGTTCGGCCTTCGGCCATAGATATGTAGGAATAGGGATCCCTTACGTAGTGTCAATGACGCAAGCAGATCTTTACGAGATATAGTACAATCCAGTAAGATCTAGGTTCTGCAAGACATCGCCCAACCCTACTTAAAGTGAACAGACAAATCCTTATCACTGTGAACGTTGACGTCCAGGCCTGTTATTGATGTTGTAATTAACTCGCTAAAGGCTTGATTCCATATAACCGATTTCACACCCAATGTGGTTAAGATCTACTCCAGTTTTGGTGCTGACGCACACATACCCTATTCCATTGTTCCGATAGCCTCCAGACAGAGACCAGACATAGGTCAGTTTTGGTGGCAGGACTGAAACTGGAGTACATCTTGGCCACATCGGGAGTGAAATCAGCTATATTAAATCAACCCCTAACAAGTTTGTTTTACCACACGTCAACTTCTCACAGTTTACGATGGCCTGTCAACAAAACCTCCAATTATTGTCTATGTCTATGTTTACTGACTCTGTTTGTTTTCTACCAGAGAGACCGTGGAAAGCGGAAAGGAAGACGCAAGTCGAAGGCTGCGAAACGACCGAGAGAGGGCGTCACGGAGCGGCCTCTAACTGCTGAACCGAGCACAGCGCTGGCGGGGGTGGTGAGCAGCACTGCAGCAGTCGCGACAGCAGCAGCAGCAGCAGCAGCAGTGGGCACACCGGTCCCAGCCGTAGAGGAGGATCTGGACAGGGAAATGGTACGTGTCCAAATCATGTATCATTTCTAAAAATTAGAAGTCGAAAAGTCTCCACAGTATACTCTGACTCCTTTAGAGTTCAACATTTTTTTGGGGTTTTTTTTGCATCGACTTGCCATATAGGTGTTATTGCCACGTTTCATTAATCTAGAATTCAACAAAAGGTGCCTGATGAGACAGAGGATGGCGAAATGTCAAACAACAAATAAATATTTCACACCTAAAATGATCATCTACAACCACCATGACACCATTGCCAGTAGGGCCTGAAGATGCCTCTAGGCATTGCTGTGTAGGGCCAAGATTCCGGGAGGCATTTTTGACATGTTATTTCGAATAAGAAATTAATGCAAATTTATTTGAATAATTAGTGTATTTTCATGATTTCTTTACACTATATGTAGAAAACAATATCGTTCTAATTCACTGTGGGTTAGAATATTGTAACCAAGGAAATCCTGGATTCCTCGATTATAATTAAAATGTGTGGCATTAGTGCATATAGGTTCAGGACTCTAGGGGGTCGCTTGAATATTAATTATGCTAAGGGCGAATGCGTGATGCAACTGCTCGGGTGCAGGACTGAATGAGTTAAGGAGTCTTGATATTACTCTCAGAAATGTCATTTTCCATTTTTCCGTTGAAATCCACTTTTTCATATACAGTATACGTAATTGCTTTTCCTTGTGTCATACAAAGATAATATTGATTTAGCCTCATTTACGCCAATAAAACAGTGGTTTGAACCTCTCCACAGACCCTCAGCCCGATGCCATGACCGTCAAGGACGTATTATCCTCTCTGAGGCAGAGACATACACATGAAAATATTTCCACTTTTTTCCCTGACCCCAACTAACATCCCTGCTCTCTTTCAGCCCGTTCTGAAGAAGGAGCGTCCCTGTCGCCTTCCTAAACCCTCCAAACCGAAGGACGTGAGAACCGACTGCTGCGTGTGTAACCAAGAAGGCGATAACAACAACCTCGTCAGGTGGGTTACCCTCGACAAGATGAATCTTTATAAAAATATTACTATATACCCATGCCATATGTACTGTAAATATGCACGGTTTTACCATATAACGTAAAAATACTGTACAGAACAGTCTTCCGTACGTGAAAATACGGAACACTGTTCCTTATCTCACCCCTGGTACAAGTTTCGCCATAGAAATAACATAAGGACAAAATATTCAACGATCACCCCCATAAAGTGATAATACTACGCCACGACTGTGGCGTACTGAATTTGAGATGACGTCATATGGATTTGCTAGGTATATTCAAACTATTCTGATATTCTGATACTATCTAACATCATAGAAAGGATGAGATAAATTCAGAACCGCACTCGAATCGTAAAATAGACACTATTCCACTCGTTTGGATGTGCCATAATCGTCACGCGGCTTCGCCTCGATGACGATTCAGGCACATCCAAACTCGTGGAGTATTGTCTATTTATACGATTCTCGATGCAGTTCTATATAAGTATGCGTCGACTAAAACATTAGTTGTTAAGCCAAATTAAGTTAATTATTTCATTTAGTGGTTTTGTACTGCTACGCAACAAAATGTTTTCACTAGAATCAATAAAGAAATCTAAACTAAAACTAAAAAGCTGAAGGTTTTATCTGAATTAAAGAAACAAAAAGATAAAGGTCTTCAGTAAAATGTTGGTAACTTCTTTCCCTAGGTGTGATGAGTGTAAGTTGTGTTACCACTTCCACTGTCTGGATCCACCCCTGAAGAAGTCGCCGAAGCAGCGAGGCTACGCGTGGCACTGTACGGCGTGCGACCCCACGGAGGGCGAACCGGTGAGTGCCCGCTGACCGGCCACACGCGCCCCAGTCAGCTTTTTGTTTAAGGCCAGCTCACAATGTGCGACTGTGGGGGCTTGTGAGCAAGGTACCGCGCTTGAAACTGGACGTTCCAAATCCAGTACACCCAGTCGCAAGCTTTTTGTTTAAGGCCAGCTCACACTGTGCGACTGTAGGGGCTTACTAGCAGTACCTTCAGTCTAAGAATGTGTGAGAAGACCAACCAACTGGAGGTACCGCGCTTGAAACTGGACGTTCCAAATCCAGTACACACAGTCGCAAGGTACGCTCAAATATGTGTGTGAACCACCCCACTTGCGACTGGAACCCTTGCAAACGGATGTCCCTGGGTATGCCCAGTCTGAGAACTAAATACAGTAAAACCCTGCTTTAGGGGACACCCACTGTTCCGAGTAAACTGTCCCCTTATGTGGGGTGTCTCCTTAAGTGGGGTGTCCCATTCAGCGAGGTGTACCATAAGCGGGGTTTTACTGTATCAAACATGTTTGAAATGCTTGCGAGTGGGCCTATCCGGTATGTCCAGTCTCAGACTAGCGGGAAGCGTGCAGTTCACACTGTGGGTTTTGCCACGCTGCGCAATCTTCTTGGCGTATCTAAGTAGCTCTAAACGCATATTGTGAATTGACCTTTATTCATACGGATAACAGTTTTTCTATTTGCCACGAAAATCCTTGTTTCCATTTCCAAAAATAAAACACACAAAAAAAAAGTTTATTTTCAGTTTATGAAATTATCTTTTCTTGTATAAAACAAAGAATGAATAAATTGGGCCTTATTCACACCAATAAACAGTGGTTCAAACCTCGCCACAAACCCCAGTCCCATTCCATTGGCAATAACAATGCGTTTTCCATGTTTTCTCAGTCTCTCTGAGGCAGTAAATTCCACATTGAAAATATTTTCCTTAAATTCACACCAATAAAAAGTGGGTTGAACTCCCCACACTCCCTCAGCCCCATGCTGTAGCTGACATTTGATTTGTTTTCCATGTTCTCTTAATCTCTCCGAGGCAGCAAGTTTCACATGAAAAATAAATCAATTTTTGTCTGACCGCTACTGACATAAATGTTGATAACAACTTTATTTTCCAGTTTGATCCATCACATAGCACATTTCTACATAGGGGTGGGGAGTTAGCTCAATTTTAAGGAACCGGACTTGTAACTCCAAGGTTGTAGGACCTTGTGGGTTCGAGTCCCACTGCAGCCACTTCGCCTTCATCCCCAGCATTGGTAGATTTTACTGCGATATCATAGGCCAATCCTTCTCATACCGTGTCTATGTGGTGTGGGAAGTAGAAGAACTCTCACCTCGGTAAATATGTAGGGGTGAGATTTCTACCTGAATTCATTACATAGATCCGATCACCACCCTTGTGGTTTGAAAGAACCTTAAGAAAATCTGGTAAGAACCTGTAATGGTTAACTGGATGTTAAATCAAACCAACCAACCACCGCCCAAACAAAATTAGTCTAATAGAACATATTGGATCTTCTACTAAAGATACAAACAAACCCTCACAAGAAGCAACTTCGTTTTTTGTTGTATTTTTTTTTTTTTTTTCTTTTTTAATTTTTTGAGGACTTACCGACATCTTTGTTGTCCTGACAGTGAGGACTCCGTTGTCATTCTGATTGCAGATTTTACCGGCCAAGGACGTGAAAAGGAAACGCCGCGATGTTCCCATGACTAAAAAGGTGGACCAACCCTGTGCCAAGCATGCTAACTGTCTGTTTGCCTTTCAGTTGGGGGGTGACTTGAATTGTGCTTCCCTTTGGTTTGTTGTCCGCGTCTGTGGTTTTTATATGGATTTAAAGAACCAGGAAATGTCCTGTTTATTATTAAGCATCATCACTGTTTAGTTCGGGGACCATTTTGATGATATTTTTTTTTAAATGCTGGTGCTTGTTCCATTGCATGGACGTGTTCCGTGGGGTTGTTGGTGTGATGCCTGTCCAAACGTCACTGGTCCCAAATGGTACCAATTATTAGGCCACTCAAAAATAAAACTTGTTTCTCATCACCACGCGCGTCTGCAAAAACGTTTTTAGAAGTTTTTTTCTGTTTTTTCTTTTAAGATAAACCTTGATAGATATCATGAAAGATATGTGAATTGGGTATCAAATTAAAGCTCCTGGTATCAGGGATGCAGTTAACGTGGTATTATGTATATCTTGGTATTCCCAAACCGTAGTATTCATATCTCTCCTTATACTGCCTACAGAACTAATAATCCTGTACTGTGGTCACCTATTGTCGAGTAAAAGCGCCGTCGTCATATTTTTCATGGCTAGGTGATGAGAAACAAGTTTATTTGGGGTTTTTAGTGGCCTTGTCCTATCTTGTTATAAATGTCCATAGGCTTAACCTTAGGAACTCATTCTCAGCAGGCATGCGAGTTTTGTAAATCATAATCAACGGGTGATAATCGGGTAAATATTTCAAGGCTAAGATAAAATGAGAAACATTTTCTTGTTTGGTCTGTGTCGTCGTATGCCATCGTATGGAGCACTCCGGGATATGAACGAGGCGATTGCCGAGTGAATATTCCGAAGCTTTCTAAACGAGATGGTGAACAGGTACTCAGGCCAAGCAGCAGTTTCTTTCTTAAAGAATGAGAAACATATAAATACCAGTTGGTAGTGGTAAAATATTTAAATGGCTTGTCTTTAATTTGCCTCCTATTTTCTACTCAGAGATGCCAGTTTTCTACATTTCCAAGGAAGGCCACTTTTTCATTTCTAGTATATAAATTATTTTGTCCTCCTGTAAAACGAAGAAAAATTATTCGAGCCTCGTTCATGCCAATAAAACAGTACCCTCAGATCCATGCCGTGGCTAAAACAGACTTATTTTCCATGTTTTTTTTTGTGTTTTTTTTTTAATTTTCCGTGAGGCAGCAAATTCTAAATGAAAAGAAATATGATCAACTCCTACAATTTAGGTCTGTCCATTGCAGATAAATGTCCCATGTTGATATGAGAAGTCTTCATCAATTAAGGAGTGTCTCTCTTGGTGTTATCTTGATTCCAGATTGCATCTTGACAATAATAAGAAGGAACTGCATCGAGATCCTTAGCCAGTGAAAATATGCCACAAGTTTTGGTTGCGGCGTAATCATACTAGGCAAAGCCGATTGAGATTGTGTAGCAATCCAAAATGAATAGCGTATTTTCAGTGGCTACGGACCGAGTGCGGTTCAGATTTTATCTCACCTCTGTTACTGATGGATTGGCGAACATTTGTGACATAATCCTCCATTGAGTTTTTTTTTTACGATACTCCATGAGCGTTGAGTACGAGTTCCTAATGTTAAGTCTATGGGGTAAAAATACCAGGGGTGAGATAAAGTCCAATCACATATACCCTGCAACTTGAGGTATCACGTAAAAAGAAAAAAACTATAGAGAAAATTTTAATATTGTTAAGACAAATTCTGACACCACAATTTAGCAACGTTTCTTTTTGGAGCTTTAGGTCACTCAAAAAAACAACTTGTTTCTCATCACCGCGCGCATCAGAAAAGACGATTTTAGAAGATTTTTTTTTTTTTTAAATAGATGAACCTTGATAATAATTATGAAAGGTATGTGTATTTAGTATCAAATTAAAGCTCCTGATGTCATGGATGCATTAAATGTATAGCCACTAAAAATATGGAAACCCCGCGTAAGCAGACACCCCGCGTAAGCAGCCACTTTGGCCCGGATCGGAGGTTGACCGCTTATGCGGGGTTTTACTGTATGTCTGCCATCTTTGATATAGCATGACGCCCTCGTCATATTTTTCATGGCTTGGTGATGAGAAACAAGTTTTAATGGCCTTACCACACATTCCGACTAAGGTCTACTCAACTATGCGTTTTGACCACAACTGAAATCCCTGACCGTATGTGCCGGGTAATTTCATTAGTGGCATTTTGTTGTGCTGGCGTTGTGGCATATGACCGCTCGTTTGTATTGTGTTTGTAATTTTTGAATATCAGGGAAGTCAGTAAAGTATCCTACAAATAGAGTAAAACAAACACTCATTAAAAGACAGAATGGCAAATCATTCTAGATAAAAACAAAAAATAAAACAATGGTAAAACATAGAAACAAAACGACAGAAATAACTGATAATTTTTATATTTCAACCAAATTCATCATCAACCTAATTATTACCGACATAAGCTCAGGCAATAAACCTGATAACTCGGCGGCATGCTGCAGTCTTCACTTGATATAAGATATCAACAATGTTGATGTAAATTAAAAAATTTTTTTTTTTTTTTACAATTTTGATGTAGAACTCTCAGTGGCCCGAAGTAAATAGATGAATAAAAAAAGAAAAAGAGTTCAAGGAAATCCCTGAAAACACAGCAATATAGCTATGACCATTTCCTTTTCTCAGCCAAATTCTACATTATTGTTTTTGCATCTTAGAACTTGTTTGTTTACAAGATTTCTGAGGTTTGTAAAGTCACAGTCTGCCTCATGAATTGCCCCAAATAAACGAAATGCTTTACCAGATACATGCACATATTTAGGGCACAGAGGTACTGTTAGTTCTTTTGTAAGCTGTTAGAGGGTTCACTGGTAGTTTTCGTCTCCAAACAGATTGTTGGTCTGTTTTGGAAGCCAAGTGCCACCAAAGAACTGCCAGGAGAGTGTGAGTCCCAGCATGACCTTTTTAGGATGGCGGCATAACATCTGGGGGGAGAGTCTGCGATCAGGGTCTATTAAGATTCAGTGTTGGAATTGGCAGTTTCCCTATTTTCCAAGAAAATCCTTGTTTTCATTTAAGTTTACACAATTATTTTTGTGTGTTAAACAATGAGAGAATTGATTGGGTCTCGTTCACACCAATAAACAGTGGTTTAAACCTCCCCATACACCCCTGCGCCATTCCATGGCCAATAACGATGTGTTTCCCATGTTTTCTCAGTCTCTCTGAGGCAGCAAATCACACATATAGAATCATTCCTATTTTGTTCATGACCCCAACTGACATCCCTGCATTGTAAATTGAACCTACCACTCTAGGCACCTGGTTTTTGTTTTGGCATCTTGGGCAAAATAGCCATGCCCAGGTGACAATGCCTCTCTACGTATAGACAAAGTGAAACATACCAACACGAAATATGCATGTGGCTTTACATTGAAAGAAAATAAAATGAAAATTAAAAGCTTTTACCCTCTCATGTCAGCAGCTAACGAACTCCTTACACCAACGAGGTCTTTGTCCTGTGCATGTGGTGTAAAACGAGTGAGAGAGGCTTAACTTTTATAACCTCAGGATCCCCTTAGAGGTTAAACAAACAAATTTAATTCAGAGATGACAGTTTTACTTTTCCAAGGAAATTCACTATTTCATTTTCAGTTCATGAATTTTCATTTCCTTTTAGAAATAAAGGTAATATGAATTGGGTCTCATTCACACCAATAGAACAGTGGTTTGAACCTCCCACACAGACCCTCAGCCCCATGTCATGGCCGACACTGATATGTATTCCATGTTTTCTCAGTCTCTCAGAGGCAAAAAGAATTCCACATGAGAAACACTCTCCCAGGTTTGGCGTCACTCTCCGCCCGTGTCTGTAACAATACCGTTTTATTTCAGCTGGAGTCGTCAGAACTTCTACCTCCACCACCACCACCACCTCCTCCTCGAGCTCCTCCCAAACAGGTGTGTCTCTGTCGTCGTCGGCGTCCCGTCAGCGTCCCTGCGGCGTCCCGACGGCGTCCCGTAGTCGTACCCGTAGTCATCGGTCACCTTGGCCCGTTCCCACCAGGGGGCGTTGCTTCATGTTTTGCAGATCGCAGAATAGCGAACCGAGGTCAAAATCGTTGCTCCAGATTGTTTGCAGATCGGGTCATAACTATGTCGCCATCTATTTTCAATTAAAAATCTAATGAACCTTTCACCTATGTCACTGAAAATGTGGTGTAAAAAGTAGCAATTCAACATCAAAATAATGATTCCACACGAAACGATCCGATATTGTTGGAGCAATGCTTTTCCCTACATTTCTAGGAGCAACGAACCCCACAGCCCATCCATGTCTGCCAAGTCATGTCTGTTACTTTGGGGGGGGGAAAAAAAAAAAATTCTTCCCGATCATACCTTTGCCTGACATATCCATCCGGTCAGTCAAAATCTGTGAACTTAATGTCGCTGTAGGCACTCCACAGAGCGGATTATAATCGGACATTGCTAGCATGGGGGTAATGACTGACTCAGTCCGACAAGTACACACTTCACCGATTATTCCCGATTAGTCTCCCGGCCGTTCTCTTTGATCTCAGTCAGATCGTTTTATGAGGTTATAAAGGAAGGAGGTGTGATCGAGAAGAATCACCATATAATAAATGAGGGTAAAAGACAGCGACATTATTATCCCCGATTATTATCGTCGATCGGATTGGTGAGAATCGGTGGTAGATGTCGCTGTCTTATATAAAATCTTCAGGTCTTGCCCTATGAAAACTGGCCGACTTGGATGGGTCCCATCGTTGTCTAACCTGCTAGATTAAGATATTAAAACCTGATCTTCCTTTTTAGATGACTTGTAGTGTTACATTGATTGATTAATATTGACATGTTCCTTTGTTTTCAGTCATCCCACTATGTTCTTTTCCTCCTGAATGGTTCATTTATTATGTTTTCGTTTGCATGTTCAAATGCATGTTTACCTAGGAGTTGCTATAGTTGTACACGTATATGGTGTTTCTGTTGATAGATATAGTCCTGTTTACCTGTTGGATTAGTCCTTGAAAGGGTGTTTTTATTTTTGTTCAACTGAGACTTCAATGTCATTGTGAATATATATAGGTCCGAGGAACAATGGTAAGTGTTTACAGGTTAAGAAGATGGTAAACAATCACGTTTATTGTTGTTCCTATATGAACCCTTTTGTTTGCGCAACTATTCGGTTCCGATTTTCTAAATTTTCATTACCTTTGGTGGCCACTTTTCTACTTCACCCCAGCATTGGTCGATTTACTGCTCTATCAAAGGCCAATCCTTCTCATACCATGTCTATGTGGTATTGGAACCCTCACCTCGGTAAATGTGTAGGGGTGAGATTTCTACCTGAATTCATCACATAGATTTGACCCCCACCCTTGTGGTGTAAAAGAACCTTGAGAAAGTCTGGAAAGGACCGGTGGATAACGATTTCCCTTCGCGGGTGAATTATTCTCCAATTTTACAATTACTAACCAATTAACCCAACACAAGAAATTGGCTTAGAGTATTTATTACTCGAGAAACATGATACGTAATAAGTGTGATTACAAGTCTATAAAAAGTCTGTAATTGGTATTTTCAAGTCTATGAAAAGGCAAAAACGGAAGACTCAACGAGTCTCGCGAGAGGTTGAATGTAGCAAGTCAGACTTAGCCAAAGAGGCCGAGAGGGCCTTGGGGACATTACCCGAGTTTGCAAGGGGAACGTAGGCCCCGAAGCCTGACTTGGAGGTCCAAGTGCCATGGGTCATGAGGTCCGGGAGGGCCACGTCAGTCGAGGCTGCAGCTGCCTGAGCTGTGCCGCGTAAGCTGTGGATGGAGAAACGATCCGAGTTTAGGAGGCCCAAGGCCTTGAGTCCCCAGCAGATAAAGGATGTGAGCTGCCTCGCAGTCAAGGGGGAGCGCGCCTGGCTGAGGAAAGCCGGAGCCCAGGGTGGGGCAGGGGCGGATGCCGTATATCAGTTCCAGGCTTCCAGCAGGAACGAGGCCGAGGCTGTTGGTAGAATGAGTAGGGAGACCGCAGAGGACGGGTCTCAGATTGTCTTTGAGGAGTTTATGATGACCTTTAGGGCACCTCCCCCCTCCTGCTGGATGTCTCTGTGCAGGAGGGTGTGAAGGCCAGGACCAAGTGTTGAGGGGCTCACCAGGTTTGAGCCTCTAAGCATTGCCGCGAAGCTGAGAAGGAGAGCTGCCCTGATGATCAAGGCTGGAGGGCCACGAGGTCGGCCACGAGGGCAGGGGTCAGCGGGGGGGAGGGCTTGAGCAGGGACATGTAAAGAGAGGCGTGCAGTGCCCGCGATGACTTGCTTGACCAGGGGGTGGGCGAAGGTTGCAAGGTCCCCGTTCCGGGCCGAGACCCAGGCTTTGGTTCCAGAGAGATAGTTAAGGACCGAGACCGGCGAGGACAAGGAGTTGGCGAGGAACTGGACGTACATTGCCACGTCTTTGATGGATGGCGTGGCCGGCGGCACCCCATATGCTGCCGCAAACGCCAGGAAAGCTCTGGCCTGGATGGCCTTGTTGGCTGCCGTTGCCCTCGAGGTCGCCGCTTCCACCGAGATCATCATTTGGCTGTGCAGTGGCGGAGGCTCTGGAATTAGAATAAAAACGAGAGCAGTGGGTGTGGCACAACAGGTTGCATTTTTACAAGGTTGTGCTCACGGATCAAGCTCGAGGCCCATGCTGCCTCTTGTTCTGAACCGGATAATTCCCCTTTAAACTTGGGGCGGGAGGGCGAAAGCCTGAACCGAACCCAAAGTCTTCAACAATACAACATGGTTTAGAGCGAAAAGTGCTTGGAGAGTGTGCCTGATTGTCGTTCCTTGAGAGCCCGTTTTTAGGAGGCCTGGGCAAGCCTAGTACCGAAAAGGGGGGGCAGCACCCCCTCCCCCCATTTGCTCTAGCAGCCGTTTGGCGTGTCTTAATATGGCAGTCCCTTTCTGCATGGGGATGATAGGCCAAAAGGTTGAAGAGGCAGTATAAACATATATGTAATTGTTTCTGGCCTGCGTCTAGGTGGCAGTTGGCCTGTTGGCAGGCCCCGAGATTAAAGGCCTTACAAGGTGGGCCCCCTGAGGTCTGCCTGTTTTTCTACCTTTTTACCCGTACGAGACTGGGCTGAACCGGATAATTTTCCTAGCGGAGAATGAGAAAGTGAGATCCAAAGCATCTGTATTCTATTAGTGTCCTCCCAGGCTTTGCTTAGGTGGCCCTCCGAGATGAGGCTCAAGACTTCCTCAGACCAGCCTCGAACCTGATCGAAATGGTAGTCTCTAGCGTCTTCTAGGATATCTTTGATATGATTTATTGTGTGGGGAGCCCAGTCTGACGGATAGGCTGGGTCTTCAATTAGGCGGAAAAGACCCCAAAGATATTCTGCCATGTTCAATTTGTTTAAATTGGTCTTCGATTTTGCTGGACCCCTAAAAACATATGCATGAGGGGAAAAGACTGGTTTCTTACCTGCTGTAACAAGTGCATGAGGGGTTGCTTTAAGGAGCTTCACGACTTGTTCCTGAAGCGATTCCGCGCCTGCCGCCTCAGCGAGGCTCGTTTGAAAAGGCACGAAACTCAGGGTGCCTGGATTCCTAGGGTTGCGAGCCGCTGTCGCCGCTTCCGCAATTCTCTGAGTCGCTGGCGATACAGTCTTGTATGGAGCAAAACGAGTATCTGCTCGCGCTGGGCGTCCTCGAGGTCTTTTGGTTATCGGGGAATCACCATCCATGGTGATAACAGTTTCGTTATTCACTGACTTGTCTTGGCCTTTCTCTGCTATTGCCCGAAGGAGGCTCTCCATTTCAGTGAACTTTTCTCCAAAAATTTCTCGTCCAGAGCCGCACCTTTTTCTTCCAGGTCTTTCTGCTTGACTCCTGTCGTGACTGCCGGAGTCTTGGCGGCATTTTTTGGCATTTTTTCTTTAGATCTTTAGGTCTTCTCTAAATGCGCTATTCAAAACCCACATCTTGAGTCTTTGAAGTCACGAGATGACGTCACGAGGGTCAAGGCCGGCGGATAACGATTTCCCTTCGGGGGTGAATTATTCTCCAATTTCACAATTATTAACCAATGGTTGACTGGACGTTAAATCAAATGTTGAATAAAAAAACACTTGCTTATACATGTCACCGATCTACCCGCAGACTGACGAGGAGGAGGAAGACGAGGAGGAGGAGATGGAAGTAGAAGGAGTGGACCAGGACCTCATCCTGCCGGAGAAGGACGAGGACGAAGATGAGGAGGAGAGCCCGGAGAAGGTGAGCAGCTCAGTCGATGAGCCTCCTCCGCCGGAGAGTCTCAGCGACTCGGAGCCTCTGCTCATCGAGGAGGACACCCCGCCGCCCCAGCTCCACAAGGAAAACTAAACATCTGCACCACTGCCAATCCTGTCGAAAGATTGTAATACACAAGCATTAGCGAGTGTATTACTATGCATCAACCACTCATGGTTTATGGCTACCTATCTGCAAAACCATCGGTTGATGTCTATTTACTCATCGAGGGAAATATCGATGCACTGCCAATCCTGTCAAACGGTTGTCTTCGTAATACACAAGCATTAGCGAGTGTATTACTACTCATCAACCAAAGGGATATATCGATGGATATGTATGTTAGATGTAAACAATGGTAAATGGCCTGAAACTTACATAATGTAGCATGGAGCTGGATATACTTTGGTGCACTAGGAATGATGTGTGCAGGTTAAGGGGACATGGTGGGGATAATCTCAGTCATACCAGGATAAGTTAACAGAGTCGATGCGTCAGCGACGTTACAATTATTAACTCTCGCTGGAGCCAGTTTCTTTATATTTCTCCTTCTATAGGCCCGTTTCCATTGGCTGAAGAAAACTTTTGAGATTTTTTGAGTGACCCAAAGTCTGTTGGTGCTGCTACTGACTGTGTGTTGGTATTGAAAAATCGGTGAGGGTAGTAGATTTTACTCAGTGACCAAGCTTTCACTCAGTGGTGGGTGGTGCCCCATTGTATAATCTAAGCAGAAAAAGTTATGGGTCATTTCACAAGCAGGGTCGTTTCCATTGACCGATTTTGGGTCAGCAGTGCCAAAAGTCCGTCGGTGGTTCCTGACTCTAGATCGGTGATGGGAAATCAGCCAATGGAAACGGGCCTCATAAATACATAGGGCGGCAGGATTGCAGATTGCGGGTTCCAGGCTCACCCCCGGTATATTTTCCCCCATAGACTTAACATTGGGAACTCATACTCAACGTCCATTGAGTATTTAGAAAAAATACTCAATGGGGGATTATGTCACAAATGCTAGCCAATTAGTCAATATATGGGGTGAGATAAATTCAGAAATGTATTTAAGTTTGCGGTCAGAGCTTCACATGCTGAATTACCGCACTATTCAAACTCGATAGGATACAAGCTATGACTATGAACTTTCATAGGTTTCCGCTATATTATCTCACCATCAGCTATATTTTACCCATAGACTTAATATTTGGACCTCATACTCAATTCCTATGGAGTATTGTATATAAAAAAGGCATTGACATTACAAACGTCAGCTGAACAGTCAGTGATAGGGGTGAGTTAAAATCTGAATTGCAATCAATCGTTAGCCACTGAAAATATGCCATACGTTTCGATCTGCTATGTAATCTCACTGAGCTTTGCCTCGTAAACTAAAACTCATGGCGTATTGTCAGCAGTTACGGATCTCGATGCAGCTCCTTTTTATCATCTCACCCCTGGTCTTTTTCCCCATAGACTTCACATTGGAATTCATATCCAACGCCCATTGAGTATTTAGAAAAAATACTCAATGGGGGATTATGTCACAAAGGTTAGCCCATTAGTCAATGTGAAGGGTGAGATAAATTCAGAAACCTATTCAAGTTTAGGGTCAGAGCTCGATTCCATTTCGCTATGTAATTCACACGGCTTCGCCTTGTGAATAACTACGCTATTCAAACTCTATGGGATACAAGCTCTGACCCTAAACTTTCATAGGTTTCCTCCATAGTGTGCCATCCCCATGTCGTAGAATCTCACCACCATCCGACCCTTGTTGCTATAGCATAGAACACGCCCAACCCTCAATACCTACTTAGTGATCCAAAGACTAGTTTCTGTCACTTATCGTGCTATTTTAAAATTAGGTATTTAATATGTATCATATTTCTGTGCCCAAACTAATATGAAATACTACCCACAACTAGGCATGACGTATGAATAAAGTTCGCGCCCTAGGTCCGTAATGAATGACTGCTGGCATAGAGAGTCAAAAGCCCTTGAATCGATGACTTTCTAATTAATTAAACTGGTATTTTTTGTGATTCTGAGGTATTAATTGACAAGTGAACATAGTAATTGAGCCCGTAGTGACACAGTTGTTGGTCTTTCCTCCCGTAAATTTATACAGCCCTTTGACTAACGCTTCGGGCCATATTTACGGGATGAGAGACCTCGACGGGCCATCACTCCAGGCTCAGTAAAAACGTTTCCTTATAGTACCCCCAGCCGCGAATGAATGTGTGGTTAGGGATTTATGATGCTCAGCGAAACAGAATCAATAATAATATGTACTTATATAATAATATATCGTATCTTTGAATTAACAGAAAGTGAATTAAGCCATGTTCCTATAGAGGAATGATTATGGAAATCCAAAGTTTTGATGATTTTATTGAATATTGCTGGTTCACCTCGTTAGCTGTAGTGTATGGTGATTGTGTGTTGTATTCATCGCTTGTAATTTGTGGCAGTGTCTCTAGACCGGTTCCCCGCCCCAATGAAATATGGGACAGGTAACGCCCACCGAGAGTAATGTGTGATCGACCTTGAACTTTCGCTGTTTCCCTGCTGATTTGCAGTGGCAAAGAGTAGCAGCACAACCTCTCTGCATCATGAGATTTCTCATATAACTTATCTACACTCATTTGAAATGCATGGAAATATATGACAAAGGAATGGCAACTTTTCTAAAGATAGAAGAATACTTATTAGAATGTTTCTTTAAAAAATATAACAGATTTCGACATGCCCTCTAGGTGGTAAACCAGTAAAAAATGGCGGGCGTTACCCATAATGCACCAGAAAATGGCGGGCGTTACCTGGCCTTATATGTGAGTGAGCACATAGGCCAAGCTTCCCGGCTACAGTGTCTCGAGCTTGTAAGTGAACGTGTAAGTGTAATTATACATAGATTGGTGTGATGGGCAAATTCAGCGATACCTTAATAATATTTTCTTCAGAAGGAACCTTCGATAGAGGTATTGATATGTGATGATGTGTGTTTATAATCCAAAAAAGTGGGAGCTATGAGTGAAAGATGACAGTAGATGAAACAGAAAAAAACAAAGTTGTGCCAAACGAAAGAAAAATGTACATTATTCAGTATTTAGTACCAGAGATGTCAGTTTTTCGTTTTTCCATGGAATTTCACTTTTTCATATTTAGTATGTAATTGCTTTTCCTTGTATCAAACAAAGATAATATTGATTTAGCCTCATTTATTCCAATAAAGCAATGGTTTGGACCTCCCCACAGAACCTCAGCCCCATTCCATGGCCGTCAAGTTTTTCCGGTCACTCTGATACAGGGAAACCCAGATGAAAAATGTTTCCACTTTTTTTCCTGGCTCCAACTGACATCTCTGATTGACTATCTGCACCATTATCACTTTGCCAACAGGTGTCAGGGTTTAAAGACTTCCACCTTCCAACCTTTTCCCCCAAAAGCAAGGCCATGTCATAAACTTTTTCAACAAATAAAGTAAGTGTTTTTATCTAAATACTCCAGAAAACTTAAATATTAATGAATAGAGTCCTTGAGACTTGTTTTGTTCAACCTAAACTTTCAGCTATTTTATAGGTTTAGAATGTGCTCATCCTAGCAAGTCCACTTCTCACACTGAAAATTTCCAGCCAAATGATTGGCTAGAATGGGGGAAATCTAGGTTGACTGGTACCCCACCTCTGGCTAGCAGGAACTAGTGTAAAATCTAGACTGGTTCCCTAGCTATCCACTAGAGGGCTCAGCGAATTCAATCCTTTTGTTCAACACCTGTTGTAAACCCTGGGTATTAAAGTTACTTATATTATATACAATTTTTTTTTAAATAACTGGAAGATAGAGAAAGTCTGGTGACAATGAAACAGAGACAGATCTGACAGAGTGTATCAAATGACTCATAGTGAATAAAATGAACTATTTAAGCCACTTGTGTTTCGCCCCTTCACTTTCAGATCGCGTATCCTATTTTTTTCAGTAGTTCAAATAATAGTTGGGAATGTTTAAGAGGATATCACATTTTGTATGGAGAAAGGCTTGAAGACAAATGTGGGTAGGTATTGCACAGCCCCCTGTGTAGACACTGGTGCTGCTATTTGGTTTCATGAAAATATAACAGTTTCCCATAGACACTAATAGATAAGCACTTACCTTCTTCAGATGGCCTTCTCATAGAAACTAGTATGGTGACATAATATTTTTTTTGTATTTCTCATTTGTACATGTTCCCAACTATCATAATCCCGAATTATTTGAAGATAGCAATACAACATCAGTGTCATTTAGCAACAAAAGTCAAAATATTGCAGTTTCCCATAGGCAACAATAGTTAGGCACTTACATTTTCAGATGGCATTCCCATAGAATTTAGCATGGTGACATGCAAAGTTTTTTGCATTTTCTATTTGCTGATATATGGAACTTATATCATCCAGAGTTATTTGCCAAAATCAATAGAATTTAGAAATCATCCAACTACCAGCATTTGTCTTCAAATCATTGATGGTCCCCATACACCCTCAGGGTCCCCTGGGACTTTAAACCACAAACAAACAATATCGCATTTTGTGATAAAGATTCATAAGGAAATTTATTCAATTATGAAGTGTTTATAGATAAAAATCCAAGAAATATATTTGATACTACTATCATGGAAGGTCGATTTATTTTTTTTAGGTTGAGGAAAGTTTCTTCATTTCTCTTTTATCATCTAACAAAATATTGAAATACAAAACTTGATTGAATTCATGATTTTCCTTTTGCAGTCTTTCATAGGCCTTTTATTTTCTTTGAAAAAGACAGGTAGGCAGTATGCTATGAAACTGATGCGATGACATTATTGTTCAAGAAAGAACACACATCCATTAATCGCATGGGTACAACATAGAACATGGTAACATGGACACATATTATAAAATCGACGACAGAAATGGAGAATAATACTGATAAGAACATGACTGAACATTTGACAATCCCATTTCTGTAGATTTCTACACATATCATAAAGAACAACAGAATTGTATACTTACTATATCTGCTGAAATACATAAACCAAATCAGGAGTAGTAACTATCTCTATGATACCATAATCTACGCCGAATAGGAAAGGCCATTATCTCACCCCGGTATTTCTCTCCATAGGCTTAACATTAGGAACTAATACTCCACAGCCGTGAAGTATGAAGTATGAAGTCATATTCAATGGCTAATTGGGTGATTTATTTTATCAATCAATAATGTTCCTTGTTATGTTTACGGGGTGAGATATGATCAGAAACCCACCAGATAAAAAGAACTTGGTCTTTATCTCACCCCTGGTACAAGTTGAGCCATAGGAATAACGTTAAAAGAGAATACTTAACGACCACCCTGGTAAAGTGACAATACTACGCCATGGTCTTGGCGTAGTGAATACGAGATGACATCATAGGCGATTGACTAATCAGCGGCCAGGATTTCAGAGAGAAGACAAGACAAGAGATTTAAACTTCTCTAACAGTGAAAGGGGTTGAGATAAATCCAGAACTGCACTTGAATCATAAAATAACCAATACTCCACTCATTTGAATGGGCCATTATCATGACTCAGCTTCGCTACGATGATGACTGCGGCCCTTCGAAACTCGTGGAGTATTGTGAACTTATACGATTCTCGATGCAGTTCTATTTAAGTACTCCACTTTGTTTGACTGCTACGTAATTCACTCAGCTTCACCTCATGAATTACTCCAGGGTAAAACTCGATGGAATACAGACCAAGTTATTGTAGTCTTTTGAGTTTCCTTCTAACATTAAAGCTCTGTACTAACCCCATTCCCAAAACCTGAAATGTCAATCATCATGTAATACTCCAATGGACACAATTCATTAGTATCATATAGGTCCCTGTATATTGCACAGCATACATATAAAGATTTGAACTTCTAATATGATATACGCTACCTTCAAATGTTTATAAATGTACCTTTTCATGACACACACATTTATTCAATATGGATGATTCGTCATCCATAGCGACCACACATCTTTGATAAAACTGACGAACAATTATCATCATGAATCATTTCTCGGTTTCAGCGGTCTGATACAACTCAAAAGTATCGCACCAGAAAGACCTAACAAATTAAGCAACCTGGGGCCTGTTGAATAAATTATGCCTGCAAAAATTACAGGGTACAAGGAGACCTCGTATGAGGGTTATCGTTCAATAATATTCCACCTCGTTCGCTAAGACTGTCCTACCTGTCCAATGGTCGTCCATGACTGTTGAGTAAAGTTTTAAAACCCATATCGTCCCTGGGTCTCGTTGGCTTGCAGATAAAGAGTCTTCATGTACGAGCCTAAATTATTAAACAGGCTCCAGTTGCTGAGACGCACAATATATTACTCATACCAGATTAATGAATCATTAATGGTTTCTTAGGAACACCTCCATTCAAGATCTAGCTATAATGTTTATTTACAATATCAACAGAGTCCCAACGAGAGCTAAAACCGTCGCTATCAAACTCCCCACAAAGTCCACAGTGGTGGCGCCACTGGTTTTATCGATCACTCCGCGGCAAGTCACGTCCTTCCGGGCGCAGTATTCCTCCGCGGGTACGCCAGCGTGCGTCACGATATAGTCCCCACTCTCGCCCGGCTCCACTCTCACGTTATCTCGCGAGGCGAGGGAAGGATCCTCGTCGAAGAAGTTGTAGGGGAGGAGGAAGAAGGTGAGCTGTACGCTGGGTGTGGTGACGATTGGTACGTCCTCGCTGTGTGGAATGTGGTGTGCTCCCACCGTCACCCACGTCACCAGGTCCTGTGTGATGTCAAAAGAAAGACACATCAACAGAAGCACTCAAATTTCTAATCGTTAAGTGCTGATTCCACCAACACACAAAATATAGCGAGATTAGTCATGATTTGGGTGTCTTGCTAAATCTTGCTAGGTTTTGAATAATCATGTGCATATTTGCCGTGATGTATCTTGAGGTGTCGTGGTGGTGGAGCACCAAAATATACACACTATTTCGTGAAAAAGTATGCATACCATTGCACACAACTTATCATGACAAAGGAGGTATGACATATCACAACACTATAAGACATAACAAGATATACCATGGCAAATCCATTGTGTTGGTGGAACCAGCCCCCTAAAGGCATAGAGAGCAAAAGGGAACCTGCTAAAACAGCAGATACATGTGCTTAGAACACCATTTCCGGAGGCCAGTAAGAACAAGGATTAGTGCTAAATCTATAGGGGTTTGAGGCTAGAATTTTGTTTTTGGTCTCATTTGTCACTATTGAAGTGTAGTTTACTACTATCATCTCTGAATATGTCTGTCCTGAACCTACAATGATAGTTGTTAAGTGTATCAAAACTATCTTTTAAACGTTGGGTGTCCCTTAAGTGGGGGTTCACTGTACATGTACTATTAAAGGTCAGCTCATGAGTTTAAGACACACGGGTGTATAATTTAGATGTGAACTCACCTTATCTACGATGGTCTGGTCGTCATTGATGTAGTCGTCCAGAGAGAAGATGGGGTCAAAGGGCTCCTCAAAGTTGTAGAGGCTGGAGGACCGCTGCTCGTCCTCGTTGTACAATGTCACGGCCATCTGGTGATAAAGTGAACAAGTATTCAGCACCTTGGACTATTAGAAGGAAACCCACAAGATAAAAATAGCTTGGTCCGTACTCCACCGAGTTTGACTGCAGAGTAATTCACGAAGCGAAGCTGAGTGAACTACTCTGCGGTCCAATGAGGTGGAGTGCAGACCAAGCTATATTCATCAAGGGAGTTTCTGATTTTATCTCACCCCGTATAACATCAATTATTGATAAAACGAATCGTCCAATTAGCCATTGAGTATTGGGTACATGGACTTCACGAACTACACAAACTATGCGGACACCCTGCATAAGCGGACACTTTGACCTGGAATGGTGGGTGTTAGCTTACGCGGGGTTCTACTACATTAGTATACATATTTGTTTTACACATTAAAGCCGTTTCCCCCCTGAACATTCTGGGGCCTGTTGAATAATTTAGGATCGTACATGAAGACCCATTTCTGTACAACTACGAATCTATGTATGTGTAAAACCTCGCTTAAGGGGACTCCCTCCGTTCCGAGGAAATTGACCCTTAAGCGGGGTGTCCCCTTAAAGACAAATGCTGGTAGTTGGGTGATTTCTAAATTCTATTGAGTTCTACAAATAACTCTGGATAATATAAGTCTCATATATCAGCATGTAGAAAATGCAATAAAAATGACATGTCACCATGCTAACTTCTGTGGGAAGGCCATCTGAAAAAGTAAGTGCTTAACTATTGGTGTCTATTGGAAACTGCAATATTTTTACTTCATGGCTAGATGACACTGATGTTCTCTTGGTATCTTCAAATAATTCTGGATTATGATAGTTTGGAACAAATATACAAATGAGAAATGCTAATCCTAGTACGAGGTCTTCTTGTACCCTGTACTTTCACTGGCATAAGTGATTCAAAAGACCCCCTGAACATTTCCAATCGTGATTTCTTCGCA
The DNA here is from genome assembly GCA_950022655.1 of Alentia gelatinosa. Taxonomy (NCBI): domain Eukaryota; kingdom Metazoa; phylum Annelida; class Polychaeta; order Phyllodocida; family Polynoidae; genus Alentia; species Alentia gelatinosa. The sequence goes on along the minus strand of OX465592.1, from coordinate 6,883,903 downwards.
TCTAAACTGCCAATCTGATATACTTGTGTGTGATATCAAAGATTTAGTAGAAACTGAATGAGAGTTAGACTTGTCAGTGTTTATGCCACGACGGGAAGGTCGTGTATTACTACGCGAAGCGTTAGCTGAGCGTAGTGAGGAACAGACCTGGCCAGAATGGCATAGACACTGATAAGTCTAACTCGAGTTCGGTTTCGTATTTATCCTACCCTGTCTCTACCCTTTTGGATTACTAAAATATAAATATCGATTGAAAGACCAACCAAAGTCCAACCGGAACTTCTGAGTCCAACTGGAACTTTTTTCGGAGCAGCTGACAATCTGGTCGCTGATTGGTCAATTTTCTTTGTGCCCCTAGAGGCATAAATAGCACTTTAAGTCATGGCATGCCGCATAAAATTTGCATATGTTATGCCTATGGACCGTTTTTATTAGGGGTAGGATGAATAGTAAAGGTAACTGCTGCACCTTTGAAGCGACCATGAACTTTGTATCCTTTATATTTTCTAGGATGTTGAGAAGTTTATCCTCAACTCCATATACTACTTACGGGTTCTGATTATTGCATACTTCCATAGAACTAGATCGAGAATCGTATAAATACACAATATTCCACTAGTTTATGAGCAATGCCATCGTCATTGAGGCGAAACCGAGTGACGATTACAGCTTATCCAAACGATTGGAGTATTGTTTATTTTAAGTGTGGTTTTGAGTGTGGTTCTGGATTCATCTCACCCCTTTCACAGCATCACAATATCAGATTAATCTATACTTTTTCAGCCCAGAGCATATACACAATATCTGTATTCTCCGGCTACGGAACGACAGCTATTGAATAGTCATCAGCCAAGGTTGTTGTACCTCCACAGCTAATTTATGGTTATGTTAAATGCATTGTATAATGATAAACTTCAGTTATGTGGATGGTTTGATTGAAATCCTGTGTGGATCATGGACTAGCAGTAACCTTATTATCAAACAGATATTGTTAACTACAGATTTTGTAAGGTGATACCAAGATAATATGGATAATAAACTCTAGTACTCACCTGATATTTGGTCCAGGCCCAGGCCTTGTTCCCTCTGTAGTCATCGGGCCACAGCATCTTGGCCGGGCTTGCAATGTCCAGTCGATAACCACGTGGGTTACCAAACTTATTCGTAGAGTTAACATTGGAGAAGACGATATACTTGGGTGTATCAAAGTTATACCGATACGCGGCCTCTCGCTCAGTCCGTCTCAGATTCTTGGTGAACTTTCTGTTTTTAAGAGTGACTCCTGGGTTGAGGGTATCGGGGACGTCTTCTAAGCTGATGTCCAGAGTACTAACACGATTCTTGGTGCCGGCGATGTCCATGTCCACCCTGAAATTGGCCGAGTGAAGATGGAGGTTCCCGATGACATCGTTGATCACCTCGTAGCCATAATCGTCCGCTGAGGGATCCTGGTAGAAGGTGGTGATCAGGTAGCCTGTGAGGCTGGTCTTCACTTCAATCTTCCCATCTTGGTGCAGCATGATATCCACGATGTAGTCGTAGTTATCAATGGTGGGTATGGTACGCACTATCAGAACATTGTCCGGCATTCCATGGAAGTACTTATAACCACCCTCGTAGTTACTGGCATAATGGCGACGCAGGGGAATGCCACGATTCCACTCGAAGACACAGATGGTGTTCCGGAAGACCAGAGGTTTGTCTTTGTGGTAATGCACAGCATCGAAGAAGTGAGCTTCCACGGGGCAGTCAACCCCCTTGAAGAGCTCAGTGCCAGAGTAACCCAGCATTGCATCAGAGTCGTAGAAGGATGTGTGCCGGGAAACAGGTTCTCCACCCGAGTAGAAGACGGCCAGTTCCTGGAGACTCAGCTCATACACAATGCGCTCTTTGTTGAAGCGGACATCATGGAGCTGGATGCCAGTGGAAGACCTTACGTTGAAGTTGAACTGCCACGCCTGCCATGCCACCTGCCGCCCGTCCACATGCACACGATCCCCGTCCGGCACATAGGACTTTGGACCTCGCTGCGGGGCCTCGGGCAATGGGGTTCCCCGGTGGTTCAGAGATGAGGACAACGTCTCCCCGAAGGCATCCTCTGGTTGGTGCACATTCTTGTACTTCAATTTCCCTTCGTCAAACTTCTGCCTCAACTCATCGAAGGAACTAAACAGATGCCCTTGCCACCACACCTTGAGCACCTTCCACTTCTCGGCATCGAGATCCTCCATGTCGAGGACAAACTGGAGGCCAACTGGGAGGAGATATTTCCCCTCCAGCTGCCTGATGAGGTATCCCATGAAGATATGCTTCCCGGACACAGTTTGGGCAGGTCCAGCGGGTGCCATCTCCAAGCACTTGTCAGAGCAGTTGTTGTACCTGTAGCCAGTTGTTTTCTCCAGGATATGGTCCACTTTCACGAACTCCCTGGCCATTCTTCTGGGTATGAGTTCCAGTGACACACTGTTCAAAGGCGAGCGAGCACTGAAGGGGATGGGACTGCGCCATTTGGGGTTGTTTATCACTTTGTGGTGTTGAGGTGAAGGGATTGGCCAGATCACATACTCCTCTACCACAGGAACCTCAAGGTCTCCTCTGTAAAATCAATGTTCAATATTAATTAGGGAGTTTCTAGTCATGTCATGTGAATGTCAACAAAAGCATTCCTGCCAATATACTCATAACTAAAATAAAACCCTCGATCAAAAAGAGCAACACACTGCCTTCATGGATATATTTGTTAGCCTTATACTATACTATATCCCAGGTAGACCTTGACTGTCAGAAAAGTTACCTGAACGTTATTTGTTATATGAACTAGTGAATGAACTACATCTCCTCTAAACAATCACTATATATATGTATGTATTGGAGAGAATTATGTGCATATTTCTTTAAGTATTTGGGACATAATCCAACCCTTGGGCCGTGTAATGAATTCACGATTTCAAGGTTGAGTACTTGTCATTAATTGGACCATGTGAACTGATTGGATTGCTTTACGGTTTAGAAACAGTATGGGAACTTAGAATCTTGATATGGCTCTAACAGAATGATAAGATTTACTGATGAAAACTTAGGCTTATTAAGGAGATAAGGAAATTATATTATAATTTAGACAGTCAGACGTGGCCTTGTGCGTAACGCTACCACAATTGTTCTCCTATATTATAATTTAGGTTGTCTTTCATTCACAGATAATTGTGTATAATTTATTGGGGACAGAGCCATTGTTAGTTCATGAATCAGTCACTAGGTGGTCAGCAGTATGGCAGGCCCCTTCGGGGGATAGAACCTGTATTCTGGGTCTTTGTTCTTACGAAATTCAACTCCCTTCCAATGTTTTACCATGGTTCCCTTAACTCTCAACACACATTTCAGAAGAGGATAACATGATGATTAAACCCATGACATGATGTTATTTAATGGAACACTTTATATACAAATGTGAGCAAGGCTAGAGTTGTGATCACCTTTAGAGCCATCCTTCACCGATACATAGGCCTACATTGCTGATTTAAGTTTAACTATCAGGGATTGTGCGACGATGGAGAGAACACTTGTTGCTATAAGGATGCAACATTGTTCTACGTTGGATAGCTCACATGTTCTAAACAAATCTTTGAAAACCTTATCATCAGTGACTTGAAACTGCAAGTTTCCTCTTCTTTGTCATCAATAAAGGGAACGCAGCCCATTTAAAAAAAATCATAGTCAATAAAGAAATTCTAAAAAAGAGAAAAAAAATCATTGTCTTACCTGAAGAGAATGGCTGTGGCACGTTTTTCGGGGGCGGGCCCCCCCTGGTCGAGGTGGCGCAGGGCCTCGGCTTTAGGCACGTTCAGTGCCTCCACCATGCGGACGAAGGAGGAACGAAGGTCTGGTGGCGACCCCTGGGGGGAGAGGCCCAAGTCGGGTTGTGCATGCAGGTAGTCGATCACTTCCTGTAGCTCAGTCTCCGACAGGTCGTCAAATATGTGACCGGCCGCCGCGAGCGCTGTGAGCGAGAAAACAAGATGGCGGACGGGGGTTAGAATCTGAGAAGAAAGGGGTTTATTTTTAGAGGCAGGTATGGGGGTTAGAGTGTGGCGAAAATGGGGTACAATTATCTACAGTCAGATATGGGGGTTAGAGTGTGCGAGAAATGGGTTTTTTTTATCTCACCTCTGGTATCTTATCCCCATAGAATTAACAATAGGAACTCGTATCCAATGCCCGTTAAGTATTTAGAAAGAATAGTCAACGGGGGATTATGTCAAGCCCAAGTCGGGTATGGGGTACAGAGGGTGAGAGGGATGGGGTCCTAGATAAGATTCAATTCAATGTGGGAGGAAGGGGGTTTCTATCAGAAGTCAGATATAGGTGTTAGAATGTGGGAAAAATTGGGTTTATATCTACTCTCAGGTATGGGGGTTGAAAAGTGCAGGGACTTGAATTAAAGAAGAATTACAAGAAGAAAATTCCTTTCATTCCAGTGAAAATTTATGACATTTACAAATGTAAATGCTTATTGATAATCATCTTAAACTTATTCACTCATGTGGCCAGGAGTAGGGACAAGAGAGAACATTTCAAAAACAAATACCTGAGCTTCATGAATACGGAACGATAAATGTTTAAAAAGGTTGATTCAACCCAAGATAAACACTATATGAACAATGTCAAAAATTAAATAATTTTATATCCAAACAATACCGGAAACAACAAAACTTGCTTAACTATATGATGATGCTTGTACTATTTGCGAAATAAACGCTGATATATAAAAATGAAAGAAATGTTTGGAAAAATCTATATCCAATAATGATGATAATAATAACAACAATAATAATGATAATAATAATAATGATAATAATAATGATAATAATGATAATGATGATGATGATAATAATGATAATGATGATGATAATAATAATAATGATAATAACAATAATAATAATAACAACAACAATAATAATAATAAAAATAATAATAATAATAAACCATAATTACCTGTTATGAGAAATGCGAGGAAAATCACACCCATCTTCTGTTTCATGATGGTAGAGTAAGGTGCTGCCCAGGGCTATAAACCATCAGAAAAAGAGAATAGAGGCAAAAGGATTAGGGCATTGAAATCCTGTGAAAACATGATTAATCAGATCTGAGCCGCTCTGGAGGCAGGACCCTGGAGGGCTGAGCTGGGACGGATTGTGATCCATTAGTGGATCATACACAGGAGGAGGTGAATCATGGATTTATACTGCGAACGTCCCCAGCAAGGGAAGCCCCCCCCACCACCACCACCACCACACACACACCACACACACACACAGAGATGAATTAAATAAGTCTTAGGCCCGGCAACCACCAACGCCGATACGTATATAGAACGTCCTGACCATGCTGTACGGATTGTTATGGGATACTCTAGCGCCAGAAGTACAGTGTATAACAAAATCAGAAAATTTTAAGATGAAGATCAAGGAGTTGACCCATACATTAAAGGTAGATAGGTAAAAAGAACATGTAAACAATCATTATAGAGTTTTAGGAAATCATGAGATTTCGGCCACGTGTGTTGTTGTTGCTGTAATGTCCTATTAGTGATTGTAAGACAGACGCTTCTTTGCTATGTCTGCACCCACCTTGTAAATATTTGGCCAAGTGCCTGCCTATACTGTCTGTCCTGTAACGTCCAAAGATTTCAATGAGGAAGATCGCACATAAGAGCGAACATTGTTGTCTCAAAATCGTATTGAATAAAAAAGAAAAAAAGAAAAAAAGAAAAAAGTCATAGAATGAGATGGTAATTTACAGTTTGTATGGAAAGAGGCGTTTACGGAGAGTTCCGTACAAACCATGTACATCATTGTTGGACGTTATATATTTACTATATACCCGAAATATAAAATAAAATCATTAGTTTCATTTGGCTTTACAACCAATATTTTGATAAACGTGTATAGGAAGGTAGTCCGTATTTTCCTGTGCGGACCAGTGGTCTGTACACTATTTTTTACGTTATACGACGAAACGGTGCGTATTTACAGTTTATAATACAGCATGGGTATGTAGTAAACACTGTTTATCCTACCCCTCATATGAATGTCCATAGACTTAACATGGTGTGACTGTATGCCACGGTTATGCCATAACATATTTATATGCTATTAACCCAGCAAACCCAGCTAATCGTCATAAAGGGAATGTAATAATGGCTATTTTATGGTATACAATAACACGAAAACAGGTATGCCATGTCTGTACGTAATAAATACTTGGTAAAATTGACGCGGCAGGGCGACCCTCTGATCGTCAATTTATCCCGTACTTATATAGAACGTCCTGACCATGCTGTACAAGATACAAAACTAGAGGATGATTTATGGTTTGTACAAGAATGAGGCGTTTACGCAGAGTTCCCTACGAACTGTATATTATCATCGAGGTTTGTAGCTTCTACAGAAGGGTATGTCGTTATATGTTTACTATATACCCGAAATTATTAAAGAATATCAATTTAATTTGTTCTAAGAACTTATGTTTTAGTCGACATGTACGGAAGAGTGTACCGTATTTTGCCCTACGGAATACTGTTCCGTACGGTATTTTTACTTTCTATGGGGAAGCAGTGCGTATGAATTTAATTGATTAATTTAATTGGAAATCCACATAGGAATTAAGGACCTCCATATCCTAAGGCAGGTGCTCTAACCACTTCACCGCTGGCCTTCCACTCCCAGAACCAAGCTACCCTGAAGCTGTTACTGGGCAGTCTTTGCAGTATAGAACCTGAGACAGTTTTATACTTGTCTTAGACAGGAACATTTTTAGCGGCGATCAAACGTGCTGCACTGAGACACTGTCTATAGTACACCCACCATTTTGTGTCTTGCAAATTGTCTTACATTCACAGAGATGTCTTAGGGTATCGTTGGGCGATTATGTCTTGACTGAAAAACGGGGCCCTGTTTCTGTTGGTTGCTCTAGCAGTGCAGTGTGGAATGACATCACACAGTCCCGTACTCTCCCTACACAATCTCCCCCCATGGAGTTCAGGGGAAATCGTAACTAAACTTTTGAAGGTGAGTGGTATTCTGCTTCGTACAGTATCCACTAGATGGTGCTACAGGCACGAAATTACCACTCTTTAAGGCATTTTTAGTTTAATCAGTTGTAATAGAAATATTAACAATTTCATTGGAACAAAACCTCTTGGGTTCGTTGGGAAATATTTTCTTCTGCAGTACAGCAATTATCTATTCGATTGTGCGTTTATTTGTATGAAAAATTGAGGTTTAGGTTCTAGCACAATGCAAAATTTGAGCAACCTCCCAGAATGAAGAATTAATTCCGAGCATACAGTCAGTGGTAGGGCATTAACTATGCATCATCATTGAACATTTATATGTCATATATCATACACCAAGATGCCATTCTTATACTTTTGATATAAATATGTTTTTGATTGTTGTAAAAAAAAAAAATCATATTGTTTCAAAAATTAATTTCATCAATTCAAATATGATTATGATTAATAAATTGCACTGGACCTAAATGGGATCACACCTCACTATTTTCATAACCCATTGATAATTTAACTGTATTGTATTTTCTGTGCTTAATACTATTCCAAAGAGAAGTCACAGTGAAAATCGGTTATTTTTGATTGTGAGACAATTAATTCAGAAATCTAAAACAGAACTGTTATGTTCATGTCTGGCTCTGGTTTTCAGTTCACTTTTGTCTGGTCCTCTTCCACACTAAAGTGATGCTGGAAACCTCATGCCAGATTTTGACACTAGGTGGCTATACCTGTAGTATTTCACTGTGGAGACAGTGAAATCCACTTCCGTAGGAATCAAGCAATGAAATTTTAACACGAGTAAGGGATACATATATCCTATGAGCATTCCAAATATAAAGAAGACCAGCCGTTCCGATGCGCCGATATAACCAATAACAGCGAGGAGTAAAAGACAAAAAGTTGGGCTTGGGCAGGGATCGATCTCCCGACCTCCATATCCTGAGGCAGGTGCTCTAGAACAGTATACGGCATGGGTATAAAGGTAAGTCACAGTAACCCTGTCTCAGTATAGTACATATATGCTGATGGCTGTGCCTTAAAATCTCCTCTGATTGCGGCACACCAAGGTACCACATATATGTGTAAGTGTTTATGAACGTGCGAAAATGTCTCCATCCCGGGAACCGCTGCGTCTATAGCTCAGCCTGCGGGCAGATATCTTTTAGGGGGTTCAGATCACCAGATATCCACTGTGGCCTCCTCCTACAGTAAACAGGCGTGGCTAATCGGAGCTGCTCGGAGCTGCTCGGAGCTGCTCGGAGCTGCTCGGAGTAGCTCACAGAACGGCAGGTATATGCCCTGAAGCGAGAGGGAGTGGTGGGGAGTGGTGGGGAGCTCAGAGAGACCGCCGTAGGTAGGCTAGGCCCGCTTCACACTAAGCGATTTTTGGGGCATGCGCAAGGCTTCAGTTGGCGAATACAATTAGCGGAAATTTCTAGCCATGTAGCCAAGTGGGAATGCAAAAATGATAAATCGTCGGTGACAATTGCAACGCTCCCCCGTTGTGCATGCATGAGTCACTGACTCGAGTCTGTCCCAATAAGGCACTAGTCTTTCATGATTTTAATTGCAATTTAATTTCAAACATGTTTAAAATTTTCGGGCCGCTAGTCGCAGACTATGCCATCCCACCCACTGTGCCAATGCTGTTTCCCAGTGGTTATGCCGAGCATCTGGCACAAGAATCTCCAAGTGTGAATTAGCCTTTTAAGGCTGGACAATTTCAAACATGTTTGAAATTAAATTGCAATGAAAAAGCCCTTTGTGGGATTGGTTTAACTCATGCATGCACAACATGGGGTAGGGCAAGAGTCGCTGACAATTTTGCAATTTTGCATTTCCACTTAACTACGTGGGGGATTCGAAGAAATGTGTGTTTATAGTCGCAGACTGAAGCATTGCACATGACCCAAAATGTCTCAATGGGAAGCAGGCCTCAAGCCCTTTTTAGAGGGAATGCAGTCGCCTACTCAAACCTGAACAATGGGTGGTAGTCACAGACGATTTTGCCATTTTACGTTCCCACTTGGTAACCCAGCAAATTTCTAGAACTTTTGGCTGATAATCATTGAAGGGGGCCCTCTGAATGCCCCAAAATCGATTAGTGGGAACTGGGCTCTAGGTCACTGCAGGGGATCAGTGTTCATTCCCTGATATATTTCAAACATGTTTGAAATTGAATCACAAGAGACTGGTGCCCTTTTCAGAGGGAATCCGGTTCGCCAACTCAATCCCGAACAATGGGTGGTAGGACAATAGTCGCCGACGATTTTCCAATTTTGCGTTCCCACTTGGTGGCCAATTAGTGGGAACCGGGCTTTAGCTACATGGGAGATTCCTAGAAATCTGTGCTTATAGTCGCAAACTGAAGCATCACACATGCCCCAAAATCGCTTAATGCCCGATTCCCATGAGGCGATTTTAGGGCATGTGCGGGTCTTCAGTCAACAACTATGAGCACAAACTTTTAGGAACCATCCCTGTCGCTAAGTGGGAGTGCAAAAATGCAAATCGTCAGCAACTCTTGATCTTCCCCCTGTGGTGCATGCATGAGTTGCCGACTCAAGTCCATCCCAAAAAGACACTGGTCTCTTGCGGTCTAATTTCAAACATGTTTAAAATATTCGGGGCGCTAGTCGTGGACTGTGCCCTCCCATCTGCTGTGCCGCTGGCGTTTCCTGGCGACTATTCCGGACACCAGTTTCTGGGGCAAGAATCTCCTAGTGGGAATCGGCCTTAGTTCGAATCGGGCCTAACGGGGGGGGGGGGGGGGGGGGAGGATGAGGGGTGTGTGTGTGTGTGGGGGGGGGGGGGGGGGGGGTTCGGTCAACCCCGCGTTAATGAGTAGCCTCCATTACCGGCATGCACCGCGCACACACAGTGGCGCCACCTCGGGGCCAGATTTGCCGCTTTTGTGGCGTTCTGCGGGCTCCCACCAGGCGGCGTTGTGAGTGGCGCCTCACACTCTCCCCCCCCCGCCTCCTACACTCTCCAGCCGCATCCTCCGGGCCTAGGAGAGGACCACAATAGCCGCTGAGTGGTTCCTGCTGCGGGTACTCTCACCACACCTCTACCCGCATGCATTATCCCTCTACAGCCCCCTCCTCCAACTACCCTGCCCTCTGTCCATGTGGTTAATTCCCTCATGGACATATGTTTCTCTTCTGGTCCATCTGGAGCTAGTACTTAGTGCGATGTGTTTACTGGGAAAGCTCTGCTGTGTATTTCTAGTACGGGATGTTTACCAAATGTCTTAATGATAGATGTTTTGATGACACGCTCACCAGATAGCTAGAATTATTTATATTATTTCAAACATTGTTAAATTGCATGTCAAGCCGGCATTAAGGCTCTAATTGCACTAGGAAACTTTAGAGGAAAGTAATACTAATCTGGTATTTGTATGATTTCTACCTTACAACGTGCTGTAGGATTAAACATTATGTCATGTATAGATCTGTCGGTTTCATCTATTTACCTGCTTTTCATTCCCACCGTTTTCTACTGCCTATCCCCTGCCCCTGTCCGAGCTGCTCCCTGTCCCGGCCCCCGCCCTTGCCCCCTGTCCATTGTCCCCCCCTCCCCCTGCCCCCCGTCCCTGTCCCTGTCCCCTGTCCCTACCCCCTGTCCCTGTCCCCTGTCCCTACCCCTGGTCCCCTGTCTCAGGCCCTGTCCTTGCCCCTGTCCCCTGTCCCTGACCTTCCCTTTCCCCTGTCCCCTGTCCCCTTACCCCTGTCCTTGTCCCTGTCCCCTGTCCCTACCCCCTGTCCCTGTCCCTGTCTCCTGTCCCTACCCCTGGTCCCCTGTCCCAGCCCTATCCTTGCCCCTGCCCCCTGTCCCTGACCTTCCCTGTCCCTTTTCCCCTGTCCCCAGCTCTTGCCCCCTGCCACTGCTGTCCCCTGTCCATGCCCTTGCCTCCTGTCCTCTACCACTGCTGTCCCCTGTCCCCTTTCCCTGCTGCCTGCTCCTGTGCCTGCCACCTGTCCCATGTCCCATTCCAACTGCTGCCCCCTGTGTCTGGCCCCCTGTCTCCTGTGTCTTGTCCCCTGCCCATCCTAGCTCCTTCCCCCTGTCCCCTATTCTCCAGGCCCACTTACAACACAACATACTTCTTGTATGCGCCACAAACACCACAAACACCACCAGCTTTCCCAGCATCCCCCGCGCGGCCGGAAGAGGATTCTGGGATTTGTTCTGCGCCAGTTTTAGCTCTGGTGCCATCTGTATTTGATTAAAGAACTAATGAATCCTCCCCTGTCTCATTCAATTGTGTGGATATACGGCATATAGTCTATGATCCATGGGCACCGCCATGACGCCCCCCGAATAGGTGTTCTTCACTAATGGAGGTGAAAAAGTAGGTGTTCTTCACTAATGGAGGTGCAAAAGAAGTGAGTGATAATTGGGAAGTGTCACTCACTCTAGCCTTGCTCATATATGTTTATAAAGTGTTCCATGTGAAAAAAACCATGTCTTGTATTTAATCATTATGTCATCCTGCTCTGGGATGGATGTAGAGAGTCAAGGGAACCATGGTAAAACATTGAAAGGCCATTGAATTTTGTAAGAATAAAGAGCCATAATACAGGTTCTGTCCCCCCCCCCCCCAGGGGGACCAACATACTGCTGGCCACCTAGTGACTGCCTTAGGAGCTAACAATAATCTAACGTTAAAATAATCGTAAAGATGAAATTAGGATCCGATTATAGCTAGCAATACCACAAAAAACAGGAGCAACGGGCAGGGAGGTTATCGGAAGCTCTTTTACCCCCTCGGAGAGTCCCCGGTTTGCAGAGCAGAGCTGGACACCGACAGAAGGTGAATAAACAAAGTAAACAGAACCACTGGGTCCGAGGAAGACTCCCAGATGAATAGAGGGTTTTTATCTGCCGCCAGCCCCTCAGTCAACAGTCAGCAGCCTCCTTATCTGAGTAGATGATAAGCTTCTGGTATAGGCTGCTGTAAGACCCACCCTCAACTGACAGAGGTGATGCAACGGGTAGGATTCACAGACGGATCACTAATGAGCTACAAGGGTCCTTAGAGGCTTGTGGGTCACGGCTCCTGTAGACCCACTCTCCCAGCAGAGATCCTGTGCTCTATTTCCTGTGGCCGCTCATATCTCTGCCCCAACCTGCCTGTTTTAGACTGGTTCCCTGCCCATATGAAATAAGGGGCAGGAAACGGGTTCCACAGACACGACCTTCAACTTAACCTCATTTAAAAATTCCCACATTTCACAACTCATAATATATGAGTTCTTTGAGTTTCAAAACTTTTGACAGTTGCCTTGTTTTGAATATAAAATTTTAGCAGTTCCCCTGTCCTTATTTAGATACCAGGGAACCAACTTGGGTTGAGGCAGAGATTAGCAAGTGCTAGTGCCGTGAAAGATCTGGGAGGAGAGTGCCTCAGAGGCGGGGCAAGACTTGCTGCCCTTTACTTGAGCTCATTAGCTCTTTGGAGGTGGCGTCATACATCAACGACAGGGCTCTGAAGCCCCCACTACAAGGGGTACACTCCGCCTGTGTACTCTGAACTCAGAGGAAGGATAGAAACCTGTGTGCCGAACTCTGTCCCGCCCGCGGAAAGCAGGGGCCTGTTGAGTTATCTCACCCCTGGTTCAAGTTTAGCCATAGGAATAACGTTAGAAAGAAATACTCAACGATCACCCCGGTAAAGTGACAAGACTACGCCATGGTCGTGGCGTAGTGAATACTAGATGATGTCATGGGTGATTGACTGATCAGTGGCCTGGATTTTAGAGAGAAGACAAGACAAGAGATTTAAACTTCCCTAGCAGTGAAAGGGGTGAGATAAATCCAGAACCACACTCGATTTGTTAAATAAACAATACTCCGCTCGTTTGAATGGGCTGTAATTGTTACTCAGCTTTGCCTCAATGACAATTGTGGCCCATCTAAACTCGTGGAATATTGTGTATTTATACGATTCTTGATGCAGTTCTATATAATAACCAAAGTACAGTGGGAAAACTGACTGGGCATGTGATCTCTGAGTTGTTATGAACTCACAGACTTTGCATGCAAGGGACTTGAGGGATACAGGACACCCAGTAATCTCCACCTTGTGTAGTTTGGAGATTATGACAAATAATAATCTCCGTCTGGTGAATTACACGTCTATGTGTTATTGAGAATGGATCACAGGGACAGAAACTCTGCCTAAATTTCAGGGATAGGTTATATAGACTTTCAACATACTGCAACCATTTTCCCTTCACTATCTGCCTGCCAGCACTGTGATTCGTTAGAGGCAGGGGCCCAGATATCAAGTGGCATGTTGATATCAGTTCGTTTTAGTTATACACTATTTTTCAGTACACCCCCTTGGAGCATACAATATATCCGAATGCGCCGGGTATGTCCATACAAACTCTTTGTGTTTTCTATGAACACTTTGTATTATGTGGATAATAAAACCCCAATCCTTTAACTGTTATCTATTCACTATTCCATTCTCGTTCATCATATGAATGACCATACCATTTCCTCCAAATCTACGGAGGCTTCGTATAACTGGATAACAAATATAAAGACCCCTCACTTCCCTCTCTGTCTTAACGAGGATTATTCTCTAGCTTCCGCTCTGCATCCCTCACTGCGCATGCGTCCCTCTGTGCTCTTCCGGGAACGCCACCTCACCTTCCCAGAAGCCCCCAGCAGCCCTGGAGGCGGCTACAAATGGCGGACAGAGACTGAAGATCACACACGCCGCTGGTTCGTCAAGGAGCCACCAGGGGGGCTGCACCGGAAGTGCATGCCTTCTTCCTGTTTCATCACAGGGCGTTTGGTGTCGCTGCAGTCGGCGTGACGTCATGGATGAGCCCCAGGGGCTTACCGGTACGACTAGGGCCGCCTCCTCTGTTCTGTACGACAACCATCCAGGGGCCCGATGAATAATCTAGGATCATATACATGAAGACCCCTTTCTGTACCGCGTATAATGGTTATCGTTTTATATTTTTTTAATTTGTTTGATAAGACAGTCTAACCGTCCGTAAAACAACCATCTAGGGGCCCGATGAATAATCTAGGATCATATACATAAAGACCCTTTGCTGTACCTCGTATGAGGGTTATTGTTTAATGATTTCTAAGTTTGTTCACTAAGACTGTCTTCACCGTCAATATGGTCGTCCTTAAGTGTTGAATTAAGTTGACCCACATCGTCCCTTGGCGTACAGAAAAGGGTTTTCTGGTATGATCTTAGATTATTCAACAGGACCATAGCAGAATTCTCAAATCAAATCTCGGGAAATTCTTGAGGTATGAGAGAAAATAGATAATGATAACAATGGAGAAATGTTTTGAATACAAAAATCCTTACATGTTGTTCAAATATCAGTAATATATCACGCAGATCACTGTTGAGAGCAGGGAGGTGTTTTTAAAACTAAGAACGATATTGACTGAACGAGCACGGAGTACTACAGCATGATGCCTCCCTGTACTACTACAGCATGATGCCTCCCTGGACTACTGCAGCATGATGCCTCCCTGGACTATTGCAGCATGATGCCTCCTGTACTACTGCAGCATGATGCCTCCCTGGACTACTGCAGCATGATGCCTCACTGGACTATTGCAGCATGATGCCTCCTTGTACTACTGCAGCATGATGCCTCCCTGGACTATTGCAGCATGATGCCTCCAAGACTACTGCAGCATGATGCCTCCCTGGACTATTGCAGCATGATGCCTCACTGGACTATTGCAGCATGATGCCTCCAAGACTACTGCAGCATGATGCCTCCCTGTACTATTGCAGCATGATGCCTCCAAGACTACTGCAGCATGATGCCTCCTGTACTACTGCAGCATGATGCCTCCCTGGACTATTGCAGCATGATGCCTCCTGTACTACTGCAGCATGATGCCTCCCTGGACTACTGCAGCATGATGCCTCCCTGGACTATTGCAGCATGATGCCTCCTGTACTACTGCAGCATGATGCCTCCTGTACTACTGCAGCATGATGCCTCACTGGACTATTGGAGCATGATGCCTCCCTGGACTATTGCAGCATGATGCCTCCCTGGACTTTTGCAGCATGATGCCTCCTGTACTACTGCAGCATGATGCCTCACTGGACTTTTGCAGCATGATGCCTCTCTGGACTATTGCAGCATGATGCCTCCAAGACTACTGCAGCATGATGCCTCCTGTACTACTGCAGCATGATGCCTCCCTGGACTATTGCAGCATGATGCCTCCTGTACTACTGCAGCATGATGCCTCCCTGGACTACTGCAGCATGATGCCTCCCTGGACTATTGCAGCATGATGCCTCCTGTACTACTGCAGCATGATGCCTCCCTGGACTATTGCAGCATGATGCCTCCCTGGACTACTGCAGCATGATGCCTCCCTGGACTATTGCAGCATGATGCCTCCAAGACTATTGCAGCATGATGCCTCCCTGGACTATTGCAGCATGATACCTCCAGAGCTACTGCAGCATGATGCCTCTCTAGACTAAGTACTGCAGCATGATGCCTCCAGGACTACTGCAGCATGATGCCTCCTGTACTACTGCAGTATGATGCCTCACTGGACTATTGCAGCATGATGCCTCCCTGGACTATTGCAGCATGATGCCTCCCTGGACTACTGCAGCATGATGCCTCCCTGTACTATTACAGCATGATGCCTCCAAGACTACTGCAGCATGATGCCTCCAAGACTACTGCAGCATGATGCCTCACTGGACTATTGCAGCATGATGCCTCCCTGGACTATTGCAGCATGATGCCTCCTGTACTACTGCAGCATGATGCCTCACTGGACTATTGCAGCATGATGCCTCCCTGGACTATTGCAGCATGATGCCTCCAAGACTACTGCAGCATGATGCCTCACTGGACTATTGCAGCATGATGCCTCCAAGACTACTGCAGCATGATGCCTCCTGTACTACTGCAGCATGATGCCTCCTGTACTACTGCAGCATGATGCCTCCCTGGACTATTGCAGCATGATGCCTCCCTGGACTACTGCAGCATGATGCCTCCCTGGACTATTGCAGCATGATGCCTCCAAGACTATTGCAGCATGATGCCTCCCTGGACTATTGCAGGATGATACCTCCAGAGCTACTGCAGCATGATGCCTCTCTAGACTAAGTACTGCAGCATGATGCCTCCAGGACTACTGCAGCATGATGCCTGATTGGATTACTGCAGCATGATCCCATCCCCACCCCGGACATGTGTAGGGAGCTGTTTTTAAAACTAAGAACGATACTGGCTGAACAAATACTATTAGGACTAACCTCAGGCGATAGTGACCATGATTGGAGTGTCAGTCCGTTTTCTTAAATTTAGTTCACATAATTCCAGAACATCTTTTGCAGTTTTTATTGTTTACCTTTTTTCCTTTCTTAGTGGAAGATATTTTGTTATAAAGGATCGAACCCACCTAGCATCGGACCTAAAAAAGAGTAAAACTTGTGACCTTTAAAAAAATAAAATAAAGATAATTTTACTAATCGTCTTGTAAGACTGTCCACCATAAAGACGGATCACTTCAGGTAACGAGAATGCAACAAAGACCACGATAAGATCAATTCTTTTACCGTTCTTAGTTTTAAAGATGACACCTCCCTGGATTGACTGAGTTCTATCTACTCACATCTAGACTAACGTCACACAGCGTGACTTAAGCTGGATGACCTTGTGTCATGCTGTTTTCTGCCCTCCAACCCCAGCAGCTGTCTCTGTAGACTGTCACCCCTTTTTAACCTCTGAATTATATCTTCTCGACAACTGCATGCTTGACCTTCCCCAGGTCGAGTCTTTTAATGCATTCCAGATACATGACTATTCTTGTAAACGTCAGCAACGGTTATAAAAGCCCTCTACATACTCTGTTTCTGATTAGCAGTTGAACAAACGGCTGTCATCGTGAAAAAGTTGTCATAAGGCCTGGCGTCCACCTACCACGATAAAAATTTAGACCGATATGGCACCGATACAATAATCAATTATCGGAGACATATCGGGAAGGTGCAAAATCGTAGACATATAGACATGCCAATCCATCACACATTATATGGGTTTTTTATCGGATTCTAATCGCAGAAATGTGGTCAACTGCCCCGATATTAGGTGACCTTCCGATGCAATTTTGACTTTCTATCGGGAGGTGCATCGTAGACCATATCGGAGTCATATCGTAGTAGGTGGACGCCGGGCCTTAGTATGTGTCCTCAAAAAGAATGATCATCAGCCATTTTCCATTGGGCGATTATTTGCCACCGATCTGCAGTCAGGCACCACCGATTGATTATTTTGGTATACGGATGCCAGATGGGTGAATGGAACCGGAACTTGAAGATAACACTCAGTGATTAATTTGGCATAGATTATGCAACAAGGTCTGGGAATTTTTAGAAGCATGCAGACAATACACCCTCACTGATTATTTGATACCGATGTGTAGCCGATGACACCATCGACAGACTTTTGAGGAAACTCAATAAAGCCTGTTTCCATTGGCCTACAAAAAGATATAAATATTATATGTAGGGTGATAGCATAAAGCAATACGTTCCTCATTTTTCATCTCTTAAAGATGAAAAATAGTCTAGTGTAAACGCTTGATGTCGACTACTTGTTTTAGTCGTCTGGTGTAAACGCCGGGTTAGAGCACCACCTGACGACTACAGGCTAGACGATCTACGTTTTAGTCGTCTGGTGTAAACACCGGGTTAGAGCACCACCTGACGACTACAGGCTAGACGATCTACGTTTTAGTCGTCTAGTGTAAACGCCGGGTTAGAGCACCACCTGACGACTACGGCTAGACGATCTACGTTTTAGTCATCTGGTGTAAACACCGGGTTAGAGCACCACCTGACGACTATTGGCTAGACGATCTACGTTTTAGTCATCTGGTGTAAACGCCGGGTTAGAGCACCACCTGACGACCACAGGCTAGACGATCTACGTTTAAGTCGTCTGGTGTAAACACCGGGTTAGAGCACCACCTGACGACTACAAGCTAGACGATCTACGTTTTAGTTGTCTGGTGTAAACACTGGGTTAGAGCACCACCTGACGACTACAGGCTAGACGATCTACGTTTTAGTCCTCTGGTGTAAACGCCAGGTTAGTATGGGGCGCCGTTCTGGACAAACCCATTTCGTCTGGCTTTTCGTAATACAGTATACCTTTCGTCCTACGGAAGGTATTTCGTACACGAAATACATTACGAAACGTATATTTCACACCCTTCATAATTTTATTTCAACAAAAAATAAATAAAAAGATCAAATATAAACTAAAAAAAAAATTTTAGCAAATTTTTTCTTCTCGTACGAAATTTATTTCGTGTCACGAAATATTTTTCGTCACCACGAAATATATTTCGTCTGTGACGAAATATTTTTCGTGCAAGACGAAATAAATTTCGTCGAGTTCATTCCTCCTTAGCTAGGGGGCGACAATGTCCTTCTACATGTTAGTTCGCCATCCCTCCACCAGAAGAGTGGAAAACTAGAAGTAGCTGCCCTTACCAAAATAAAGATCACAAATAGAGACAGTATGGTTTAAGCCCTTAAACTAATGGCCTAGGAAGAGTGTTATACACAGGGAAAGGTATAGGAAATTGGGAGTATACATATATGATAATAATATATAGCAGATGCGGTAAAAGCTTACACTGGGGCTTGGAGCAGGGACAGAGCCAACGGAGCAGGGACGCCCCCTGGTGTATATAGAGGGAACTCGACGAAATTTTTTTCGTGTGTGACGAAATTTATTTCGTGTCACGAAAAAAATTTCGTAGTTGACGAAATAAATTTCGTGATAGACGAAATATATTTCGTGATGGACGAAATAACTTTCGTCGGACGAAATTTCTGGTTGTGAAATTTTTTTGGTGTCACCTATATTTTATTTGGTGAATTTTTTTCTTTCTTAGGAAAAAAAGTTGAAGGGTATGAAATAAAATTATGAAGGGTGTGAAATATACGTTTCGTAATGTATTTCGTGTACGAAATACCTTCCGTAGGACGAAAGGTATACTGTATTACGAAAAGTCAGACGAAATGGGTTTGTCCAGAACGGCGCCCCATAGGTTAGAGCACCACCTGACGACTACAGGCTAGACGATCTACGTTTTAGTTGTCTGATGTAAACACCGGGTTAGAGCACCACCTGACGACTATTGGCTAGACGATCTACGTTTTAGTCATCTGGTGTAAACGCCGGGTTAGAGCACCACCTGACGACTACAGGCTAGACGATCTACGTTTTAGTCGTCTGGTGTAAACGCCGGGTCAGTCTATTCCTGTCTCCCTCTATGTCGTAATAGAAGTCATTAACATGAACATTCATCGTGTACTGTGTAATATTAAGGCCGACCCTATGCACACACATTACCCACTTGCACAGATGCTTGCAAGAGCTGACACTAAAGAGACATAGGTTTCTAGGACAAGTACATGATTTATAAACACGGAGAAATCTCAGCGAATAGAAGAGAATACATTATATCGCTGACTCGGGACTGCGTAATTCACTAGATTACAAAGGCTCCATACTAAAGAAATAGGGACTGCATATTCACTATTTATCAAACGCAAAGCCAGATCAAACCTTATCCAGTAACTTGATACTCTATATTTTCTCCCGACGACACTTTTCATATGAATTTTGTAAGAGAAGATCTGATTGGTCTTAACATCAACCTTGGGTAATTGACGTCAACCTTGGGTAGTAAACGTAAGTTATTCCATCCCCCGTAGCATGGTGTAACCATAGAGTGTTGGGCCATAGAGTGTTTGGCCATAAGTATATAGGAATAGGTGGGTTTTCCTGGTCACATTCAGAACCTTAACGTATATTTATTACATTTATTTTTCAATTACAATTTTTGATGAAAAAAAAAAAGCGTTGTCATGGGTTTTTTGAAGGTGATCTTTCTCCTGTTACACTGATCGTCTCCATCACAGGCATCATTAAACTGTGACCTACCAGTACACGTATTTTCTCTCCTGATTAGTGAGTGGTTACCACTTCCTTGTTGTTATAAGGTCAAGATTCTTCAGAAATATCCAGTGGTTAAATGAGTGACTGAACTATGTAGGAACGCGGAAGTCCGTGAAAACTATTCGCATCTTCTGGTGTGAATTTAGTCTTTCCTGATTCAGCATCGCTTCTAAGACTTTTTCCACGAGCCGCTGACAACGGTACCGATTGACTGCATTCAGGCGGGCGTCCACCAACCACAACAAGGCTACGACAATGGCTTTCTGACAAGGTCCACGATTGCCCTACAATTGGAAGGCTTGTCGTAGACTTGTCGTGGTTGGTGGACTCCAGTTCCCGACAAGAGTCTACGATAAGGCCACGACAGGCTGCGACTGGAAGCTTGTTGGGAGCCTTCCGACAAGGTTACGACAAAATCGAACATGTTTGGTTTTTCCTACGACTGGACCTTTGTCGTTTAGTGTCATGGCGTGTGTTGCAGAGGTCTACAATAGTAAATTTTGGTGGAGCGTGCACTTCCCGACACCATCCGACAATGCTGTCGTAAAGCCCCCCTTCTTACGACAAGGCTGTGACAAGTGCCGATTGGAACTTTCTTGTCGTAGCCTTGTCGTGGTTCGTGGATGCCCACCTTTCCTCTCACCCGGCATTTACACGATTCTGGCATTTTACACCTCCTGACGACTTTCAGTGATAAAATGATAGAAACCGGCTAATGTAAACGCCAAGCGGGTGGCGACTGCAGATCATCCGGTTACATCAGGTCATACAATTAGGCACCACCTGATGACTATTGGACACAGTCTGACGCCTAGGACTATTTCAAGCGGGCTTGAATAAGGCGTCTACATGGGCAGCGATTCTGTGAAAGCTCATAGTCGTCAGTGTAAACGCTTGCATATATTCTGAGGTCGAGGACTTTTGCGGTGGACATTGCCACTGCCTGACAAATATTGGCTGACGATCTACAGTCTCCACGTATTTAGTCATCTAGTGTGAACGCCAGGTTAAGGCCCGTTTTCATTGGCTGACGAAAACTGAGGACACCTGTACTTCTACCAACACAAACGGGTGGGAGGCGGCTGGGGGAGAGGATATTTCCTCTCATATACGCCGGGTGTGAAATACAGCCAAGACGCGTCCGTCTATAAACCCTGGGCGTATATATATATGAAAACAAGTCAATATTCAGCCAGTACATGCACTTCCGCGATGGCGTATACATGAATAAAATGGTGGTTTCCGTGCAGTGATTAACATATATTTCAGTAGGGACTAATTCTTTTGGTCTCCAGCACAAATGAACTATTTTCCAGATATCAATGGCTTTGAGGTTGTAATCAATGTCCAGCTCCGTCTTACTAACTAATTAACAAAACCACAATTGATCACAATGTGTATATATACGAATAAAATAGCGATCATCCCAAATCTAATTACACTGAAACCTTATTGCGACCTTTTTCCTGACAACAAGTAAACAGTTTAACCAAAATTGATGATTAATCTTGATCGACCTCTCTTTGAAAAAAGAACACCAGGAAACTGGCCTTTTTGACGCGATGCGATCAAATTGTGTTTTTTTTCTAATTCCCGACTTCCCCTTTTCTTGGCCAACTGGCGTTTTATTTGAGCTACTCCTGGGCGCAATTTTGTGGCCGATTATTTCCTCTTCTAGCAGCACAAATGATCGGTGATAATTGTTAATGTCCTTGAGACAGAGGCATGCCAAGGCTGTTATGTCCTGTTGACCTTTGCGTCTATACCCCAGCGGCGGGCACCTTTAGATGCACCCTTTATCGCCCAGTAATTAGTAACGACTGCCATTCTGACCATCCTGGGCGGATACTGGGGATAGGCGGACAGAAACATGTGGGTCATAATAACATTAAAAAAAAACACCACCTGATCACACAAGGAGTTAACCTATTGACTAGCTTCCTTAACGGAATCCCTTTTAAAACACGGTGATAAACACAAAAACAAAGCCGGAAGTAGATCCGATCACGGAAGGAAATGAGGAAAAGTTAGAAATAATGCTAACTGTGCATTCGGATGGCTCCTTTTAGGATGGAGTTCCCATTGATTAATTTCCCCGTTATATTGTTTTATTATCCTCCTAATAGGGAGTCTCCATGCTAAAGATATGAGGAATATGTCATTCACCGGGCGGAGATTACGGGTGGACGTAATCTTCGCCCGACATATAGTACGGAGATTACGAAAAAAAGTCCCTTGGTACAAAGCAGTGCGTGAGAAGATTGCCAGTCATTTTGTCGGTCATGGTATTTCAATTTAAATTAGCAATAGGTGAATGATAATACAACTGCTTTTCCTATGTAACGGAAATTCCGTTAAAGTCATCGTCCATAAGACAATTATCGTAGGAATCTCCGAGTAGTTGGCGCGTAGTAATATCCTCGCTATCGCTCGGATAATACGTTGTTAACTAAGAGATTATAGTCACTATTATACAAAACCCGTCTTTATTGTATTTATTACCTACAATAACAAGAATAGACCATGTATCAGCATATATATATAGACCACAGCACTATCAAGCATAGATGATCATTCGGGGCATACTTACACCAGTTATATAGTCCGCTATTTATGTGTTTTTTATCATGAAAATATATTATAACAGCGGTTTCCGATGGTTAATTGGAAGTACATGATAATTTGACCTCAATATAGATGGGACTATTTTTCCAGAATATCAGGGTAGCGAATTTCAAGTGCTCTATACATTTCCCATGGAGACTTTCTATTAGGGGGTAACAATATTGTGTATATAAAAAAATCGACATTTGAACTCAATTGCAGCTTATTGGTCTGCATACCTAAGCATTAGAGAAAGCTGTTCTTGTAAGATATATATTTATATTTTGGTTATTTATTACAGCTTAAGCCAAAGCAGGTCTGAATGCTGGAAATGATCGCTGGAAATGTGATACCATCATTTGACCACTAACGGTGAAGAAATGGTCTCATTAGAACGATTCCTTCGTAGGTTATGAGGAAGCTATAAACATAATCGCACCATTAATCGCAAATGCTACATTCAGGATAGGATTGCGCACTGTTAGCGATCAATTGATACTTGATGGATCACTATCTAGAATATATATCAAGGATGTACATATTCATTTTCCAAATAGGTGTGACCTAAACTATTGGTTGTAGGTTGCTATGACACGAGACATATCTGGGGTGAGTTTAATAACTAAAGCCTGCGAAAGAACAATGTAAAAGGAGGGGTTATTATTTAATAATATTTAAACTCGTTCAGCTAAGACTGTTCTACCTGACCAAAAGTTGTCCATAAGTGTTGAATAAATAAAGTTTACCCAAATCGTCCCCGGGTCCAGTTGGTGTATAATAAGTGGTCTTCACGTACGAGCCTAGATTACTAAACAGGCCCCTGGGTATATCAAATGGATGATGTAAGTAGTTTCTCGATGGGTTACATCCACTTGTGGCCCGTTAGCGATCACATATTGCTTCAGCTGTGGTCACTTGTAGTGGTAAAGCCTCGGTAAATCCCACTTGCCACGTTACATGAACTACCTGCCGAGGCATTGGGGTATGTTTACATTGCGCATGTTAATGTTCTGCATGCCTCTATCCCTTCAAACCAAAGACTTCAGGATCTACCTATTATTTCTATGTATTCTTTTATGATATCATCATAAAATTGATCTACAAATCGAAAACTAGCATGGTTACCCCCGATTATATATTTATCCTACCCCTCATATAAATCTCCATATACTTAACATGGAGTGACTGTATGCCACGGTTATGCCATATAACATTTATATGCCACGGGTAACATATGAAGTCAAAAACATGTTACCGGGTAGGATAAAATCTAAACGTCACTCAATTTCATACAATTGTTTACATGGCGTTCGTTGTCTTCTGCTACAGATATCACTCAGCTCTGCTTCGCGATATCATTCCGCGAATACAACTCATGCCATATAAACAGTTGTATGAAATTTCGTGACGTTTCTTGATAATATATATAAATATATGCTCTACAACACTTTAAGCTCATCATATTCAATTATCAGAAGAATGACATGGGTAAACCACGAGGGGTGGACTCATAGTAATATACGAGCACTGGCGAGTGTATTACGACGTCAACTTCGAGTGGTTTACAGAGCCTCCTGTCCACATAGCCATCGTTTGTTGCATTTATCATCCATCTTCGCGAATAAATTACACCCAGTAATTGCCAAATTAAAGAGTATAACAATAGGGACTATTTCTTTGCTCTATAGAACAAAGGGACTATTTTCTTGTATACCATGGTTTTGAGGCTGTATACCACAGATTTGAATCCGTATACCACAGTTAAGGTATCTGACAGGTTTTATATAATGGGTCATGGTTTACTGATTCCCCATACATTTTCAATCCGTATACCACAGTTATGGTATCTGACAGGTTTTATATAATGGGTCGTGGTTTACTGATTCCCCATACATTTTCAATCTGTATACCACAGTTATGGTATCTGGCAGGTTTTATATAATGGGTCGTGGATATAATGAACATATATATTTTATCAACTTTTGATAGCGTAAGACCCACATTTCTTGTCCGCATGATCTGCAGTCTACTCACGGCCATACATTTTCAATGGGATCTTTGTATACGATGGGTAATAATTAGAAAGTCACTTTACAAAAACGAGCCAACTGAGAGTTGGAGGAAAACATTTGTTGAGTTCCTTCCTGAGTTTTTCTGTTTGTTTGTTTTTTTCAGATTGGCGCGTGGCATGTCGGGATACCGCTTCCCGGAAGTGACTGGCGTTCCATCAACACTCTCAGCGTGCTAAAAATAGACGCGTCAGATAATCGGAAGTCTCTTTGCCATCCATGGATCGGCTTCTATTTATAGCCTCCTTGCCGTTGGAGCTTGAGAGGCCCCACAAGTTTCATTAAAAAAAAGGCCGCTTAAAGATATGAGGATTAAAAAAATGGCGTGGGCGTGTGGATTGTTTCTCCTTGGGAGTAGCTCAGTTGACCTCAATTTAGTGGGAGAGCATTTGGAGCCCGACTAATAGCTCCCGGATAATAACTTGGCAACACGTTCAATGGACTCGACCGAGTGGAGTCACACGGGAGTTGTTTGTCTGAGCTCTACAGTGAAACCTATGTGTGTATATTTCTTTTAAAATTCGTCACTTTTTTTTTAATTTAGTAGAGAAAGCATCAGATTTGCATGTAGCAGGGACCTACATCATTTCTTATTGGACATAATTTAAATGGTTACATTTTGGTGATCTATTATGACCATACATTATCAACAGTAAACAATGTGTGAATTCAATTAAGAACATGTTGAATTACAATGATATAGAGTACAATTATAGACGGCATTCACTGTATCTATGTAATAATGTGATTATGAATATATGGAGTTCAATGATGTCTTGGATTGGCTATTAAGTGAATGAGTCTGTTCACAATAAGGGCTATCATATTATATATATATATATATATATATATATATATATATATATATATATATATATATATATATATATACACATATAGATACCCGTTTACAAAACACCATTTCCGGATGTAGGCGTTCAGTACTTTGACTATGTAGGTTCGAGATTATATGTGTCATTCTTCAATCTTTTAGATACATGTATATATTTGATAAACTTAACAACTGTCATCGTAGCTTCGAGAGTTATTCAGAGACGATAGTAGTAAACTACACTTCAAAACTAACAAACGAGACCAAAAACAAAAGTCTAGCCTCAAACCCCCATAGGTTTAGCACTAAGCCTCGTTCTTACTGGCCACCGGAAATGGTCATTTGTAAACGGGTATCTGTGGTTTCAGCGGGTTCACTTTGGCTCCCTATGGAGGTTTATTACCAGGCTAAGATAATGAAGTATAACTACATCAGAATTAATCGACTTGTCAATGTCCTTCACAACATCTCAGAACACTGAGTCACTACCGCAGTCATCCCCAAACATTTCTCACTCCTCGGACTCACCGGAATGTTTTCACATGACGAACCTGGAGCAAAGGTTGAGTCGGCCGACGCAGGCAAAATTCTTTATCACAAATGATTGTCCCCTAAATGTCACTTTTGTTGCTGAATGAAAATGTTTGAGGACAGCTGTGGTGAGGAAGGAGTGAGTGGTCCAAAGGTCGCCAGCCACCGCCAGATCCTGCCTTCCCACTCACCAGGGTGTGGCTTCACACAGGAATATGTGACTCGGCAGAATTCTATTTGTTTTCCAATTTCAGAATTCGAAAATATTGTTATTATGTGAATTTTCCTTGGGACTCCACAAATTGAATGTTTTAGATAGTATTCTAGTAGAAACCCGCGTAAGGGATGCATTCCGTTCCGGGCCAAAGTGTCCGCTTACGCGGGGTGCCGCTTACACGGGGTTAAAATAACGATATACTATAGGGAATGTTCCGACCAAAGTTGTCCGTTAACGCGGGGTGTCTGCTTACGCGGGGTGTCCGTTAGGCGATGTTTATCCCACTTGATGATATACATGCTCTAACTCACACAATGATAATGATCCAGAAACCATCCAGATATAATGATTTTAAATGAAATTTTACTGAAGAGAATTAAGGAATTAAATATACAATATGTCACTAATATGGACAAATTGGGATGTTGTACATATCTTGATAGGTTCTGAAATATTACCTTTTTAATAAAAAGTTCATCTTTTAATGCGTTGATTGCTTTGGGACGCTTGCCTGACCGCAGGCCAAAAAGAGGCCGGAAGTGCGGCTTGTTGCCGGTGTGCTGGGCCAATGGCGGTCACTGGGCGATAAAAAGGGAAACGAACACCGCAAGAAGCAGCCACTTCTTCCAGCCTTCTCAATCCGAACCCATTCAGGCGGAACCTACACATGGCCTTAAGTTGATAAACAATCAGCAAACTTTTACCTGTATGGATGAAAATTCGCATCATTGCGTATATATAGTCATTCATATACTACTGTAATTATCTCAAACATAGTAGGAGTTATGTTTGATGGTATATAATGGACTTCATTTGTGTTAAGATATCCTATGTTAGGCCCGACGTCCACCTACAACGATATGGCCCCGATATGGTCTACGATGCACCTCCCGATGAAAAATTAAAATCGCGTCGGAAGGTCCATCAATATCGGGGCAGTTGACCACGTTTCTGCGATTAGACACCGATAAAAAACCCATACAATGCGTGGTGGATTGGCATGTCTAGACATATGTCTACGATTATGCACCTTCCCGATATGTCTCCGATATTGACTTTTTGTATCGGTGCCATATCGGTAGGTCTAAATTTCTATCGTAGTAGGTGGACGCCGGGCTTGATACTCATGGTCTAAGGTCAGAGCTCGTATCTCATCGAGTTTGAAAAATGTAGTAATTCAAAAGGTGAAGCTGCATAAATTACATAATTATCTTAAACATAGTAGGAGTTACGTCCCACAGTATGTAATGGTGTTAGTGTGTTTTTTAGTTGTGTACACAGGGTCCGTGGTTGGAAAAGCCACGTTTATCTACATCAGTAATAGTATGTACTGAGCTTCAATTGTGTTAAGATGTCCTATGTAATACTCATGCTTTATGGTCAGAGCTCGTATCTCATTGAGTTTGAATAATGTAGTAATTCACAAGGCGAAGCTGCACGAATTAAAGAGCAATTGAGAGGAAGTCTGGAAAGGACCTGCAATAGTTCACCGGACGTAAAACAAACAATAG
Source organism: Alentia gelatinosa (assembly GCA_950022655.1). Classification (NCBI taxonomy): domain Eukaryota; kingdom Metazoa; phylum Annelida; class Polychaeta; order Phyllodocida; family Polynoidae; genus Alentia; species Alentia gelatinosa. The sequence continues at coordinate 6,856,054 of OX465592.1, read as the reverse complement.
AGCAATTGAAACAAGATGGGATCAAGCTCTGACTGTAAACTTGAACTGGTTTCTGAATTTATCTCACCCCTCATACTGACTAATTGGCTAACATTTGAGACAGAATCAATCCCTCATTGAGTATTTTGTTTCTTAATACGGCCAGTGAGTACGAGCTCCCAGTGTTAAGTCTGAGATAAAAGTCATTACCCATACCATGAATAGTTCTGTTTTGTTTGTAAACGAGTCGCGAAGGGATTTTCTTGATCTAGAGCTGTACAAGATATTTGCACGACTGTAAAGGTGAAAAACATGCTCAATCGGACGACAACTACGAAATAGGATAAAGCCATTTTCCACTGGCTGACGAAAACAGCACCGATTAACTGAGTCGGTGGTGGTCAACGACTGCACGGCGGTATCAAATAATCGGTGAGGTTGCTGTATATGCTTTGTTTCTGCCGCATTGAACAGGTCCATACCGACAGAACTGTCCTCCAAACACAATGAATATCACTAATGATTTCAAACCCCTTTGATTCCGTCTGTCCATGACCAAGTCAGTCAGTGATGGCCTCATTACATGATCTATGCAGAATCAATTGGTGAACACTTCTCTGCATGTCTGTTTCCATTCATTGATCTAGCGTTGGTAAAAATTGATCGATGGTTCATGACTGCAGATCGGTGGCAAATAGTTGGCCAGTGGGAAATAGCTCACAGAGAGGCAATTAAACTGCAATAAAAATGCCAGCAGAAGACTAAAGGATTGTCATGCAGTTTGCGTCGCATGTGGCTAATTGTTGTGCCTTGTGCCACATAGTTAATTGAGGAGTACAGTAGATGCCCACAAAAGGCAGAAGTGTCTCCTTATACAGGGTGAAATTAAATATGTAATAGAGGGAACCCTTCCGAGGAAAGCTGACCCCTTACTCGGGGTGGCCCCTTACACAGGGTGGCCCCTTACACGAGGTGGCCCCTTACATGGGGTGACCCCTTACACGAGGTGACCCCTTACACAGGGCGACCCTTACACAGGGGGACTCCTTGCATGGGGTGACTCCTTGCAAGGGGTGACCCCTTCCATGGGGTGATCCCTTACATGGGGTGATCCCTTACACGGGGTGACCCCTTACATGGGGTGACCCCTTACACCGGGTGACTCTTTACATGGGGTGACCCCTTACACTGGGTGATCCCTTACACAGGTCGACTCCCTCCATGGGGTGACCCCTTCCATGGGGTGATCCCTTACACGGGGTGACCCCTTACATGGGGTGACCCCTTACACGGGGTGACCCCTTACACCGGGTGAATCTTTACATGGGGTGACCCCTTACCCGGGGTGACCCCTTACACAGGGCGACTCCCTCCATGGGGTGATCCCTTACATGGGGTGATCCCTTTTCACGTGGCGACTCCTTGCATTCAGACGCGCTTTAGAATGACTTCTTTGACAAAAACGAGTTGCTTTTTGTACATATCTCACCCCCTATACACACTAAAAGAATGGGCAGCACATAGGATATAGACCATGGAGAACAGACTGCATCACTCGTAGGGGCATGGAGAACGAGTTCCTAAGGTTAAGCCTATGGGGTAAAAATACCTGGGGTGAGATAAAGAGTCCACTACCTTCACACAAAAATTGATGAAGTATACCAAGATAGCAACCACACTTAGCTAAATTAGATTTCCTTGTAATTAGCAAGACACTACGTAATTGTATGAACTTACTGGGCTAGGATCCTGGGAAACACCCGGTCGTTACGTTAATATACAAGGACATGCTACCAGTAATCTGTGCCACATTTGTAACTAATTCTGCTCGCACTAAAGCCCGGTTCCCACTTAGCGATTTTGGGGCATTCAGAGGGCACCCATCGCTGACTATCAGCCAAAATTCCTAGGAATTTGCCAAGTGGGGATGTAAAATGGCAAAATCGCTGGCGACTATTGCCCTACCCCCGTTGTTTTGGCTTGAGTCAGCGCAGCGCAGTCGCACAGTGGGTGGGAGGGCATATTCACCGACTATGCCCTGATATATTTCAAACACGTTTGAAATTGAATCGCAAGAGACTGGTGCCCTTTTAACAGAGAATCCAGTCACCGACTCAAGCCCGATCAACGGGGGGTAGGGCAATAGTCGCCGACGATTTTGCCAATTTGTGTTCCCACTTGGCGACTCATGAAATTCCTAGAAATTTTGGCTGATAGTCCCCGACGGGTGCCCTCTGAATGCCCCAAAATCGCTTATGCTCCAGTCATACTGGCGTAAAAACGGGGTTTTTCGGTGTACGTACATCTACGCTCTTCTACACATTTTGAAATCTACAAACACGCTGCAAAACGCAGAAATATTTAAATGAAGTCGGAATGCACTGAAAAACGCCAAAATACGTACAGAAGCATAAATAAGCGTTGATGAACGTTGAGAAGCGTACTAAAACTTTAAAGCAAAGCAAACAGATACGTTCCAAATCTGTAGCTAATATGTGGTCCCCACCAATTCAAATACGTAGAAGAAACGCCAAATTTTACGCCAGTGTGAATGGGGCATTAAGCAAAGCAAACAGATACGTTCCAAATCTGTAGCTAATACGTGGTCCCCACCAATTCAAATACGTAGAAGAAACGCCAAAATTTACGCCAGTGTGACCGAGGCATTAGTGGGAACGGGGCTTTAAATAATGACGAGAGACTCTCACCCTCCTCCATCCCCGAACCACTCCTCCTGAGGCTGCTCCAACTCCCGAGGCTCATCTTCCAGGCCTCAGCACCGTCCGTTAGGCTTATTAGCGCCTAAGTATAGACTATTTGCTGATGACTAGGTCGGGCGTAATCTAACCTCATCCTGGCTCTGCAACCACCTGGTAAGTATTTGTTTAAAGATGGCGGACTTGGTGATTATGTTTCCCAGACCTGAACTTGACCGCAGCTCTCGGTCTTGTCCCTCACATGAACAGGGAGTCGAATAATGTATATTGTATGTCCATAGATAAGACACAGCCAACAATATAATGTAAAATCTTTGCAGGAAAGCTTCAATTAACACAGTAATATGACCATGTGAAAATATTTGTATTTCTTTCATGTATGTAAAAAAAATAGGTAAAAAAAAGAGAGGATTTACTGGCCTTCCAAAAAAGAAAAAAAATGCAGCCATGACTTTGCCAATCCAATATTGAAGGATGACTATCAACTAAAGCAGGAATAGGATACTCCAATACACTGATTATGAATGTCCAGATCAATGAGGATTCTGTATTGAAATACTGTATGTAATATGATACTTTACGTAATAAACGCTGCTATATATATAAAAAAGATATATATATGTATTTTTTGATCCACCTAATACAGAGTGTCCATAGACAATACATAGGGAGCGTCGATCGACATAGCCGGAGCACAGGGACATATTTACCTAACACAAAGTGTCCATAGAAAACACATGGGGAGCGTGTATCTACGTACTGGGCATACGGATATGTTGCATGCTGCGGGTTACGATGAAGAAAGCATACGGAAAATAGAGCGTATATATATATATATTGAAAAATAGTGCGTATCTAAAACAAATTAATATCAGAACGCCACCTGGAAAAGGTGGATTATCATACAATGGTTTCAGATAAAAAAGCGGACACATGCTCCTCGGTGTTGACACTATACAATATGCTCGATATTACTATGCGTCAACTCCTCGGAGCATACAGTCTTAAAATTTAGTATGGTCGTTTTCTTTTCATTTTGCTCCCTTTTAAAAATCCTTTAAGTTGAAACGGCTAAACTTCTCTAGATTCTAAACTTGAGTCCCAGGGTGAGTTTTCCCTGTGATCATGATTGAGACTATGTACCAGGTGTGTCCTTCCATGCGAATCAAATTTACCCTTTTTCCGTTGAGACTGGTAAAAGCACCTTGTCAAGAAGATTTTTGTACCAAAGATGAATCGTCTGAGACTAGGGGAAAGGTGTGAAGTCTTCAGGTACATCATTTTCTACATATGAAGATAAGTCCGTTTCTATTTGCCGACGAAAACGGTGAAGATTTTAAAAAAATTCTAAAACTCTGTCGGTGGTGCCACTGGCTGTGTGTCGGTAAATATTTGTCGGTGAGGGTGCAGTGTATGCGCTGTTCCTATTATATTATCAGGTACAAACAGATTTTCTGTCAGAACATCCTTCGGTTTTTTCCTTGTTACATAATCTATGGTGTATTTTTTTCGGTTCAAAGAGACTCGATTTGCAGTCCATGGTAGGAAAAGAATTGTTACATAATCTATACCGAATTAATCGGTAAGCATTCTTTGCAGTACTCGTTGCAAGTCACCGATCTGGCGTCAGTGTCCCCGAAAAACCTATAGGCCCGTTTCCATTGGCCAACTTCCCATCACCGATCTACAGTCAGGAACCACGAACGGATTTTTGACACCACTGACCCAAAATCGGTCAATGGAAACGACCCAGCTCATGAAATGACCCACAACATTTTCTACTTATATTATGCAATGTGGCACCACATACAACTGACTGAAAGCTTGGACACTGAGTGAAATCTATCACCCCACCGATTTTTCTATACCGACGCACAGTGAGTGGCACCACCGACAGACTTTCTGGGTAACTCAAAAAATCTCCGCTATTTTCGTCGGCCAATGGAAACGGGCCTTTTCGGTAGTGCCTGACTGCAAATCGGTGCTGAATAATTGGCTAATGGAAACGGGCTTTAAAGGCAAATCGCAAAATTTGGTTTGGAAATTAAAACCCATGTCATTCTCCTGATAATTGGAAATGATGATCTCAGAGATCGATAATTTCATAACAGAATATATAGAGATCCTAAAAACTTTTTTTTAACATAGTAAAACCCAAGTCATTTTCTTGAGATTTTCACAGAATAGAGTACATATTTAGTATTCCTTATATAGGTTTTAAAAACCATAGGTCACCTTCGTTGTTTTTTAAAGAATTGATTAACCCATTTTTCCAGTACATTTCCTATGTAAATCAAGCAAATATAAATCGGCCTACATTACTTATCAAAATTGGATGAACTGGACAAAACGTAAAACCGACTCATTTAGAATTAGAATGAATCAGAAGGAACAATTTTTGACTGATAATTGACCTTATTTATGAAATCACCAGTTGGCGCCACCGTGAATTGTAGGATATGCCTTTAAAGGTGATGCCTTGATGGAACACATGCCCGCTGGCACATGCTTGGTGCGGTGAGTGTGGTGTTGAAAATCAACAGGTTACTCGTAGCTGAGGGGTGCTCCTTGTGTGGCCTCTTGACACGGACATGTAGCCATGGCAGGGTTTGCTGATATCATGTTACACACTACAGGGACAGAGGCAGCTTCCTGTCAGTCAACCACCCGTTAAAGTCAATGCCCATCTACCGATTTCGGAACATTTATGTACGTTTGTCGGCGATAAACGGAGGGTAATTTGTCTCGGGCAAGGTATCCTAACTGAGTCGGTAGATGTAGGACAGCTAGGCAAGGCTACCCAGCGATTAGTGAACCACCTCCCTCAGAGGTCCTTTTGTCCCCGACAAGTTGTGGTTTTCCCCTCCCCAGCGATTAGTGAACCATACATCGATTTTATCAGTGTGCGTATATATGTGGTAGGTGAAGAATGATTTCCTTAGGACTAATACCCACTAGCCCCTCTCCTCGAGGGCCGCGGGTTGAGCGATGGGTTATGTAATTTGCCTACGACGAGGTGACCGATTCCTATACGATTTGGGAACTAATCATTCAACCCTAAATCGGTAGATGGGCATCCAGCTTTAATCACGTACTTGTACTCACAGCAGTCTAGCGTGAAGCCCATTTCCATTGGCCGATTATTCGGCACCGATTTGCAATCGGGAACCACTGATGAATTCTTTTGGTACATCAACGTCAGATCGGTGAATGGAAACAGGCATGCAGAGAAGTGCTCACTTATCAATTGTGCATAGATTATGCAATGTGGCTACCACCTTCTGACAGAATCAAAGGGGTTTGAAATTGTCGGTGATGGTCATTGTGTTTGGAGGACAATTCCGTCGGTATGGACCTGTCACATACGGCAGAAACAAGGCATACACTGCACCCTCACCGACTTTCAGACACCGACCTGCAACCATTGCCCACCACCAAATCATTATGCGGAGAACTCAAATAATCGGTAGCGTTTTCGTCGGCCAGTGGAAAATAGCTCATAGAGCTCATAGAACCATTTTCCACCAGCCGACGACGAAAATGGCACCGATTAATTGACTGTTGGTGGTGTCACCGACTGCACATGGGTATTAAATAACAAGTGAGAATGCAGTATATATGCATCATTTCTTCTGCAGTTTATGGGTCCATACTGTATACGTTGATAAAACCTTGAAAATCAGTGACGAAATGAAGGCGTTTTGATTCTTGCAATTGGTGGTGCCCTTACTGTATAATCCTTGCAAAAAACGGCCAGTGGCCATATCAAATACCAAGTTGTCGGAACGGCAAAAAATTAATCGGTGCTTCCCGACTTCAGATCTGGAATAATCAGCCAATGAAAAATGGCTCATGCACAGACTAAAGCCGGACGCCCATCTACCGATTTAGGGTTGAACGATTAGTTCCCAAATCGTATAGGAGTCGGATCCCTTTTGATCACAATCGGACGGGGTCGATTTACGAAGTCATAATAGGATGGTGTGGTCGGGAAGAATCGACATTTCGATGTCTTTTGTTCCCGATTCTCACCGAGCCGATTGTCAGGGTGGTGTCATATAGGGTTAAGGTGCACAGCAGGAAGTAATATGTTCCTCATTTAAGTGAACACGAGGTAGGTCTAAAGTGGGATTCATGTATCTCACAGGGTGTTTGTTCGGGCCAAATCCTTCTGAGATTCTGTACTCGAACACAGTTTCTTCATCCAAATAGTAGGGTTCCATTTCCCTGAGACATATCTTTCCCCTGCGACATTTACCCTTAAAAGAGGAACAGAATCTCATCAGATTTTGAACCCTGTGAGGTACATGAATCTAACCATATGAATCCCACTTAACAACAATCCAATGTTAGCATGTGGCCGACGCATGGAAGCGTCGTTATAACATTATAACTTGCTCTTTTAATTTTTTCCAGTCCGCCCTGGAATTCCCTTAGTTTCATGTTACAGAGAATCGGCTGAGTAGAGGGATCTGTCACGTCAGGCAGATTGTTAACACGACGACTGTGTCTTTTTACACGCGATGCTTGTCTTCACGTCAGTTGACATGAGGCGCAAATAGAACCACTCTGACCTCAATATGTCACCATACGCAGTTTACAGAGGAACCCACATGAGCGGCAGTCATCACCAACCCAGGATCATACATGAAGACCCCTTTCTGCACATCTGACGAGGACTATCGTTTCTTAATATTTAAGTCTGTTCGCTAAGACAGTATAAGCCGTCCTTAAGGGCGTCTATAAGTGTTGAATAAAGTTTTTAATTTTTTTTTTATATGCCTTTTATTGAACATCAAATATAGTACAGTTTTACATATCTGGCGTTTTTTGTGTTGGTCGCTGCCAATATCAGACTGCAATGCTCAACTACGGTCAATTCCTGCGTTGGTTTTCGTTGGGCGTTCCATTAACTATGGGTAGGTACACCGGTATGGTCTTCATGTATACATATGTAGCAAAACATATACATTTTTGACAGTATTGTACAGAAGGTATTGTATCCAAGACTCATATGACAGCATACAGATTTTTATCACATAAGGGATTGAAGTTATTATTGTTCTATGATAGTCTCCATCATTAGTGTTTTCGTTAACTTCTTAAACTCGGCATCTGTCGGCGTTTGTCTGATAAGTACAGGTAGCGAATTCCAATACGTGCCACCAGCGTACTCTATGCTTTTCATGTATGCCTCGTTATTAGGCTGTAATACAACTAGCACTGGTGCATTAAAGAGTCTAGTATTCAAGTTTCGTTCGTCCAAATATTTCTCTTGTTGGGCCCTTTTATACATAAAATTTGCCATATGTGCCTTCCTCCTCTCATGTAGATAAGGTACATTGGTTAATACATGAAGATTTTTAACACTTGTAAAATAATTTGCTTGTAGAACTATTCTAAGACAGTAGTTTTGCGTTGACCCACATTGTCCCTGGGTCTCTGAGGCATACAGAAAAGGATCTAAATGTAAGATGCTAAATTACTAAATGGGTCCCTGCCTCCTTTCCCTATCCCTTCCCTGCCCATCAAGACAGGTGGTGCTTGGATGGAGGGATGGTGGTGCCTGGATGCAGGGATGGTGGTGCCTGGATGCAGGGATGGTGGTGCCTGGATGCAGGGATCTTAGTGCCTAGATGAAAGCATCGTGAGGCCTGGATGCAGGGATGGTGGTGCCTGGATGCAGGTATGGTGGTGCCTGGATGCATATATCATGGTGCCTGGATGGAGGGATGGTGGTGCCTGGATGCAGGGATGGTGGTGCCTGGATGGAGGGATGGTGGTGCCTGGATGGAGGGATGGTGGTGCCTGGATGGAGGGATGGTGGTGCCTGGATGCAGGGATGGTGGTGCCTGGATGCAGGGATGGTGGTGCCTGGATGCAGGGATCTTAGTGCCTAGATGAAAGCATCGTGATGCCTGGGTGCAGGTATGGTGGTGCCTGGATGCATATATCATGGTGCCTGGATGCAGGGATGGTGGTGCCTGGATGGAGGGATGGTGGAGCCTGGATGCAGGTATGGTGGTGTCGGGATGCATATATCATGGTGCCTGGATGGAGGGATGGTGGTGCCTGGATGGAGGGATGGTGGTGCCTGGATGGAGGGATGGTGGTGCCTGGATGCAGGGATGGTGGTGCCTGGATGCAGGGATCGTGGTCCCTGTACCCCTCCACCTACCCCACCCTCCTTGCCCCGATACAGGGACTGGTAAAATCTGTAATGGTGTCTGGTTTCTGGTGTGAAGTAGCACCACGCATGCCTAGCACTCGCCATGCAGAGGTCCTAGCGCCTTGTCAGAAAATCGTTACGTTTATGATTGTGACCCAGGGGAATGATCAATTATAAGGGAAAATTAATTTAGCTTTATGGTATTAATTCAAGAGCTTGGACTTCATAGATTGGTCTCCCAGTCCAATGTTGGGCCACTAAAGAAGAAACCAACACGATTTGGTCAAAGTCGTCGTTCTACACGAGTTTGATGTGGAGTGCATATCACATAACATTCAAACGAGTTGGAGAATGACCTATTTGACCACAACGAGTTGCTTTCTGTATTTATCTCACCCCTGTACATCCTGAAATAATGGACGATGCACAGGATATAGACCATGGAGAACGCACTGCAATACTTCTTGGGGCATGGAGAACGAGTTCCCAATGTTAAGCATATGGGAAAAATACCAGGGGTGAGATATAGACATTAATCGATGGTTTTGTGGAAAGGCGGCCGTAAACCATGGGAGGTTGACGCATAGTAATACATGAGCGCAAGCGAGTGTAGCACGACGTCAACCTCGAGTGGTTTACAGAGCCGCCTTTCCGCAAAATGATCGTTTGTTGCATTTATTATCCATCTTTTGGAATAAATCAAACCCAGTAATTGACATATTAAAGGGTATAACAACTTAACTTCTCCTGATGCCTGACAGGCCCGGAATCCAACCTGTATCCTGATGAGGAGGGGTGAGGTAGGTGGAGGGTAGGCACAGGACACAGGGACGAGAGCCAGTCTAAAGCCCAATGCCCATCTACCGATTTCGGAACATTCATGTACCTTTGTCGGCGACAAACGGACGGTAATTTGTCTCAGCCAAGGCATCCTAACGGAGTCAGCCGTAGTCGGTAGATGTAGGACAGCTAGGCAAGGGTGAGCCACCGATTAGTAGACCGATTTGCTTGGGACTAATATCCAGCACCCCATCTCCTCAATGTCCGCCGGTCGAGCGAAGGGTTACGTAATTTGCCTACGACCAGTTGACAGACTCCTATACGATTTGGTAACTAATTGCTCAACCCTGAATCGGTAGATGGGCATCAGGCTTAAGTGTGGACACATCCCCGTTGTGTGAATCATGAATGTATATCTGGGTTTCGTCGTCATGACCTACGATCTGTGGTACATGTTTACAAACAGGGTGTAAGACCCGACAGGGACTGGTCACTGGTGGGCCTGGACCAGACTTGCTTAAGTCTTTGATTATGAACATTCATTGAATGATTAATCACAATCAGAGTAAGGTTCATTAAAGTATGTATCCTTATCTGTCTGGCCCATGAATCGTATCCCAGCGAGGAGAGTAGACATAGGATGCAGGGACTGGAGCCAGTCTAGGGCTGGACTCGAGTTCAACTAAAGCTTAGTTTCCATTGGCCGATTTCCCGTCACCGATATACATTCAGGAACCACCGATGGACTTCAAGCACTACTGATCCAAAATCAGTCAATGGAAATGACCCAGCTGGTGAAATGACCCATGAATTTTTCTGCTTAGATTATGCAATATAGCACCACCCACCACTGTGTGATAGCTTGGTCATTGAGTGAAATCTACTACCCTCACCCATTTTTTTATACTGACACAGTCGGTGGCACCACCGACAAACTTTCTGGGTAACTAAAATAATCTCTGCCGGATTCGTCGGCCAAGGGAAACGGGCCAATAACCATTTTCCACTGGCCGACTATTTGCCACCGATCTGTAGTCGGGAACCACCAACGCCAGATCGATGAATGGGAACAGACATGCAGAGAAGTGTTCACAGATTAATTGTGCATAGTTTATGCAGTAAGGCCACCACCGTCTGACTTGGTCAGCGGCTGGCAGATTGAAAGGGGTTTGAAATCGTTGGTGATGGTCATTGCATTTGGAAGACAGTTCTGTCGGTATGGACTTGTCAAATGCGGCAGAAGAAGGCATACACTACACCCTCACCGAAGTGCAGTCATCGGACACCACCAACCGACTTTTAGGAGAAATCAATTAATCGGTGCCGTTTTCGTCAGCCAATGGAAAATTACTTTCAGAGGAACTTAAATAATCGGTGCCCTTTTCGTTTGGCAGCGGAAAAAAGTTTCAATCGGCATTTACACTAGATGACTGAAAATATGATGACAGTAGATCGTTAAGGCAATAGTCGTCAGGTGGCGCTCGATTACGCAATATCAACTACAATAGTCGTTGATGCAAGAATTTCCCCAGGCGTTTACAGTAGACAACTTTTTATAGAAATGCAGAACAAAACTGAGTTTTTACCACCGACGTAAACACTTCCTATATACTGCTCCAGAAAGTGAAGACCGCCAAGGTAAAATAAACCAGGAGATTTTATAACTCTGGAGAGAGGACATCCATTTTCATTTTTTTTAATTTTTTTTTTCTTTGGGGGGGGGGGGGGGGGGATTTTTATTAGGGAATATTTGTTTTACAATCACCGAATTTGGCTATAGAGCTGTTCTTCCATTCAGGCCCTTGCCCCTACTCCTCATTCTAAAGGCAGGTGTTAAACCGAATGGGCAGTGGGTACCATTTTTGTGTAAGTCTTTGGTATGAGCCGACCGGGGTTTGAACCCACGACTTCCCATGCTCGAGGCAAACACCCCTACCACTTAGCCACCAAGCTTGAGTATTCAGGAGGAAGTGCATCGAGATACATAGCCACTGAACATATGCCATGAGTTTTAGTTATGGAGTAATCTCACGAGGTAAAGCCAAGTGAGATTACTCCACACCATGTTTATATTTAGTGGATATGGATCGAGTGCAGTTCAGATTTTATCTCAACCCTATCACTAACTAATCGACTAACATTTGTGACGTCATTCCCCATTGAGGATCCCTGTTTTTACAATACTCCATGGGTGTTGAGTACGAGTTCCCAATGTTAAGTCTATGGAAAAAATACCAGAGGTGGGATAAATAGTGACTCAACACTCCCAGTAAGTAATATTACAATTATCTTCCCAATGACATCAAGTAATGATAAAGGAAGATATTTTTCAAATCTTATGATACCTTCAATTAGATGTGTAAGACGTAGAGACTGTAGTGTAACTTACACATCAATTATGCAACAACTTGCCCATTTCCTGTAGTCATTTTGTACATTTTCACTGGCTTATGTCACTACACCAATTATTGATGCAGGCAGTCAGTATTGGTTAATAATTCTAAATTGCCTTTGACATTCATTATCCATATAATGCAATATGTCCATAAAAAACACATGGGGAGCGTGTATCTTCATATCCGGAACATACAGATATGCTGTATGCTCTGGGGGGCGCATACGGAAAAATAGTGTGTACGGAAAAAATAGTGCGTACCTAAAACTAACTACTATGGGTTCCGCACTTGTCAGGAAAAGGTGGATAATAAATGCAATATAGACTGGTTTCATATACAAGCAGTTGTATGCTACTCGGAGTTGGCTCTGCGCGATATCCTCGCATGCGCTTCGATATTACTACACATCAACTTCTCGAAGCATACGGCCGCATGTATCTGAAACCAGTCAATATTGTTATATACAGTCAAAGCCCAGTTTAAGGGGAACCCTCAGTACCGAGCAAAATATCCCCTTAAGCGGGTTAAAATAAACGTAGGGTGTCCTCTTAGGCGAGCCGTCCTATAGCTAGAAGCCGGGTTTTACTGTATTTCAAGGAATATTTATAATATCTCACATAGGCATTGTGCACATGTATCCACCCAGAAAGAACAAACCCATCACATAAAGTACATACAAAATACATAAAAAATGGATGAAAATAAGGATAATGTCTCCTTAAGTAGGGTGACTGCTTAAGCGAGGTGTTCTAGAAGCGGGGGTTTTAATGTATTTCAAGGTACAGAATATCTCACATATGCATTGCGCACAAGTACACACCCAGAAAAACACATAAAAAAGAATAGAAATACATAAAACATACACACAAATAAGGATAATGTCCCCTTTGGTAGGGTGTCCCCTTAAGCGAGGTGTCCTAGAAGCCCTATATTTATAATATCTCACATAGGCATTGTGCACATGTATCCACCCAGAAAAACAAACCCATCACATAAAGTACATACAAAATACATAAAAAATGGATGAAAATAAGGAAAATGTCTCCTTAAGTAGGGTTACCGCTTAAGCGAGGTGATCTAGAAGCGGGGGTTTTACTGTATTTCAAGGAAAAGAATATCTCACATATGCATTGCGCACAAGTACACACCCAGAAAAACACATAAAAAAGAATAGAAATACATAAAACATACACAAAAATAAGGATAATGTCCCCTTCGGTAGGGTGTCCCCTTAAGCGAGGTGTCCTAGAAGCGGGGTTTTCCTTATTTCAAGGAAAAGAATATCTCACATTTGGTAAATCATTCACCCCCTCATCTCCATTGTGGCAGGGCTGGTTATACTGGCTAATCTCACATATGCATTGCGCACAAGTAGCCACCCAGAAAAACAAACGTATCACATAAAAAATAATAGAAATACATTAAAAAAATACAAAAAAAACCCACGTACCTGCTGAGAAGTTTATCACACCGTGTGGTGCGGGAGAGAGTGGTGTGTGGTGGACGTACAACCGCGTGCTTGTCTAAGTCCGTGCAAAACGTTGTGATTTGGTAACACGCGGCGGTTACTCTACCCGCCCGCTGGACGGTCTGAATCGCTCTGAGCAGCTCCCACTGGCTCCTAACCACTCGCTGGTAGAGACCCAACAACTTCCTGACGCCCCCACTCTCACTATCTCTCCCTCCACTCCTCCTCTCTGACTGGAGAGCGCGTGGCAGCAACCACTGAGTCCCCACCAACAAATAAACTGACCTCAAATCAAACGCATGCCTTGCAGGTGGTGGGAGGAGGTGGTGGTGGTGGTGGTGGCAGGTTGAGGTGGTGGGTGGTGGTGGGTGGTGCTCAAAGTGGTGCCTCTCTGGGTGTGACTGAGATCTGAGACTCCTAGCGGCCATTCCCAGAACCAGCGGGCCCGCGAACGCCGTCTCCTGCGTCTCACTCTCCGAGCAGATCTTTAGGATTCCGCCTCAGAACCTAGGCTTGGAGAGTGAGCTGCTCTTTAGTTGTAAGGAGAGCTGCTAGGTGTCGCTCCTGACCCACTTGGGTAGAAGGAGACATGGAGTGGGTCTGACCATCACCCAGCCTTATTTATATAGACAATAATCGATGGTTTTGTGGACAGGCGGTCGTAAACCACGAGAGGTTGACGCGTAGTAATACATGAGCAGTAGCGAGTGCATTACGACGTCAACCTCGAGTGGTTTATAGAGCACTACATCCGGAAAATGGTTACCTACTATATCGAAAACGGTAGAATTTCGTCGAATCCACTTGAAGTTGCTCCCGCACATAGAGACATAGTTAACCAGACCTAGGGCTTGAGAATGATATTATCATAAAACTGGATGAGTTTTAATCTTGGCCACCATATGCCAAGACTGGAGTTTGGCATGTTGATTTCATGAGGCGAAGCCGAGTGAAGTCGGTGTGGAATACGGTGGCCAAAATTAAAAAAAAACAGGTTTTGATTTTATCCTACCCCCTCTCCTCGACTTTGGAATATTATGTGATAACAATTCTGTATGCCACTAGTGGCAAAAAAAATTAATGTATGCCAGCCAGCAAGGCATACAGAAACGTGATGTTAAGCCTATGGGATTTTATATCAGGGGTAGGATAAATGTAGGATAAGTAGTCCTACCAGAGAAAGTTCAGACAGCCCACTGACAGACAGTCCACTGACAGACAGCCCACTGACAGGCAGTCCACTGACAGGCAGCCCACTGACAGACAGACCACCAACAGACAGACCACTGACAGACAGCCCACCGACAGGCGGTACACTGACAGACAGTCCACTGACAGGCAGGTCACTGACAGGCAGCCCACTGACAGGCAGCCCACTGACAGGCAGCACACTGACAGGTAGTCCACTTACAGGCAGCCCACTGACAGGCAGCCCACTGACAGGCAGCACACTGACAGGCAGTCCACTGACAGACAGCCAACCGACAGGCGGTACACTGACAGACAGTCCACTGACAGGCAGGTCACTGACAGGCAGCCCACTGACAGGCAGCCCACTGACAGGCATTCATTGACAGGTAGTCCACTGACAGGCAGTCCACTGACAGGCAGTCCACTGACAGGCAGTCCACTGACAGGCAGCCCACTGACAGGCAGCCCACTGACAGGCAGCCCACTGACAGGCAGCCCACTGACAGGCAGCCCACTGCAAGCAGGCCACTGACAGGCATTCCACTGAAAGTCCACTAACAGGCAGCCTACTGAATGACAGTCCACTGACAGGCAGTCTACTGACAGGCAGTCCACTGACAGGCAGTCCACTAACAGGCAGCCCACTGACAAGCAGTCCACTGACAGGCAGCACACTGACAGACAGCTCACTGACAGGCAGCACACTGACAGGCAGCCCACTGACAGGCAGCACACTGACAGACAGTCCACTGACAGACAGTCCACTGACAGGCAGTCCACTGACAGGCAGCACACTGACAGACATTCCACTGACAGACAGACCACCAACAGACAGTCCACTGACAGACAGCCCACCGACAGGCGGTACACTGACAGACAGTCCACTGACAGGCAGCACACTGACAGACAGTCCACTGACAGGTAGTCCACTGACAGACAGTTCACTGACAGGCAGTCCACTGACAGGCAGTCCACTGACAGGCAGTCCACTGACAGGCAGTCCACTTACAGGCAGTCCACTGACAGGCAGTCCACTGACAGGCAGTCCACTGACAGGCAGTCCACTGACAGACAGTCCAATGACAAACAGTCTACATGCTCAGGGTATGTAGATACACGCTGCCCATATGATTTCTATGGACACTTTGTATCAGGTGGATAATAAATTGCGTTAGTGTTTCACACTGTCGATAACTCAGAGCTCTGAAAAAGGACAGTTGTTGAGATATGACACCATTTCGTTTTTGCTTCAGAATATAAAGAATTCATTCTGTTAATAGCTCACCATGAAATAGAGTTAGAATGTGAACTGGAGAGAAGATAAACGAAACACAGCACTGTCAAATATATAGAATGACCCATATGGTGGGTAAATATCAATATGGGTACTGCTGCTTTTCACATTTATTGAGCCCTCCGAAAATTTTGTTTTATAAAATAGTAATTTTCGACACAACAGCCCAAAAGCTACATTTGTTGGTGGGATGACCACTATGCATCCTCACGTCATGTGATAAAGAAGTCGACTGACTCTAATACTAGTTCCCTGCCCTAATGAAATATGGGACAGGTAACGCCTAGCTAGATCAACGAGCGAGCGACTTAAAACTTTCACTGGTTCCCCACTGATTTGCAGTGGGAAGGGGAACCAACACAACCTCTCTCCCTCAGAAGGTTCACCGATGAACTCACCAGTACTTGTTTATAATATCTGGTGGTACAAAATAAAGTAATATCAACCTTTCAAAATGATAAAAGATAACTTATTTGAATTAAAAGAATAACATATTTCGCCATGCCCTCTAGCGGGTAAACCATCGTAAAAATGACGTTACCCAGGATGCACCGAGAAATTGGCGGGCGTTACCTGGCCTACTATGATAAAAGATAGCTTATTAGAATTAAAAGAATAACATATTTCGCCATGCCCTCTAGCGGGTAAACCAGCGTAAAAATGGCGGTTACCCAGGATGCACCAAGACATTGGCGGGCGTTACCTGGCCTAGTATGTGAGTGAGCAGATAGGCCAGGCTTCAGGCTGACTGAGCCTAACACCACACTCACGCCACCTGGAGGAGGATTAGTGAAGTTTAGTACGTTTCCTCCTCACCAGGTGTCGCGTTGCTCCTGTGGCTAGCTTATAGTGCGGCCAACTGTCACCAGACGGCGTCATGTGCCTCTGAGCGGTCTGTGAACGAAACTAAAAAGGAATGAGCGTTTACTTTGTTAAACATTACTGGAAAAAGACAACTTGAAATACATTGACTGAAGTCTTGCTTGTATTACAGGTCATATACGGTATCTGCGGTGTGCACCTCAAGTCAGGTAATTTTGTTTTATGTAGGTTCTAATAGAAGAAATATGTTTTTTTTATCATATTTCCTTTTGAATAAGATAGACTTTATCATCACTTTTGTGAGCTATGAATTTTTCTTTATAAGAATTTGAGCTCTCTGAATCCACTAATAAAGAAGACTGCTTGGTCTGAGGGGAATAATTTGTGGGCACGACCGGCCGCGGGGTTTAATCTAACCAACCTCTAAGTTCGTCAGAATGTAGACAGAAGTGGTGGCCAATCTAAAGTTTACTCTGATAGCCAGTGTATCAGCCCACTGCTTCACGATTCCGGTTTCTTACACTAGGGGGCATGACAGTAGTTTTCAGCTCTAAACGACTCGTTTAATTAAGCCTCAAATCGCTCTTGATATGTAGACCTGAGAATGAAAACAATTTAAAACAGAAATGAATGACTTACACTAACAGAATCGTACATGGTAATGCTAAAATATTGTTTAAATAAAATGAAATCAAACTGATCAAATTTTGATTATAATATGCAATCATAATCATATGCAGGACTATCTGAATATGTATCATCATTAGGGAGATCATATATTGGTGTTATTAGCAAAGGCAATAATAATAATAATAATAATAATAATAATAATAATAATAATAATAATAATAATAATAATCATAATAATAATTCATGATAGTAGCATCCGTTATGTGAATTAAGACAAATCAGTTACAAACTCCTTTGACTTTGACAAGTAGAACTGTTAAAAAATACATTGTTCTTATAGAATAATCTGCTACATAATAAAGCTAATCACCAAAACCGAATTTGGGTTGTTGGTTTTTTATTTTTTTATTTTATTTCAAACGTCATTCAACTCTGATTACTCTACTCTGAATCTTATAGAATATCGTTTCGATAATTCATAGAGAGAAATAACTTAAATCCCATCTGGAATCACTGAGGATCAACCCCTAAGAGGGAGAACCAACGACATAATAATAAAACACATATCTCACCCCCGATCACCTATATAAAACCCAACGACATAGTAAGCTGCCAATAGAGAGAAAATGTGTCCTTAGTAATTTCTCACCCTGGTAATTTTCTCCATAGGCTTAACGTTAGGAACTCATACTCCACAGCCGTGAAGGTAGTGTACCTAATACTCAATGGCTAATTGGGTGAGTTATTTTTATTGATTGATGATATTCCTGATCATGTATACAGGGTGAGATAAAATCAGAAACCAACGAGATGAAAATAACCTTGACCACTACGTAATTCACTCAGCTTCACTTCGTGAACTTTCCTGCGGTCAAACTTGATAGAGTACGGACCAAGATATTTTCATATCGTGAGTTTCCTTCTAAAAAATATATGAAAATATGAATATGAAACATTAATATCCATATTTACCATGTCTCGTGAGTTTCCTTCCAAAAATGTGCATTTTAAAAAAGATCTGAACTATATTATATATTTACCTTTTCAACCAAAAGAGAGCTCCACCAGGCCTTCCAGGTGGGAGAGTGTAGACCTCTGCGAAACCAACACACACACACACACACACACACACACACACACACACACACACACACACACACACACACACACACACACACACACACACACACACACACACACACACACACACACACACACACACACACACACCTAACGGGAAAAGAATACATCAATATATTATATTTACCTGTTGAGAATGTAAATAAAAATGTAACAAGCATGTATAATTTATAAAACTTTATTGCTGATCTATACAAATTAAGGTTCAATAATCTCATAGTGCCAGGGGGCCATCCTCCAAGCAGGAATGCGGCCTGCTCCCGTTTCAACTATCGTAAATCTTAACACTGGCAGCCATCACTGCCACAGCCACAAAGGAATCAAAGGCATTTCTCTCGTTTTCATAAAATAACAATCAACAATCAACAACGAAAAAATCCCAATGCTGTTTCCTTATTTGACGGTGAAATCTGTTGTCAGATATGTATCTAGGATTTTTATTTTGCACAGGTATCTACCTCAGGTTATGTGTGTGGTGGGGAGGGAGGGGGGGGGGTTCTCTTAATTAAAAACCCTCCTAAATCCGTGGAAGCTCGTACGTACTAGTAGGGAGTGCATGTGTCTAATTGGTTAATTAGTAGAATGATATCATCATCATCATCAACAACAACAATACACCACAATCGTGGGGTCAACAGGTTGCACACAGAAAGGTTAAAATGTTGTATTTACAAGGTGCACAACGGTTCAGCCCAATGTTGTGACGGGAACCAGAAGATGGGTAATAATACCCCGAGGGCAGCCCATGTCCCCCAAGGAGGCGTTGCTCCTAGAAATGTGGTAAAAGCGTTGCTCCAGTAATATCAGATCATGTCGTGTGGTATCGTTATTTTCACGTTGTATAGCTACATTTGACAACACCGCATTTTCGGTGACATAGGTGAAAGGTTCATTAGATTTTAAAATGAATATGGATGGCGGTATAGATATGATGCGATCCGCAAAGAATCTGGAGCAACGGTTTCAACTGCGGGTCACTATTCTGCGATCCGTAAAATGTGGAGCAACGCCCCCGTGTAGCTCTCGTGGTTAAGGTGAGTATCCGTGCATGACTCATCTAACGAGATGCAAACCGTGAATCTACTGGTGCAAGATTCTGCATATGAAGAGAATTTCCTCATTTATCAAACAGATTGACATCATTGTCATACACCATTCAACATCCCAAGAGTATTGAAACTGCCCTCTCCCTATAAGGTAGACCTCTACTTAGATCCCAAAGGATTTCAACATGAAAGGCATTTGAGGATAAAGATATTAGACTTTCACGAGCAAACTCAAAGAGACTGTCCTTTTGATTTTTATATTCTATTTGTCTATCTGAGATACGTTTGACGGAGATCGAAATTCATATTTGGGTTACCAGATAATGAAGCTGTTCAATGTGATTAACATTAGAAAACCTCCAATTCTATTTAAAATATTTGTGCCTCGAAATGTAATTTTAGCCAGAAGTATGTGAAGACAGAGAAGAGAATTTCACCAGGTTTGATGTGCTGCAGAAACAGAGTTAAATGATAATTAAATTGTTGAACGGTAATATAATTTAATTTAACCTGGCATAAACACCCATAGGCTTAACATTAGGAACTCTTACTCAACAGGCTTGTGAGTACAGTAACTCATACTCCATGGGCGATAAGCAGATAGATATGTCCAGGTTAAGATAAAATCAGGAACATTCGTGTTTGATGGAAAATAGGGACTCAGACCGAACACTCATCAATTACTTTACTGGTATCATTTGGGTATAGGGCTTGCCAATTTTACTGCTCAAATTTGATCAATTACGATTTATATATATTTCGAACTGGTAGATGATTTCTTCACTTATTTCCTTCACAAAAGTAAACCATTTTTGCACATCAGATTACCACAGTTACCTTGCATCAGGAATCTGAAGCCAATGTGTACATGCATTTGAGTTCTCATTGAATACCTATGACGTATATACCCTGAAACACACCTTTTTACCATATAGCGTAAAAATACGGTAAGGAACCATATTCCGTATTGCAAAATATGGAACACTGTTCTGTGAGTATCAACTAAAATATCAATTTTAGGGAAAATTAGGGTAATTTAAAAAAAAGGTATATAATGAATATAGAACAACCTACCATGCTTGCCTAAGCTACAAAAATCAATGGTGATTTATGGTTTGCCTGGAACACCTAGTTCCGTATAGAGCTAAATTTCCATCTCATTTTGTAGCTTGTACAGCATGGTCAGGTCGTTCTGTATAATTATTGCATATCATGTCCGCTACGTCATATGCCACATGCTTGCAAACCGTCAAAAGACATTTTTAATTTGTATTTGACATACCAGTCACATTCTTGAAAGAGAATTATTCAAATAAGTACTCATTCAATGATGAATACAACCACAGTCAGTAGAGGAATTTGTTGCCAAGAATCTTCCATTAATGCGTGTGAAATAAAAATAGGTTTGCCAGCATTCCCAACTTACCATTGTAAGAGGGGGAAATCCCTGTTGTCATAAAAATACATTTAATCAAAGTAAACTATTTACATACAATTCAGAAAGGGTTACTTACAGGAGGTATTATAAACACATCTTTGTCAACATCATGAGTGAAAGTTATTACACAGGATGAAAATTGTAAAGAAAAACAATATTGACAGGTGTTTTGGTGTATTTATAAGTGACATATCCACAATTCCGAATTCCGAAAGGATTCGGAAATTGAAGAAATATTCGTCCATAAAAATGCTGTCAGAATTCCCTGCTTTGATATCTGTATGGTGACCAAGAGCTCAATTGCAGAGAAAAATATCAAATCAGAACATTTATATTCCTAAAACACAGATTTCACCACTACCCAAACTGTCTCAGTCTTTATTATCCATGGTATACATTGAAAATGTAGGGACTACCCATTGCTTAAAAACTGTCAGATACCCATTGCATACAGACTCAAAGCCATTGCATATGGGAAAAAAGTTCCTTTGTGCTATGGAATAAAAAAGTAGTCCCTATTGAAACACCTTTAATATGGTAATTCTTGGGTTTAATTCATTCGAGAAGATGGATGATAAATACTACAAACGATGGTTTTGCAGACAGCCCCCTCTGTAGACCACTTGAAATTGACACTATGATATATACTCGCTAATGCTTGTGTATCATTATTGTCAACCTCTCTTGGTTTATGACTGGCTGACTACAAAAGCATCAATTCTTGTCTATGGACATACTGAAGATTTGGAACATGACATGCAGTGAAAGGTGCTCACAGGGACCAGTTCACTGGCAGCACTACCCAGTGCCCAGTCATAATCTAACCAGTACCCAGTCATACACTAACCAGTGCCCAGTCATAAACTAGCCAGTACCCACCAGTACACATATCACAGGTGTCGAGAGAATAACTAGTATATATAGCCTAGAGCAGTTATCGTCATCCCGCCTGATAACAGCAAATAAAGAGTGTGGTCCCTTTTATGTTATACGAATCCTCCGCTGTGTATGTCCTCTCCGAAAACCTTCATTTCACCTCAAACTGGTATTTCATCCTGATAATCAGACATCAAACTTACCAGGCTGCATCAAGGTCTGGTTCCACAGGGCCGAAATCAGTCCCGTCCTCTATCCAGGACTTAAATCGGGTACACATAACTGATGTTCGCCGGGTGTGGCGGTTCATTGCTACTCCATTGGCGTTCCTTTGATATAACCACCATGACCACTGGCAGCGTGCAATTTAATACCGGGTGACGTAACACCGGGCTGGACGCAACCCCTTCTACGCTGTCAGGTGGCCACCAGGAGGAGACCTGCATGGGTCACGATTTTAGAGCGGATTATAAGGCGCCAAGTTGGAGAGACCACAGGTCAACATCAAAGTATGATTCGGTCCTATGGAACCAGACCTTGACAGCCATCTTGCACAGGACCAAACTTTGAGTTTCCTAATGTATAATCTCGGAGTTTTCACAGCACTGTAGATCTTGTATATACATATCATCCAACGTATCGGTTGTCATATACGTCAGTTTCTGCATATGATGTGCTGTATACGCCGGCCGGAAATACGGACATTACGACGTATACACGGGTAGAAATTGTTGGCGTATCTATAAGGAAAGACCAGAAAACACGGCCTACAGTGGTAGATACGCCAAGATAGATACATGAAGAAACTCAAAGTTTCATCCTGTGAATTAATCACACTCCTGCTCGCTATGAATCACTATCATCTTGAAATCTATGTACACATGTGTCATCTACATTTCTCTGTATTACAGTGCATAGTGTTTCTATTGTGCAGGTTCGGTGATCTAACCTTAGTACCTGACACCAAGTATGTGGTATGAGTTGGCAATATGGAAATGTGCAATAAATACATGCGCGACTGACGGGTTCATGGATACCTTTCTTCGATTCCTAAACACCAATAGTTCTAATGGATTATCTTTTTAATTTTTTACAATAAAAGAACTCACCAGGCTAAGTGCTTGGATTTCTAGCAATCCATTAAAATTGGCCTCTGAAGTAGCTGCAGAGTGGCTGCTCAAACATGCAAGTCTCTAATTAAGAAATCAAATTCACTTTGCAAATCACGCCAGTCTTTACCATGACTACTTCTCACTCTCCCAGCCAGCTGCAGCATCAATGAACCAACACCAACATTGGAGTTGAGGTTTCGTTGTAAATTAAACTCCACATTTCTCATTTAATGACAGAATAGATAGCATGCTGAAGGGATTTTGATTTTCAACAGCGAACATACTATAAGGCCCGGCGTCTACCTACTACGATATGGCAACGATATGGTCTACGATGCACCTCCCGATACAAAAACAAAATCGCGTCGGAATGTCACCTAATATCGGGGCAGTTGACCACGTTTCTGCGATTAGACACTGATAAAAACCCAATACACTGCGTGGTGGATTGGCTTGTCTAGACATATGTCTACGATTTTTCACCTTCCCGATATGGCACCGATTTTTACATTTTGTTTCGGTGCCATATCGGGAGGTCTACGATTCTATCGTAGTAGGTGGACGCCGGCCCTAAACATCCCCAAAATTGGTAGTGTTACACTCCAAATTATCTGTATGTGAAACATACAGGCCCTATCCCTTGGCCTAACTGATCATGCTGGCTCTACGTAATAGACCACTGGAGGTGACCCTTGGTTACGATCAACACGGTGTCTCCCTCATGGTAAACACAGAGCCAGGATATAACATGGATCTCGATGTACAGTCAGCAGTCCGGTCAGCATAGCGCACTGCAATAACACCAGCAATAAAGCTTGTAATGGGACAAATTCTGCGAGTCATTTATCTAGTTTACCCTCCGCACATACGATAGTAACGGTAGGTTGATGGCATTTCATGCTGTAGCAACAGCTAGAGTCAAATTATGGCAAGATCAAATCTATGAGATGAGGATGACAAACAGGCAGGAAACATGGGGGCAAAACTAAGCCTTGTACCAGGTATCCCGCAATTCCAAGCCAGTATACTACTGACTCCAACAGCATTTATAAAACACAGTCTTTATACCAAAAGTTTTCCATGTCAGGGGGTTGTTGCTCCAAGAAATGTGGGAAAAGCACTGCTCCGGTAATATCAGATTGTGTTGTGTGGTATCATCAGTTCCACGTCGTTACGCTACTTCTTACAACACCACATTTTCAGCGGCATAGATGAAAGGTTCATTAGATTTTTAATTGAAAATAGATGGCGACATAGTTTTTACGCGATCTGCAGAGAATCTGGAGCAACGATTTCAACCTCGGGTTGCTATTCTGCGATCCCCAAACGTGGAGCAACGCCCCACTGAGGACATATCACATTCTACCGATACACAACACCAATCACAGTCACTGTACCCTACCATCAACCTGAGTTCTCTATGAAAATCACATGCTTAAGTACAGATAAATCATCTATTAGGTAGCAAT
Source organism: Alentia gelatinosa (assembly GCA_950022655.1). NCBI lineage: Eukaryota > Metazoa > Annelida > Polychaeta > Phyllodocida > Polynoidae > Alentia > Alentia gelatinosa. The sequence continues at coordinate 6,831,527 of OX465592.1, read as the reverse complement.
GATATGTTATACCTCTGGTTTGGCGGAAAATCGGCCACGCCGAATTGATAACAATGAAGAAAGAAACACACACTATAGAAACTATATTTACCAACTTTTAAAAGGTACATTCGAAGTATGAATATATTATCTACATTATTGGTGTTCAGGAATCGATAGTTGAGTTTTAAAAAAAACATTAAATTCACGATGGCTGATCACACTGGTGAAAGGGTTTAACGCCAAGATACATGTGATAAAACTGCATTATTACAAGCTGTCGCTCCTCTATGTACAGCACTGCAATGGGAAAGGGATGAACAATAGAAATATTTGAACTTTTAAATCAAGAGACATATTCGTCATAAAATATGACAATATTAACAGGAGAGTGAATTAGCAGAATTCTCTTTATACATTAAATAACCGTCGTAATCTCAGCGGTAAAAAGCGATCTACTTTCCTTGTGTGTCGGAAAGAGATTCAAGTTCTCAATGATTATTGGAAATTAAAATCATTTACAAACGTTCTAAAATATATATGTATATATATATATATATATATATATATATATATATATATATATATATATATATACATATATATTTATACATATTTATATATTTATATATATATATAATATATGATAATAATCGCTTTGCCATATAAGGCAATGCGTCAAGGCATACCGTCTATGATTATGTTTCATTCAAGAAGTCTTAAGATACTGTGCTGAGTTGGTAAAAACGTATCAAACCTTGCATTTACCGTCAATTCTAGTTTACGGTTGTATATCATGGAGATGGAACATACTTTGTAGTTGAATTTGAATCTTATTGAACAGTATGGGAGTGCTTCATCAATCAACACAGAGGGATATACAGTATACTCGGTGAGTTCAATGAGGTCAACGCTTCATATATATACACTCACATATTGGTGCGGTTTACCTCGCCAACACTCCATAGATCCTAGTAATATGTGCTTAGTCACTACCAACCACTCTAAGTCATTTTACATCAGATACCCACGTCCGTGTCTTAACTGGCTGAGATCCTAAAGCCCCGCGTCCGCTTACTACGATGAGAATTGAAGACTTTCCAACTCGATACGATGCAAAATGTCAAATACATAAAGATCTGGGGCCCGTTTGATAATCTAGGATCGCACATAAAGACCCCTGATACAGTCTTAGCCAACCATAAGGTCACTCATAGATATCAAATAACTATCTCAATGGCATACAGAAAAGGGTCCACATGAAGATTTAGGGCCCGTTTGATAAACTAGGATTGCACATGAAGACCGCTTTCGGTACCTTGTACAAGGGTTATCGTTTAGCAATAGTTAACTTTGTTCACTAAGACAGTCTTAGCCGTCCAAAAAGTCGTCCATAAATGTTGAATAAAGTTGACCCACATCATCCATGGGTTTCTATGGCATACAGAAAAGGGTCTACATGTAAGATCCTAGATTATTCAACAGGCCCCTGAATCGTAGTGAATCCTGGGGGTATCGGCATGTGTCGGAATGGGTTGAGTGGTAACGAAAGGTGACCAATGTCCCGAAACACCATTATGATGCACACGGCCTCTGCGACCATCTAAGAGCCCCTTACCCACTGCTTGTGATACACTCTGACACAGATACAATTCTTGTATCGTAGCTGTGTCGGATCGATTCATCATAGTGTGTCGGAAATGTGTCAGAACACTTATTGGTGTATACTTGGAGCTTAGTAGGTCAGGGCTGCTATATGTTTTATTGTCACAGAGGGCCTATAAAACATCTTTTGTATTTGGGAATTATCTTTATCTCAAGCTCAATGGACGCGGGGCTTTAAAGCAGGATTCACACAGAGAGACTCATGTACCTTCAACAGGGTTTATCTGAGAAAATTTTCCTGAGATTATTTGCCGGTACATAGTGTTACGATCCAAAACATCGGTATGCGAAACATACAGATTCTATCCCTTGGCCTAACTGAACAAGCTGGTTCTATGGAATAAGCCACAGGAGGCGACCCCCTTGGTTACGATCAACAGGGTCGCCTCCACGCGGTAAACACAGAGCCTGCATATAATCCTGATCACGATGTATTCTCATCAGTCCGGTCAGCGCAGCGCACTGCAATACCGCCTTACTACTACTTCCATTGCAATACGAAGCCTTGGAGTCATTCATTAAGCTTAATATTTACAACTGATAGTAACACTAGTCTCCTCGTGTGACCACCCCAGGTCTCATTTATCTGAGACTGAGGGGGAGAAGGGAAAATCTTCAATTTTCCCTGCCAAGGTACCTAGTCTCAAGCAATTTGGATTTAAACCTGTTTAAGATCTTTCTGGTATTCTGGTGAGACTTGCGTACCTCCTATTGAAAATGAGGGTCTGCTAGTCTCAGTGGTAAAGCTTGACTGAGACTATGTACCGGGTGTGTCCTTCTGTGTGAATCAGATCCGCCATTTTTCTCTTGAGACTAGGAAAGCTCAATTTCAGCATTCTGAGATTATTGGACAGAGGGAAAGTTATAAGAAACTGGAGAAAATATGTAAAGTAAACCAATCTCAAGTACATGAGTCTCTGCATGTGAATCCCACTCAACGTAAATAACACGAAATGAAGTCTCTATTGAAGGATTGAGAGCTGTACATTGATGTCTTCATGTTACCTGAGGAAGGTTGCGGTATGCCAAGCAGGTCTGTGAGTCTTCGCGGTGTCTGAGCAGCTCCGGGGACTGTGTGCACACCACGTGCACACCACGTGCACACCACGTGCACACCACGTGCACACCACGTGCACACCACGTGCACACCACGTGCACACCACGTGCACACCACGTGCACACCACGTGCACACCACGTGCACACCACGTGCACACCACGTGCACACCACGTGCACACCACGTGCACACCACGTGCACACCACGTGCACACCACGTGCACACCACGTGCACACCACGTGCACACCACGTGCACACCACGTGCACACCACGTGCACACCACGTGCACACCACGTGCACACCACGTGCACACCACGTGCAGATCACGTGCACACCACGTGTACACCACGTGCAGGCGTAGACAGGGGAGTGTGGGTAGTGCAGGGATCTACCCTACCTTGTCTATCATTTCACCCTTGGTTTTGTTCCCCATTGACTTAACATTGGGAACTCATACTCAACGCCCATGGAGTATTGTAAAAGATGTACCCAATGGGTGATGATTTCGCAAATATTAGCAAGGTAGTCAGTGATAGGGGTGAGATCAAATCTGAACTGCATTTGATCAATAGCTACTGAAAATAAGGCATTCATTTTGGTTTGTGACATAATCTTACACAGCGTTGCCACATGAGATAACTCCGCAACCTAAACTCATGGCATATTTTCAGTGGTTATAGGATCTGGATGCAGTTCCTTCTCAAATCTTGAATGTGGGCTTCCATGCTAAATCAGGTCTAATTCATATGACTCCATTTTCCTGCCTCAAGCTTTGGCCTGGACCATAAATCTTCGTCTGACAACCCAGAACATAAGATGTTTGAATCCAGTGACCCATAAAGCACATTTCCATTGGCTGACGAAGATGGCACCAATTTTTTGGGAGACCCTAAAAGTCTGACGGTGGTGGTCACTGACCCCACGTTGGTGACACATAATCCATGAGGGTGGAGTGGATATCATGTTTTCGATGCGTTTCACATGTGCATACTGATAGAAATACTTTGAGCCTCGACTGATTTGGTGGGTGGTGGTGTTATTGCGTAATCGCCAAATTAGTCCGTAACCTTTTCAAATGCCGGGCTGTTTCCATTCACTGATCTTGTGTCGGTGGTTCCTGACTGTAGATCGGTGCATAATAATCGGCCAATGGAAACAAGCTTTATACCCTGGTCATACTGCAGGTAGGGAGACATAACAGTTTCCACTGCCAAAAACGTGACCCAATTGATAACAGCCCACAACACCACCCTTGAAGTTCATTGTAATATAGTGCTTATTGTACACTTTACAATAAAGAGTAAAGGCTTAGTAAAGG